>JAHWFO010004704.1:610770-620910 GCA_023313115.1 Rhysida immarginata | reverse complement strand
GGGGGGGGGGGGGAGTAACCTCGCAGCTAAGTGTGTGCTAAAGAAGCCGTCCTAAGAAGGACGCTTCTAGCTTTAAGAAAAAAAAAGAACAAATCAGGTTTGCGAGAAAATTAATTCTACGCCAGGGACCCACTCATGAATGAATAATATAATAATAGATTATATGAAAAAAATGTCCTTAGTTAGGTTTGCGAAGAAATTAATCCCAACGCCAGGGACCCAGAAGGATAATGGGCGTCTTGATGTACTGGTTTACGGGAATATTAATTCCAACGCCAGGGACCAGCACATAAGACGTAACAGAAGGTGAATAACGCCCTGAAAAGGGCGCACCATAAAATGATAGTAATGAGATGATGACTGAAAAGAGAGTAGAGGTGATACCTTGAAGAGCTAATCTGTTTGGGTCCTGAGTCCTGTCCTTGGATCAGTCCTGTCTTTCCATATGAGGATGCTCTATCTTTCCCAATGAATGACATTAGTCCATCAATAGTTTTATATAATTGTAAAATTACATCCAATCACAACAATTGTTATGTTCATGATCTCGTATAAATAGAATTAATTTCCTCTTCTTATTCTTCCTGTCACCTCTACTCTCTTTTCAGGTATCATTTCATTATTCAGTGAAGTTTGTGGGGTTCTACAATTCACCTAAATATTCTTTCGATGTTAGCGAGCTCGATGAATTCTTCAGTGGTGACATTCCAGTTGTCCTGGCTGGTGACCTTAATGCCAAACACCCAAGATGGGACTCCAGAACGCAGAACTACAATGGCATGATTTTCTACAGGTATATATAAGGTAAGGACGACTTAATCGCTGCTGGACCAGTGGAGGACACGTACTACTCTGATCATTCCCTACAAGTTACGTGTTGAACATCGCACTAATGAAGGGATTCTTCAAGGCATACAATATCTTCACGATTGATGACCTTTCTTCTGAGCACAATCCTGTGGCGAAGAACTTTGACAATGTCGACATCAGTTCAGAGAAGAAGTTAAGCACAGACAAGACTGTAAGTTCTCCAAAGAAATCCTGAAGGAACATAAATGCCATCTTGACGGCACGAACTTTACGGATGACATCGATCAACGTGTTGAGGACATCACCAGGCGTATCATCAGTGCCACTGAAGCCAGTCCTGTCCCTTGGAGAATAAACCTCCTCATCGACTCGTGCTCACTCCAGGAATTCAACGGCTCATTGATGAATGAAACAGGATCCGTAGGCTATAGCAGCGCTATCGTATACCTTGGCTAAAAACCAAATACAACAGACTGGTGCGAGGAGTCCAAGAAGAAGTAAGAGATCTTCGAGACGCTAGATGGAATAACAAGCTCAAAAGCTTGTCGGCTCACGACAATTCCATTTGGACCATTTGGTTAGAGCGTTACAGAAGAAGAATGATATGCTTCCTCCACTTCGCACCTCTTAAGGTAATTACGTGCAAACTGATTAGGATAAAGCTCAAATAATTGAAACTTCCCTAGAAAAGCAGTTTGCTACCCCTGTTAACAATATTCCCGAGAGTCAACTCATGTCCCAGACTGTGGAAGATGGTCTTATCAGCTTTGATGAAGTCACGCAGCATTCAACGAAGATGAACATCGAGGCCGGAGAGATAGCTACCATCATAAGAAATCTGAAAAAGAGGAAGGCTCCAAGAAGAGACAAGGTAAATAATAATGTCTTAAAGAATCTCCCAAAGAACGTTATTAACGACATCGCGAACATCATAAGCGACTGTTGGAAGTTTACCTACTTCCCGACTCCTTGGAAGCAATCTACTGTGTTAACTATCCCCAAGCAGAGGCAAAGTCCTGGAATTCCCACGAGATACGACCTATCAGCCTGATCCCGTCGATGTCTAAAGTTTTGGAGAAAACGATCCTCACCAGTGGTCTAGCTCGGAAAGAGCAGGTCGGCTTTCGTGTTAGTCACTCGTGTCAGATACAGATATGTAGGATCACTGAAGATCTGAGCATCCCCCTGAACCTTTCCAGATACTATGGCGTGGTTTTTCTCCATGTTAGTAAAGCTTTCAACCATATGTGACACGAGGGCCTAATCTACAAGATGTTGGGTTTCTCCCCGATTTGATATCGATGGTGGAATTCTTTCTTACCAACAGGTTTTATCGAGCTAAAGCTAACGAAAACTTATCCACGCCTCGTAAGGTAAAGGCCGGTGTCTCACAAGGTTCTGTCCTCGGGCGCCCCGTTCTGTTTTATTATTTTGTGCACAATTTCTCAAAAACTGAAAAATGTAATTTATATTTTTAAGCTGATGATACTGCCATCATGGCATGGGTGCATCGTCCATCGCACGTAATCACTCGTCTGCAGAACGTCTTAAAAATATTTGAAGATTGGTTCAATAGCTGGAAACTGAACCTCATCGACGGAAAATGCAAATCTGTGTACCTCAACAAAAAATTTAAGCGTCCCCCAGATTCTCTTGTTCTATTCAATAAGAAACTCGATCTTGGCGTTATCATCGACTCAAGACTCTCCTGGACCATCACGTGACTTACGTTAAATAAAGGAAAAAACAGAAAACACTACTCCACAAAGAAAAATTTTACTGACTCAGATGTACATTTCGGATTTCAAAAATCCATCATCAGTGGGTGATTTACAGACAATCGACAATCGAACAGTGAAGTGTACATTTGTTAGGATGGGACGAAAGCAGCGCTTTCACAAAGCTCATCCAACCAGAATAAACTCCAAATGAAATACACTGAGGTAGTCAAGAAGCCTAACCAACCCAAGCGGTCTTCCATATTATACAAAAAAGAAAATAAGATTGACGATTGTCAGAAACAAAATACAAACGAAATTAAAAAAAACAAGGAGAAAGAAGATTATCGCATCTTCCAGTAGTCCGGGAAAGAGACGTTTCTAATGTCTTCGGTTGATGTCAAGAACGTGCCTCGGTTTACGATACTTCGTATGTCAGTTCATATTCATTGAGTTCTCCAGTATCCCTTTCACAAGCTTATTGTCGTGAGTCTTCATCTTCTGTATCATAATCAAAATGAGATCCTGTATAAACTTACCGATATGGGCCATGTTTAAATCGTGGTGGATGGATTGGTTTTTCACCGTCCTTCTGTCCAGCTGGGTAATGGTCCTCAGGGTAACATTCTGGAATGACTGTAGTTCACTCCATCTGGTTTTACAGATAGTCGCCCACGCAGGCATGCCATAGAGGAGTATGGTCCGGATAATCGATTTGTACAGAAGTAGCTTGTTGTCAATGCTGAGAGCGCTGTTGCGACCCATAAGAGCTATGATACTGTACTTAGCTCTCTTCGCTTTGTTTAGAGCATAGGACATATGCTGGTTCCATGAGAGTCTTGAGTCAATGATAACTCCCAGGTACTTGTAGTTGTCCACCCAGTCCAGTTTCTTATTGAACAGAACAAGAGAATCTGGGGGATGCTTGAGCTTCCTATTGAGGTACAAAGCCTTGCACTTTCCGACGTTAAGGTTCAACTTCCAGCAGTTAAACCAGTCTTCGAACTGCTTCAAGGCGCACGGCAGCCGAATGATAACGTGAGCCGGCTTGTGTGCCCATGTCATAATGGCAGTGTCATCCGCATAAAAATACAGATTACAATTATCGGGTTTTGGGAAATCATGTACAAAGTAATTAAATACCATAGGCCCGAGGACAGAACCCTGAGGGACACCGGCCTTTACAACACGGGGTGTGGAAAGATTTTCTCCATTTTTGGCTTTATAGGATCTGCTGTCAAGAAAGGATTTCACCATCAAAATCAAATCGGCAGGAAACCTGTCTCTGATCATTTTGTAGACAAGGCCCTCATGCCACACTTGGTCAAAAGCTTTACTGACATCGAGAAATACCACCCCACAGTACCTGGATAGGTTCAGGGGGGTGCTCAGGTCTTCAACGAGCCTCCATATCTGCATCGGACAAGAGTGGACAGCACGAAAGCCAAACTGCTCTTCACGTAAAAGGTCATTTGCTAGACAGTGATCTTGGAATCTGACGAGGATCGTTCTCTCCAACACCTTGGACATCGAGGGTAGCAAGCTAATAGGTCGGTAGCTCGCGGGAATTGCAGGATTTTGCTCCTGCTTTGGGATACTCAACACAATAGATTTCTTCCAAGCCACAGGGAAATAAGAAAATTTCCAGCAGTCGCTAATGATATTGGTGAGAAAGTCAATAAAGTTCTTTGGGAGATTCATAAGGGCGTTATTACTCACCTTGTCTTTTCCTGGAGCCTTCTTCTTTTGCAGTTTACTTATGATGTTGGCGATCTCTCCAGCCTCGATGTTGTACTTCGTTAAATGCTGCGGGACTTCATCAAAGTCGACAATTCCTTCTTCCACACGCTGAGACATGATTTTTGGCTCTCGGGCTTATCGTTGGTAGGAGTAACAAACTGCATTTCCAGTGAATCTGCAATGACCTGGGCCTTGTCCTGATCAGTTTGCACATAGTTACCTTGTGGTGTACGGAGTGGAGGAAGCATTACATTCTTCTTCTTCTGTAAAGCTCTAACCATACTCCAAATGGTACTGTGGGATGGTATTTCTCGATGTCAGTAAAGCTTTTGACCAAGTGTGGCATGAGGGCCTTGTCAACAAAATGATCAGAGACGGGCCTTGTGTACAAAATGATCCGCGCTCAGGCTTTCTCTTTAGGTGGTGTTGGTACAAACCAGGGGATTAAAAGACTATGCTAGCACCCCGATGGTCAGATGACTTTTAACTTCCAGGCATAGGTGTCAACTGTCCTGCAAATGACCCCTCGTCCCGCATACCCGCAAAATGTTACAAATTGTCCCGCAAATAAACCTTTTGCTAGAATTATTCAATTTTTGTCGATTGCTAAATCTAGATTTTAACTTAGAGTCAGATTTTTTTACTAAAACTTTAATTTGAAAACTAAAACAAGTATCACAACAGGTTTACACTAAAAGCTGACTTAAAAACATTCGGTTGGTTGGTGAACTCTAAAATCCACCTGTTAAAATCGGTCGGGTTTTAGTTCTACTCAACCAGTCTACGTAGTAAAGTAGTGATAGCGAAGTCGGCAGGTGCAGGTGAAGGTGTACTGGGTCATTAAAAAACGTAAGTAACTTTAAATCAATATTAATTCAATATTGAATTCAATATGTTAAATTCGAGGACAATTGCTACTGTTAATATAATTACTTTGACCAGAACAAAACAAACAATTTCTCCGTAACGTGTGACCCACGTCCACGTGTTTATTTAAAAACATAAGCACGTGAGCACATACAGTATTTAGTTGCATTAATTTTAAAACATATGGCTCTTTTTTTCTTGTACAATAATAAACCTGTAAAATAAATATATTGGAATGTATTAATTCTTTTTAATTAAAAAATAGTCTTTAAAATTAATAATTAAATGGAAAAAATAATTATCTATTATCTATATGAATTGAGATTTTCTCAATCAAATTTTTTATACAAGAAACTTGTTTTTATCAAAAGAATAATATTTTAATTATAATTCTAAGAAATAATTACTATAATCTATAGCTAATTTCAAAAAATAAATGAAATGAATTAGCTGCCCACGGATGAACATGGATGCATGGGTTAAGAAAAAATTGTGTTTGTGCTTGCTGTTCTTAGAAATTATTTCTTTATGCTAACATTAATAATTGTACTGAAATTTATAAAGTTTTAAAATCTAATAAAGTGTTTGAGGCATTTAAAATTACAACCGAACCTAATGGAATGATACTACTTACAAATAGCATTTAGTGCACAGGTATTACAGTAGGGGAGATCCGGGGTTGGTTGTAGCAGGGGCAGGTTGTAACAGACGACATGCTTTTTTAAACTTGATTTTTTTTTTCATTAAACAGATTACTATGTAACTCATAAAATTTTCATCGATAACAAATAATCAAACTTTAGGGACAACTTGTTGTTTTAAAAAATTTCCTTTTCGTTTTCTCAAAAAAAATATAGTGCTAAAATTGTTACAACCAGCCCTCATCTCCCCTATCTGCAAATAACCACTTTTTTATTAGGCAATTATGAAATGAAAAGTAGTTTAAATTGTTAAAATCCTTAAAAATGAACTCAATAAAAAGCAATTAACAAGATATGTGAGAAAAGTTTATATTTTTATTTCTTGTTCTGCATTTATATTGTAGTATGTGACATGTGGGAATGTTTTAATTTTCCAAAATAATATTGAGATGATTAAGACCTGAGTACATATGTCGTTCGTTTTCTACGTATATTGGAAGTATGTTTAAAATGAAAGCAAAAAGGAAAGAGAGAATTACACCTACAACTCTGGTAATAGAGAGGAGGGAAGTTCAGATAGCTATAAAACTGATGACTCTGACAGTGACCATGCAATGCGTGAGCAGCCAAAACGAAGTAAAATTGAGCAAAGAAAAACTAAATTCAATGAAATGTGGAGCGGTAACCACCCTTACATAGAAAAAGTTAACTGTGATCCCTACAAAGCTTTCTATAGGATATGCAATAGTTCTTTTGGAGTGTCAAAAATGGGGTTTGGTGATGTCTCTTGGCACATTAATGGCCCTTTACATGTTAAAAATGAAAAGAAGATTTCTTCAACTCCAAGTGTGACCAGCCTTTTTCAAAAGTCAGCAGACCACAGTGACAAAGTAAGTTACTAATTTCAAAACTCATAGCTTCAAACTCGACAGTTACTAGATACAGTATTAATAGTATTGTTCTTTTTTTTAGGTTATTAGAGCCGAGGTGTTATACACAGGTCATATTGTGGATTCCAATCTGCCATTTGCCAGTGCTGATCACTCTGGGAAATTGTTCCAGAAAATGTTTTCAGACAGCAAAATTGCCAGAGATTATGCTTGTGCAAAAACGAAAACTGCTTGCATTTTAAATGAAGCATTTGGGCCACATTCTATACGAGAAGTGGTTTCATTAATGAAGAATAATCCTTTCAGTATTGCCATTGATGGCAGCAACGACAATGATCTCTGTAAAATGTATCCATTGACAGTAAAAGTGTACGATGTGAACCAGAAAAAAGTAAGAAGTTGCTTCCTAGACATGTGCAGCAGCCCTTCTTCAAAAGCAGAAGGCATTTTTGAAAAAGTGACAGAAGTCCTTCAGCGTTTTGATATCCCATGGTCTTACTGTGTTGGGTTTTCTTGTGATAATGCTTCCGTTAACATAGGAAAGCATAATTCTATCAAAACAAGAGTGCTAAAAGAAAACAAGAATATTTACTTCTTAGGATGTCCATGCCACATTGTGCATAACACAGCATCGAAAGCACATGATGCATTTGCAACAGAGGTTGGGTTTGACATAGAAGACTTTTGTACAGACTTGTACTTTTGGTTTGATAAGTCAACAAATCGAAAACAAGAATTAAATTCATTCTTGGAATTTTGTGATACTGACTGGCATGATAGTATCAAACATGTGAATGTTAGATGGCTAAGTTTAGAACGATGTGTTGACAGAAACTTAAAACTATTCAGCGGATTAGGATCATATTTCCTGAGTGCCGATAAGAAGCAAGCTCGATTCAAGAGACTTTTACAAGCATTTGAAGATCCTCTGCTGAAAGTATATCTCTTATTTTTCCAAGCAACTCTTCCTTTATTTAGTGAGTTGAACAAGCTTCTTCAAAGAGAAGATCCTTGTGTCTATTTGATCGTGTCCGAAGGTCAATCATTACTTCGAAAGTTAGTAAGTCGACTGTACAAACCTGTTGTATATGATTGTGATGGGAACATTGATGAACAGGCAATGACTAAGGAAAATCTACTGGACGACGAATCTCTTTTCATCGGATTTGCAGCCAAAGCTGCTCTAAATCAAGATGATATTTCTCCTTACAAGGAGAAAAATTTTTTAATGGTGTACGACAATATATTTCTACTGCAATCTCTTACTTCATCAGTCACTTTCCATTTCATGATGAAGTTCTGGTTAATTCTCAATTTGTGGATATTCGAAGAAGGAAAGAAGCAACATTTTCCATGGTAGAATACTTTGTAAAAAGGTTCGAAAATGTTCTCCACTTTACTCATGAAAACCTGAACCATTTATACGATGAGTTTATGGAGTATCAAAACTATAACATATCTGAGAGAGAAACTGAACGCTTAGATGTGTTGTGGAGTTCTCTATCTGCTGCAAAAAATCCTTCTGGCAACTTCTTGTTTAAACATCTTAGTAAAGTGGCATTGCTTGTTTTGGTTCTTCCTCACAGTAATGCAGAAGAAGAGAGGATCTTTTCGATGATTAGAAAAAACAAAACAGAAACACGAGGCAAATTAGATATGGACAGATCTCTTAATAACATTATTGCTTCAAAAGTCAATATCTTCTCAAACTGCCAATGCTACAACTTTGAGCCGAGCAAAGACCTTTTGTTAAGTGCCAAAAAAAGCTACAATGAAATACAATAAGGAGCACCAACAGAAGAAAAACTGATCATTTTGTACGGTGGAATTTATTGTTGTTTTTCATAATTATGTTATTTTCATGTTTCTTTTTTCAAATAATGTTAAGAAACCAAACTAATAAAAAAATGTTGTGTTTTAATAAGTTAGCCAAAATTTCTGTAAGTTGTCCCTCGAATGGGACTGTTTGTCCCTCAAATTTAGTTGCTTTGTCCCTCAAATGAGTTTTACAAGGTTGATAACATGTGTGGTTAAATTGTACCCCGAATAAACACAATCAATATAAGACACCAATGGAGTTATGGACTAAGAGGAAACCAAGAGTTGGTCATTTTCGCGTATTCGGATGCATCTGTTACTACTTGTCGCCTAAGGCAAATAGAGGGAAGCAGGATTCAAGAGGAATAAGAGGAATTTTTCTAGGTTATTCTATGAAAAGACAAGCATACAGAATTGATGATCCAAATAAGGAACAAGTAATTGAATCAAGAACTGTAAAATTCCTAGAAGACAAACCAGGTGGACTGATTTTAACCGGGAGTCAATTAGACAGAAACAGCAATCAAATCCCATATTATCTAGAATACGAAGAAATTCCAGAATGTAATGAAAGAGTAGAATTAGATGAGACTGATACAGATGAACAGTTAGAGGAGTATCACGATTCAGATGAATTTTATAGCAAAGAATCAAGTATAGAAAGACAAGTTATTCAGACAAATGATGAAAATGACACACCAGTTGCAGAAAATCAAGGTGAAAATGGTGAGAGGAAAAAAGGTCCCGGCAGAAGGAAAGGAGTGACAAATGAGCAGATACGAAGAGAAAACTTAGAAAAGCGAAGTGAGAATGAACAAATGCTGAGAGAACAAGGTGTGAGAAGGTCTCAACGAATTGCAGAAAAACATGCAACATGCATAGCATTTGACATTCCACAGACTGTTGAAGAAGCATTTGTACATAAACATTCAAGATATTGGAAAGAATCAATGCAAGAAGAATTAAATTCTATGAAAGAACATAATGTGTGGGAGTTGGTAGAAAGAAATCCGAAGATGAGTACAATCAAATCCAAGTGGATATTTGTAATTAAAGAAAACCCTGACGGAACTATTAAGCGGTACAAATCAAGATTGGTGGCAGCTGGTTGCGCAGCAAGACCAGGAATTGATTTCATTGATACGTTTGCACCGGTAATTCGTACGGAAAGCATACGAATATTGTTGGCTATTGCAGCACAAAAAATTGGCAGCGCAAGTTATTCGACACAAAGACTGCATATTTACATGGGAATTTAGAAGAAACAATCTATGGAACAACCACCTGGTTATCAAACGGGAGAAAATTTAGTGTGCCAATTAAACAAGAGTATCTATGGTCTCCCGCAGTCACGTAGATGTTGGAACGAGAAATTAAATTTGAAATTAAAGGAAATGAATTTTAAAAGACTGGACACAGATCCTTGTGTTTACTTAAAAAAAGGAAGGAAACGAAACAACAATTTTAGGTGCATATGTCGATGATTTGTTCATTATCGCATCTTCAAAAAGGACAATGGATAAAGTACAACATGATTTGGCAAAACATTTTAAAATTAATGAAACAACTTTAAAATTCTTAGGAATAGAAATTGAAGAAGACAAGGACAATATACAGGGTGTAAATTTTAAGTTGACAAAGCAGAATAACTCGAAA
>JAHWFO010004704.1:569081-595770 GCA_023313115.1 Rhysida immarginata | reverse complement strand
ATTATTAAAAATGATTATTGTGGATTTGTAGACACCATCGCAAGATTTCTCAACGTATTGACATTATGGGTTATTTCCTTTTTAACGAAATAAATGGATTTATACCAGTAGTTAGATTTTACTGATTTCTAGGTGGGGAAATTTGAAAATAAGCCAACATCTTACTACTCTCCTAAGTTATCAATGACAACATCGGACCTTATTCTGTTTTAGTTTAATAACACATCATATTTCCAAACCAATATGCCAGAATGAGGACTGTAATCAACGTTCTGAAGTCATCAAGGAACGACATCTTACTATATTCTAATATAACGCTGAGTACAACGATTTTATACAGCACATTCCAACTCGTACCTACCAACATTCATTTTCCAATTTTTCCCACATGGAATTTATTAAAATCTAACTATTAGACGTAACTCTACTTTCCACTTATAAACAATTTAAGTAACATTTATACCAATGACATTATTAATTAAATTCAACTTAAAACTTTGCAATTTTAATAACAGCTAATGCCTAATCATTACTGAACAATCTCCTTAACGATTTCCGATGTCAACAGTGTTTCTGTGGAAAACTGAAGTACTCTCAGACCCGACAGCAATATTTTTTATCGTTCACCACATAGCTATGTAAGGGCTGCTAGCCAGCCTTTTCCCTTGTACCCTGAAGAAGGCGGGATTAAAAGCCGAAACTAGTGGGATAATTTTCGACAAAATGTTGTAAGGCCTTTCTTTAATTTTTGTTAATCCAGTAGACCAAAAGTGCCGCTCGGCGTGGACTCTCTTGCCCAGCTAAAATACTACATCAATGCATATCAAATTTAGGTTTAAGAAATAACTTATCATAGTTCTAGATAAGGTGTCGAGTACCTTCAAAACATGTTCCCTGAGTCGTCACAGGCAAAGGTCGAAGCATACGTCTTGGTCGGACCACAGTTGCAAGCACTGTCCAAAAACTCAGTAGTGAGACAAGGCTGAAAAATAAAAATGTGTGGCTGATCGAAGATCTTGGTGAAGAAGGACTAAAGCCAAATGTGGTGGCTGCCAAAGATCTCAGAGATGGATAGTAACAAGGGCAGTTTCTCCAGTTGAGTGAGTGTGTCACGTGGGAAAAAATTTAAGGCAATTTTTTTTAGAAGCGACGCTGGTAAAAGCTCCTCGTAGCTCCGCTCAGGCTAAAGTCAACTTCTTTTAGGAACAAGGAAATTAAATCGCTCTACACTTTGGAGATGGCTACAATGTCACGAAACAGGGAAAACGGGTGGATTTAACCCATCGTCTCCGGGAAAAACTGTAGTTTCACCGCCCCATCTTTATACACTGAGTGGCCAGATTATTATGATCACCCCATCAGTACTTCGTTGGGCCATCTTTTGCCTTCAGTGCTGCGTCGATTCTTCTTGCCATTGACTCCACGAGATGTTGAAAAAGTGATACGAGGAATCCGACACCATGCCTGATGAATAGCACTGTCCAGTTGGGTGAGATTTGATGGTTGTGGAACCAGTTGTCTGATGGCTCTTTCAACTTCGTTCCACAAATGCTCAGTTGGATTGAGATCTGGTGATTGTGGGGGCCACTTAAGCAAGGTAAAGTCTCACTCATGCTCTTAAACCACTCCTGCACAATACGAGCACCGTGGCATGGCGCATTGGAAGAAGCCATCTCCATTGGGATACGACCTCAACATGATAGGATGAACTTGATAAGCAACGATACTTAAGCATGTTGTGCTCTTCAGACGTTATTCCACACAAGTTAAAAGGTCCAAATCATGCCAGGGAAAACATGCCCCAAATCATAACAGTGCCCCCACCAGCTTGAAGGGTTGTACTCATGCATGTGGGGTCCATGTTTTCATGCTGTTTCTGCCAAATTCTCACGCTGCCATCTGCATGATGCAACTGGAAACGTGACTCATCGGACCACATGACTTTTTACCAATGCTTGTGTTCTTGTGCGAATTGGACACGTTTTATCTTGTTAACTGCAGACAGCCAAGATGTTCGAATATGCCTTCGATTTCCATATCCCATACGAATAGTGCGTTCAGAGATCATTTGAGAGGATCCCTGATTAAGATCTGCAATAATTTGATGCGCCGTCGCCCTTCTGTTGTCTTGTAACCAGTCCTGCCACTCTCCGTTTTGCCCGAATATTGACTAGTCGTCGTACACTGAGTGCCACAACTCGCACGTTCAGACCCAGTTCTCCGGCTGACCGTCCAGTCTTTAAACACTTTAACAACAGCTGCTCTTGAACATTTAACGAATGCTGCTGTTTTCTTGATACTCGCTCCATGGCTTCGAACGCCAACAATCTTCCCACATTCAAAGGCCTGTTAAATCGCGTCGTTACTCATATCTTCAGAAACAAATCACTTCTATTGTCGTGGTAAACCTGCTTCCCTATTTATAATGGTCTGGCCCTCTAGTGACTTCAGTGTTAATTTGCCTACAAACGTCAGGTGGTCATAATAATCTGGCCACTCATTGTCAGTGTAGTAATGCAGCTGTACTTGCTACACAATTCTCAAATTTCTTCGAACATTACGTTATCCAGTACAGTTTTCTTCTCGATTAGTGACATTTCTTCCAGCATAAAATCAAGCACGTATTTACTCAATTCGCCAGGTTTAAGTTTTAACGACTGTGTAAAAAGAATTAGATCAGCCGTTACCAGACAATGTTCCGCGGAGAGGCAATTAAGTGTTCGTGAAAAATTATGAAAATTATTACGAGATTCGTATGATTAATACAGTACATGATCAAAGGAGTTGGGACACCTGTTGCTCTACCGTAAAGCCGCAAAAAGCTTCAATCAGTAGTGTGTAGGACCACCCCGAGCTGCTATCACTGCCTCCACCCTACATGGCATACTGTCCACAAGTTTACGGTATGTGTCCACAGGTATTGATCTCCATTCCTCGAGGAGTGTCGTGGTCAGTTCCTGGACAGATGTAGGGCGAACCATCCTGGATCTCACACGTCGTTCCCAAAGGTATTCGATGGGGTTGAGATCAGGACTCTGGGCGGGCCAATCCAGTTCTTCAACCTGCATCTCGTCAAACCAGTCGGATATGGGTCTTGCTTTGTGGCAAGGCGCATTGTCGTGCTGGAAGAGGAACGGCCCGTCACCGAAGTGTTCCCACAGCGCTGGAAGTGCCCCGTTATTCAGAATGGTCCTGTAGCCATCAGCATTGAGGTTTCCGTCCACCTTGATGAGCGGGCCCAGTCCAGTCCAGGAGAAATACCCCAGGTGTTCACAGGGGTGTCACAACTCCTTTGATCATGTAGTGTAGGATTATTAGGAGTGCTGGTTAATAATGGGAATTTTTTTTTTAATCGATAGAGCTACACCCTGTTGATATAGGGTGAACCAGTAGACCAACTTCTAAAATACAAATCTGACAGAATGCTTTCAATTGAAGAATTATTGTAGATCTATGTGAGGGGTTTTTATATGTATTCCATTTTCAAAAAAAAAGACGCCATTTTCTAATATGGAATTCAACGTTGAAATGTACAATGGAAACTCAATTTTAATGGTATTTTCAGATTGTACACAACATTTGAGAAATGTTTTATTCTTTCTTTGTGTTTTTCAATTGATCCAACCATTTAGGAGATAGAAGCAGTGAAAGTGTGGTGTTTTAGACCCAAACATTTCATAAAAATACATTTTGACTATATTCTGTGGGAATGTGTATATTTTGGAAATTGAGATATTGATAGTGCGATGATTGAACGTTCGTTTCCAAGAATTATTAATAATATGCATAAAATGATGATGCAATGACAGAACATTTATAAGGCAGCGTCTATTGATGAGGCAAAGGAATCACGCGTGTCTCCCTTGAGCTCCCTATCAGACGTCCAGACTACTAGCAAAAATTGTATGTACCTGGAAAAGAAAGAGAAAGAACGAGTATTGGTCAGAGAAATTCTGCAACTAAAACAGAAAAAGCTATACGGGCATTTGAAACATCTGAACAACGGGAGTTGAACAGACCAAGAGCTTCTAAGTCAAGAGCAAGAAAAACTTGAGTCTAAAGTATCTGGTGATGCTCCGCAGTGGTGAGGCAAGTCAAGAAGAGTTTAGATAAAATCCCGGTGTATCACCTAGAATTCCTGTTTTTCATATATTTTGTAGAATGGATAGTCCCTTTGCTTTGTGTTGTATTGATTGAGTTATTATTTAACCAATTGGGAGTTATAATTTTATTTTTTGAGATTGTTCTGTTTACCTACAAGTGTAATTATCCAGGATAACGCCGGGTACCTCTGCTAGTGCATTATAAAATGGATGGCAATGTTTTTATTTGAACATAACATTTGTAGTACAATAATGCAAAACAACGGTTCTACAATAAATGTTATAATAAATGTTCAAACACATGAAAAAAACATGTCCTTCTTGGTCTATGCACATTTGTAAGCGATGTTGCAGATACCTTTCTGAATGCAGTATCTAGGACTATACTGGCCCCGGATGGATGTCTTGTAAGAATAGTAATAAATAAATAAATAAATAAATAAATAAATAATAAAGCATTTGATTTTAATTAATATAATATCAACCTCTAAAAATATTTAAAAAATTTTTGTGGTAATAAATCCTTTAAGTTTCTAAAAATTTAATTTTACAAAATTTTCAACATTAATTTCTCGTTGATTAACAGCAAGAGTTAAAAGTTGAGATTTTAACAAGCTAGTTCTCTATGGACGTCATAAAATCCATTGTAATGCAAACAAAGCGTTTGTTAAAGTGGACCTTAATAGTAATAGGGCAATTTGATTTGATTTTTCTGCCTTCATTTCCAAATACCCAAAACGAACCATGGCTAAGCAAATCCACTGATTGAGCAATTTTAAATCCCATTCTGTAATGGGAGGGAAGCTCTTTTATTAATGGGGAGCTATTTTCAAACATGGCTTTGTTTTAAACGAAATGATTGAAGCAACGAAATGTGTGTAATCTCATGTCAACGTCAAGCCAGAAGAGTTTAATTCCTCAGGATGTTCCAATTGACTCCGATTGACGGCCAATGGAAGATCTCACAAGAGGTTGGCCAGTGCGACTATATAAGCTGCTGACTGAGGAATCGAGTGCAGTCGTTACCTTGCGAAAGGCAAAGAGCTCTCACTGTTCAACTGATTTCAAATCTTAAGTAAGTCCTGTAATCGATTTTGATTTATAGTTCTAAATAACGTAGAAGAAACGCGGTTCAGACCTAACTCAAAGCTTAATCAACTTACTCCTCTCAAGCATGCGAAGCCTTCTTTCTCATGCGACGGGCGATCCCATCACATGATTCGGATCCGGCCAATGGGCTACGCTCTCGGTCAAACGCTTCAACAATGCGCAATGCGAGCTCAGAGAAGCCATGGCAACCCGACGACATGGCATGCGCTCATGTGGAAGGCATTGTCCCTTCCTGCTTAATGTAATGTCCAATCAAAATAAAAATAATGAAGAAAAAGAAACCCGGTAATAATTATAAATAATTATAATACTAATAATGTTAATAATAAATAAAGCTAAAAACATGTGAATTCGAAATGCGCTGAAGGGAAAAATTTTGTTTAAAGATGGAGTACACAACAAAAATGGTGTTGAAAAAGTCACGCGATAAAATTAAAGGCGAATCGGTAATTTAACTGCTGTGCTTCTCTAATTACATAATGTCTTTTAGAGTTTTTATCTTTTATTCTTTTCTTCTCTTTTCCCGTTAGCCTTTGAAGACCCGAGCAATGGAAGAAGTGGGCAAACTGAGCGTTCTCTCTGGTCCCGACTTGAAGACGGACGAAAAGCAGCCGAAGCTGATCCACCGAACATTCGAGAAGCTGCTGGAAGAGAACGAATTACTGCTGGAAAAGTGCGCCATCCTGCATGCTGACCGCTACCTGTCGTACGGGGAACTCAACAGCACGGCCAACAGGCTCGCTCGCCAAATGCTCGTCAGGCTTGTCGAGGCGAAAAAGGTAAGCAAAAGGGAAAGAACACTTATGGCGCGAAAATAAAGTAACAATGGGAAGAGGGAAATGCAAAGTTAAAGGAAATAGAGTTAGAGAAGTCCATGAAAAACATGGGCGTCCAATAAGCTCGCTTTTCTGTGCAAAACTTAAATCTTGTATGTACAGCAGTTGACCGAAATAATATAAACACATTTTGCCGAATAGCTTTAAAAATACTGGACGAATAATCCTGAAACTTCAGGAGTGTAAAGAGCATGTCACACCTCATATATTTCAGCGAAGGTTTTGTCCCGTAGGCAAATAAGGGACCAGCAACAAATTGAACCAAATAAATCATGTTTGGAATCACCCTGTAAAAAATAATGCTTGAAATGCGTTGTAGCTGTAGCATATGATTATGAGGCTTATTTTACTTATTTGTGTTCATTTGTATGAGAATAGCACCTATATTTATGGAGCTATAAAGGTTTATTTAAAAAAATCGAAATATTTTCGTAAGTTTATAGTTTATGACCCCCTTCCCTCCTCCCTGTTTATAACACGCAGGGTTTTCAACCCAATGCAATGCCATTTTCAGGGAACTTGACAAACTACGTCAGAGACAACACCCTGCAATCAGAATATAAAAATATTAAATACATATATTCGATGAAATGTAGCATTTTTACTAAATGTTTAACTGCGCATGCCAGTACCAACTTCTCCTTACACGGGCTATCATCGTAAGGAGAAGTTGATACTGGTGTCCAGTGCAAAAATAATAATTTGGAGAAAACCCTTTATCCTTTTGTTTATTCTTGAGAGCAACTCATTCTATCGGCGATATCTTGCTAAATTTTCAAGATATTTGCTTGGGGTTTTATCAGAGTAGCTCTATACTTTTGGGCCGGCCAGGTGGTCGAGAGGGCTAGGGCGTAGGCTTTCTAGTTCTCGAGTCCTCCTGGTCGCGGGTTCGAATCCCGCCGTGGGCATGGATGTTTGTGTTTGTCCCGGGCTGCGTACAGATATAACTTGTGTAACAGGCGCAAAATGACCTTAGTAGTCGACGCCAAAAATTCTAATAAACCAACCAACCAACCTAAACCAACCCATACGTTTGGCTAATAAATTATGCAAAAGACACTTTGGTAACGCTTGTGCATGCACAATTAAACATTATTTAGTAAAAATGCTCAGATTTCATCAAATATTTGATATTTTTCTATTCTGATTGCAGGGTGTTTGTTGTCTCTACTGTAGTTTGTCAAGTTTCCTGAAAATGTCATTGCATTGGGTGGAAAATCCTGCATGTAATAAACAAAAAACTTGCGAAAATATTTCCATTCTTTTTA
This sequence comes from Rhysida immarginata, assembly GCA_023313115.1. Taxonomy (NCBI): domain Eukaryota; kingdom Metazoa; phylum Arthropoda; class Chilopoda; order Scolopendromorpha; family Scolopendridae; genus Rhysida; species Rhysida immarginata. The sequence continues at coordinate 588,453 of JAHWFO010004704.1, read as the reverse complement.
AAGAAAGGTTTATATCTCCATGAATATACGGTGACCACAGAAAGAAGCTTCATAAGGATTTGCTACAGCTACAAGGCATTTCAAGCATTTTTTTTTTACAGGGTGATCCCAAAAAATTATTTTTTTTGTTCAATTTGTTGCTGGTCCCCTATTTGATCTTGGGACAAAACCTTCGCTGAAATATATGAGGTGTAACATGCTCTTTACACCCCTGAAGTTTCAGGATAATTCGTCAAGTATTTTTCTAGATAATCGACAAAACGACTAAAATCAAAGGTGTTCATATTATTTTGGCAAACCCCTATTGTTTAAGTGGAGGTGGCTAATTGGTACAGGTTGTTATTATAAAAAGGGGTTACCTCATGTAGTAATGAGATAACCTTATCATATTTTGCTTGAAATTATACCCCAAAATAAGGAAACCAATTCATCCCCAAAGCATCCGTTTTATCGTCGATGGGTTAAAAAGGTGTTGTCATTCTTCAATATCACTCATGACACCCTTATCGGTGAAATTGATATTCTGGGGACGCATAAAATATGCATCTGCTCCGTTTGTTGCCTGGAGAACGTCTAACAAGGGGAGGACCAGATCTGTTAAGATTGGATTTAACTGAAATTTAAATATGTTGTAACGCACCCCTCCAATTATTATATGGCGTAGTATCTCAAGCTAATGGGCATTAGTTTACGAGATATAATCATTTAAAGTTAGTTATTAGGCTTTTGATATATATTTACAAATTCGGACAGTAGTCAACATGGTCATATGGGTAAGTCATTCCAGTGCTAAAGGCCCGGTTTCAAATCCGGTCCTTTCCCACTTTCATTTAATTTAAATTTTTTAAAACATGTTTTTGAACAAATTATATATCAAACTAAGTTTAATTATTAAAAACATATAATTTTTTCATATAATATTTCATTTGAGGAAGGTAACAAATTATTCATTTTTAATATTATTATACGGGTGGGTCACAAAAATGAGCCCCCCCCCCCCTTTTATTTATCGTAACCGAAGCAGAGATGTCAATTTTGATGAATCCAATGAATAGGAAGTTGTGGGTGACCTATCCCATGGTGCACTTTTCATCATCTTTACAACAAGAACTTGTGCACCAAAGACTTTATCCTTAGCATACCCCTGTTGAAAACCAAGATGAGTAATCAGTACCATGGTGCTTCGATATTGAACCGCTTTTCCAATGTGAAGAAACCACAGCCTCAGAGGTTTATTTCTATTTATTTCTCTTTTCCAATATTTAGGAAGTTTGCATTCAAGAACAACCTAGCTCCAGTGTTATAAAACTACCCGTGGCTGAAACTCTTCTAATCGAGTTTCATCACAAAGCTTCAACGTATCCTTTACAGTAAATGTACAGGATATGTTAAATGGTAAATGTTGCTGAAATAGTGGGTTCAGTAAAAAGGAAAGATCCAATAGCTTTGTTGTGCTTTAGAAGCACACCAAACAAATGTTTACTTTAGGGCTGTCTTTCTGTAAATACAGCACGTGAGTTCTCTGATTCCTAAATACTGACACAGTGTCTAACTACTTTTTCCTTGATGTGAAAATAACATGCCTAAGGCAATCTTGATCAGATAATTCTAACAAACTTTTAATTTTTATTCATCCCGAAGTGCATATTTTATTTTTACCTGGATTCGAAATAATTTCTCATCAGTCAACATTCAGGTAAAAAAGATCTTTTTGGAACTCTAGGTATAATCCACGTAATTTGTATTTTAAGTTAGTGTTCATATTATGAGCTCATCACATTCAGGGTGATGCAAGAAATGTCACTCACTGAAATTGGCTTATAAAGTTTTCAATCTACCAAATATTCCATAACTGTTGTATTATTGGCGTGTGGAATTATTATTGTGTTGTATTATTGGAATGTGCCCACCTTATTGGCATAAACCTCTTATGTTTATGATCACTTTACGATACAATTACCCTACCAATCTCTGGGAAACAATTCACGATGGCCGCTCGCAGTTGCATTGCATTTTCTGGTTTATTATTGGGTAGTCTTGGTGGTTTATTAAGGGCAGGTGTCCTTAAGAAGAAGTCGCAGGATTAATATCGGGACTATATCCAACTGCTGTGCAAACGTTCTGGGAAATAACATTCTTGCGACTTCTTCCGTGGGGATCTCTGAAGTAGAAAGTGTACTGCAATAAACCAAAGAGTGCCTGCAACAAACGTGATTTTTTCCCCAGAGGAATTGTCTTAAAGTGGCCACAGACACATGAAAGTTCGTCTTGAAGAGGTTATACGCCAATAAAATACACATATTGAACACATTTTGTATACCATGACTAATGTATACATCCAAAGAGTATTGAAATAGCACTGTTACGGAATATTTGGTAGATTCAAATTTTATAAGCCATTTTCAGAATGACATTTCGCGCGCACCAGCCTTTATGGATCAGATATCAACATCGCCACTGACTGTAAATAGTTTTTTAATTTAGGGGTATAATAGGTTCTGATGCATTATTTTTAAAAATAGGACCTCAGACTAATACAAAATGGAATAATAAGCAAATCATAAAATTAATTATTATAATTGTTGAAAATTATAATTTTAATAAATACGTACTTTTCGAATTACAATATTGTAATTTTTTCACAAATTTTTTCTTATTTGGGGGGGGGGGGAGGTATTTTGCAATTTGTACTGTATGTAATAATGAACAGGTCAACTTGATGATTAAGTTCTCATCGGATGGCGGATATATTAAAATCAATGACGTATATTAAAGATAGACCCCGAAACCTGCCACCATACTTGAAGCCTCCCAGAACCGTCATGGCCGAAAGTTATGCAAAACACATGGCTAAACATGAGGATAGCTGATTAATAATTCTTTCACACGCCGATCACGGAGTGATAAGCTTATCATTTCGTTAACTTTGTATTTTTTAAATATTTTCTTATATTTTAGAAACAATTTTTCGATCATGGTTTCCATTTCAATTTCGTTTCGATCATCTTTCAGTCACGTATTTTTGGTTTATGCTTGTGGAAAGTGATTCCTGATCCTTTTTCGTGTCGTATTTGTACAATTATACCCGAAGCCAACTAGAAAGATAGGCTGGGGCACTGAAAAGTCACATGACCATAGTAGATCTAGCAACAATCCAACAAAAAAACGTAGAAAATAAGTCATATCCAGCAAATAAATTTGGAACTATTAAATAAGTATAATTTATGTTAGAAGTGTAACTTCTTAGATTCCTGTTTTCGTTCAATTTTTCTTGAACTGGTAAAATTTGAAGGAGCAAGACGAACAACGTTGGAGAATGGCTTATTCAACGTTGGGTTTTTGAGGTAGACTGTTCTCGCACTCAGAGTTGAAGAGACTATCCCTACTGATAGTCTTTAGATAACTTGTCCCATCCATAGTTCATATTAAAGAGTATTATTAGTTCTAATAATTTTGTATTAATCTTCTTATTAACACGAATGGCAAAATCGTCCAGTATCGCTATCGCTATGTTTTCGTAACTTGATTTCGTATCTCTACCGGAAATGATTCCCATTTCCTATGACTTGGCTCGTAAAGCTGTGTATGGCACTGTTAGATGAGTCGGGGGTTCGTATTCTTATAATCGAGTCAGAGAGCTATAACCTAATAAAATGAGTCCTTGTCACGGAAATCGAAACCAGGTTCGATTCCCGGCGACACTGTCTGCTTTTACCGCTCTCGCATATTCACCCGTTCTAAGGCGGGGGAGGAGCGGGGCAGGCAGTGTCGTCATACCAACCAACACGCCAGCGCCAATAAGGACGCAAGGAGGTTTCGAGACAGAGGCTCGAAGCTTTCTTGGCGGGTGAATTTGAGCGAAAAGGGGAGAGGGACCCGGACGACGGAACGGACAGGAGTCCGGAGGAGTATTTTCGTCTCCAACGAAAAAGGGCTCTTCGTCGTCGCCTCGACCAAACAGGAACGTGCGGAGCAGCAGCCGAGCGGAGGCAACGGAACGCCGGAGCGAAAGCTCGAGACGCCGGCACGGTTCGAGTTCGGTGGAGAAGCTCCGAAGGCGGCGTTTCCAACCTTCAGAAGTTCCTGCGAGAGCGGTGTTCCAGTCTGCACGAGGCAGAGTGAAAGCTTTCAGGGGAGTTCTCTGGGAAGAACGCTCTCTGTTCCGGGAGCTTACTTCGTAAGTACTCTTACTTTATCTAATTGTGACCCCCGTGCTTTATCACCTGTATTGAGTGATTTCTTCCGTCGGGAGTTCGACGGGCGTGCGACGGTGCGAGGGCGTTTCCCCGGAGGATTTAGTGCCTACCTATCTTCACAATATGGCTTCGCATATGTGGATAGAGAAACGTAAAAGTTCGTTACGGAACTTTACGCATGTCCTAGTGTGAAAAGTGCCAGAGTGTTTGTGTTTAAAGTATTGGCGGGAGTCTTAGCCCGTTTCTTTATCACGTCAATTGTGTAACCATTTTGCTTTATACTTTTTGCAGTTATTCCCCGCCAAGGCGGTTTAATGAATATATGTAAATTTGCATTGTTACCCCACTAAGACATTTTCAACGTTAGAACTCGGAAAGCCTCTGTATTTTTCTTATATTCCGTGTGTGGACTCTTACAGTGTTAACTAATTATGTAACCCTGTGATACGGACTTATTCATTTCCCCGATAAGACAGTTTGAACTTTCTCTCTACGGTGTCAGGCTGGTTTTGTAAGACTTTAAATATTTTATTGGATGTTTATCTGTGTATACTCCCAGCCTCAAGTCATGAACATTATCATGTATTCCATTTTACTTTTCATGTGATGCTTTGATAGAGACCACCATAAGAGCTAATAGTGATCTTAGTCATATGAGTTGTGTGAACCATGTATTAGTTAGTAAGTCGTATATTCTCGACTATTTGCCTATCCGGGTGGCCAAAGCGGGTAGGTGTCGGGAGTTAGCTTCCGACCAGCGAAAGCTGTGGGCCAAGTTCATGTTGCCTCGTTAGAGGTGTTTTTCAAGTTTTTATGTTGGGTGTAGCATAATGCCACCTGTAAGATCTTTTTAGATCTTAACTCCGTAGAGGGCAATACCATCTGCTTCAAAAGCAGATTACTCTTTATCTTTATTGTAGGATTTTGTAGAAAATAAGGGTATAGTTATTTTCGTTATATTCTTCCAATAATTGTATTAAGGAAGTAGATTTTGGTTAACGGTGTTACGAAGTGTATACCGTGGATTAATGTAATTTGCCGGTCAAGCCGGTGTAAGGTAGTTTTGGTGTAACTGCTTTATTTTTATTTACTTGCTTTCTTTGTTAGTTTTGCAAGTACGTGTTTGCGTTACATCTCGTTTTGTAAGGACATTTTGCTTACTTTAGTTACAGGTATTTAACTATTGCTACCGTTTATTGTTGTTATTTGTTTGGATAAGGTCCACAGTTTATGCCTGTTTATTTTTACATAATGATGTAAGGATTTATCAATTTTTCACTGATCATTGACTTTTGTTCATGTTTTTGTGACATTTACTTTTCTTTTATTAAACATTTTTATTTAACCTTACCCTGTTTACGTGCATTTGTATTTCCACTGCGCTTGATACTTATACTCTGCATTTACACGTTACAGTCCTACGATCTGGAAATTGCTGAGAGTGCAGGCCTGGTGGAAATCTGTAATTTTTACGAAATTTCCACACCGTGAAGGCCGATATCTTAGACAACATTAATTATTGATGTTTATTTTATAAACCGCAAAAAGATAAAACAAATGAAATACACTACTGTTTATAAAAATCGCAACACCCTGATGGAATAGCCCAATCTGCATTAAATATGGAGCATTTGCATATCATGGGTCAGAAAAGAAACCATTAGATTTTCAGGTCAATACAATGCGTTTTATTGTCACATTAGTATCGGGTGAAACCACCGTGGGATGCAATTACAGCCTCTAAACGTCGTGGCATTGAGTCAAACAAGCTCTGAATAAGGGCCTGGGGAATGTCCTGCCATGCTCTGTCTACACGGGTATACAGTTCATCCACAGTTGCTGCTGCAGGAGTCTGACGAGCCAATCGATGAGCAACCCTGTCCCACACATGTTCGATTGGGTACATGTCTGGTGAACGAGCAGGCCAGGGGAACAAGGGCGTCTGATGTGCTTGGAAAAAGGCGAGGACATTTCTGGCCACATGCGGTCGGGCATTGTCCTGTTGGAATACAGCGCCTGGAAGGTTCTGCAGGAAGGGGATGACCTCGGGTTGCACAACTTCCCTGATGTACCGGTCACTGTTCATATTGCCATGGATTCTGATCAGACGGGAACGGCCATGGTAACTGATTGCACCCCACACCATCACCCCTGGCGTTTGTCCTGAATGACGCTGCAGGATGCATTCTGGAAGGTCGCGCTCGCCACGATGTCTTCTGACTCGTATCCTGCCGTCATGGTGCTGCAAGTTAAACCTTGACTCATCCGAAAACACAACTTGTTGCCATTCAGCTTGCCACTGTTGGTGTTGATGGGCCCATTGCAACCTGAGGCGCCGGTGGTTTTGAGTCAAAGGAATCCGCAACAATGGTACTCGTGCCATCAATCCTCTGGAAATCAAACGGCGTCGTACAGTGCTAGCAGACATTGTCCTGCCTACTGTAGCACCCCACTGTTGTGCTAACACTGTGGAAGTGGCTGTACGATCTGCTACATACATGCGATAGAGGTGTCTGTCATCTCGCGGTGTCGTCGTGCTGGGTCTTCCTGAGCCTGGTCTTCGGTGTGCCCAGTTCTCTTCGCTCCACTGCCTCCATGCACGCATAATTGTCGCTGCATTACGTCCTACACGTGCAGCAATGTCACGATTTGACCATCCCGCTTCACGCAGACCAATTATGCGTCCTCTTTCAAAGTCTGTCAGCTGTTGATATGGTACCCTTCGTCGTCGTCGAGGCATGGTGTTCTTTCAAGCAATTACTCTGAAAATCTAATCATTTACACTCTGACCCATTGTATGCAAATATTGCAAATTGCATATGGATTAGACCATTCCATCAGGGTGTTGCGATTTTTATAAACAGTAGTGTATAAAACGTGGCTATACCGAAGCCGACGCGATCTAAACAAAAGAAAAAACTAGGCGTGTCCTGTTAAATTTCCAATTTCAATTGTTAAACATTGTTAATTTAACTTAACAACAATGTCTAACAATTGTAATCGTAATTAGACTTTAAATTCTGGAATTTAATATTACTTCTACGTCACAGCTAAAGCTCCTTCTTGAAATGTTTGTAAGATTTTATTTCTAACTAGCTTCATCCGCGTTAAAGTCGAAATAGATAAAATAGATTTCTTATTTCCCGAGATTTCGTGATTAGTCAGTGAGGGGCATTTCCCTTTTATATTAAGAAACTGACCCAAATAAATCGAGATCAGGAAGGAAAAATTAAATTACGACTATATTTTATGGTTGCATAGAATTAATGTGAAGGCAAAAAATTATGAAAAACTTTCAGTATTAGCCTGCCACTCTCTAAGAGTGAAAGCCTATGTGTTCGTTTCAGAAACTCAAATTTTTTATTTTTTTTTTTGCTGAAATCGACTTAAAAACTCATGATTCGAAAAGATATGTTGAAATTTTGAGAAAATAAAATCCCGTCTGTACGTATGTATGTGACCAATTTTGAGCAGCTAACTCCTCTGAAACGGCAAATAGCAGAACCAAATAAAAATTATACATACTTAAAGGGTACCCTAAATTGTGCCTTAGCGTATATTTTATGTCAATTGTGTAAGGCTTTTTCAAGATATTAATTTTTTTGGCTGTAGCATTCAAACCAGCGAACCAAACTCAATAAACGCGACATGTACATACTCCTCTCATTAAGGCGAATTTTTTTATTCATGACTTGTTTGGCTATGATGAGCCGTTTTGGAGTTTATTCATCTCCTCCCCCCCCCCCCCCCGGGAAGTTTTTTTCTTTTTTTTAAAGTAATTCACACTTAGAGGGGTCCTAAAAGACTATGCATTGACGTATTTTTTTATGGAAATGGGCTAAGCCTTTTTAGAAAAATTAATTTTTTTTGGTATAAATGAAGAAATGGCAGAAGCATTCATGCTTTCATTGGCAATTGAGCATTCGATAATTGTTGCTAATGGCTCATCGTGTCCATTTAAGAAGTGAAATGAGAGAACGAATAATTGGACAACTGGAAGCAGGTCAGTGCCAGGTTGAATTGTCTTGAGCACTGAACGTGTCAACTAGCGTCATTTCAAGACTGGATACGTTTCCGACAGGATGAACACATCCGCAGACACTTTAGTCAGCGTCGTCCAAAGGTCACCACGCCCAGACAAGACCACTACCTTGCTTTATCTGCCCGTGGGAAAGGCGAAGCACAGCCAGGGAAATTGTTAGAGAGCTGTCAGCGGCCACCGGGGTTAATGTTTCCAGGCAAACTGTATACATGAGACTCCACGCATTGGCCTGTATGCTCGGCGACCGATCATGAGGTGGGTCCCGTTGACCCAGAAACACTGTAGGGAATAGTTGGCTTTCTCTTAAACACTTCCAAAGCATCGGGTGAGGTTTGGAACCTTAATCATTAGGTAAAACATGAACTACTCCTTCATAAGAGACGTATTCGGCTTGCTCAGTTTCACGTTACTTTTATTCGGCGATATGTCAAAACTATGTCATGAATTTTATCCAAAAATTGTCGTGTGGTAGTCGTTTTTGGACGTCTTGAACACGGTTCATCCTACTTTGTATGTGTGTCCGCGCATGAATTCCAAAATTCACGGTTGAATATTTTGAATAGCGACCATCTTGCATTTGATTTCTTTGCTGTTTTCCGCTTCTAAAAATCAGACTATTTGACGGATCGATTTGATAATTTTGTCGAGTCATATGAAAATGTTGCTCTAACAGCGATATAACGATATTTGGAAAAGAGCTGCCACCCAGTGACGATTCCGGAAACTTTTAAATCCACCCTCGTATGAGAATAATGGAGTTTAATGATTTTTGTAGGGTTCTCTGTTAACTATCGTAACCGAGTCGGATGCTGTCTTTTCTTAGATTCGCCAACATTAATGTATGTGGCTGCTCCTGTTGGTTCTTATTCTAGAAAAAATATTTGGCCCGTGTCCTGGTGTTTCCAGTATTTTTGCCTACAAACGCAAGCAGAAATGCTTCTTATTAGATGATTAAATATAATTGCTGACTTTAACTTAATAAACACTATCATCTTTATAAATCATTTCTATAATATCAGGTTTCTTTTCTATAAAGTTTCTTCCGGATTCTTGACGCGTGCGCAAACAATTCTGTATCTCGAGTGTTTGTTCAACAATCCATCAAAACCAATCGCCGAAACGATTTCAGAAAAAAGCCGGTCGAGTTTCTAATTTCCTTTGAAATTTCAATTTCGTTTCTGTCTCAAAATAATTAATACAAAAGCTTAATTTTTAGCCTGTTCTTGCCAGGGGACTCTTATCAAAATAAAATAGAAGTGACATACTTTCATATATATTTCAAATCTTCATCAAGATAACGCTCGTCCGCATACAAGCACCGCCACCTCCTGGAACTTGCACGAGCTCGAATGGGATATCATGGCTCACCCTCTCCCCCCATTTAGCCCTGACCTAGCACCCTACGACTACTACCGTTTCTCCCACCTCCAACTCCATCTTCGGGGTGAAATTTTTAAAAGTGCAGAAGAATACAAAAAAGAGGTCGATTTGTTCCTAGGGTCCAGGGACCTAGGGTTCTTCGCGGAGGAAACGTTGGGAGATGATTATCGAGTTGGATGGGGAGTACTATCCTCATTTGTTCAATCATTTTGTACATATTTTTTGCTTTCGAAATAAAAATTCAAATCCGGATGAAACTTTCCGGACAACCTGATATACAGGGTGTAATTAAACTGACAGTACTCAAGCGACATCTATAGCTCGATCTCACAACCGGAATGACACTAAATTTGGTAGGGCTTCTAATGACTTGGGGAAAATGATTCCGCGTAAGAAACGGTAGTTCCAAACATCGCCAATAGAGAAAAAAGTGGCGCTGTTGTTGTCTACGTAGCGAGAATTTGTATAAACGGCAGGCAAAAATCCATAATGCAAAATCTCGGCTGCGTATATGACAATAAAAACATTCGGGCTATAAAGACTTGAGAAATACTCCGAGACGCATTCCGAGGACCAGTTTAGCTCAACATGCGTCTTAAAACCTGTTTTCCATTTAGCATCTTTTAGGTGACTGTTCACTGTCTTCGTAATTTCTCCGATTTTTCAGCGACTTTTTGAAGCTCGCACTCGTTTTCCAATTAGCGACTTTCTGGCGACTTTTTAAGATCTGGCGAGGTTTGATTTCCAAGTGGTTTATAGGCGTCCTTTTCAGATCTAGCCAATCAGGTGCAATCTAATTCGCTATGCAATGTGGGTAGTGGTCTTAGCCAATTTAGATGGATAATCATGGCTTATCTTATCTTGTACAGAGGGTAGATTATCGCGGAACGATAATCTGCGGCACTTACTCCTTCGATGGAGTTTTGCGCCATCCCAGTAACTAACAACTGCTACGAGATGACAGTAGCAGCCGGGACCGACGGCTTAACGTGCCCTTCGAAGCACGGAGGATTCATGATGGAAGAGCTTCTGGCGGACGAACAAACCAGTGGCTGTCACCATATGCTGGTCATCCAGCACTGGCCACTCAGCAAATGGGTCAGACTAAAGTCCCCTAACAGCTGTGCCCCAAATAGCCGTCCCACCCAGCAGTGATCCTCAAGCCACTGGCTGTCACGCAGCCAGCAGCTGGCCGCGCCTGAAGTTGCTTAACTCCATCGATCAGCGAGACAACCGACGAGACAACCAGCCCACAGCCAACCCCAGAATCATGGCTGCACTAGCTGCTGTTCGCTGGCACGAGTTTGCGAGACTTTTCCTTCGTGAATTTATTAATAAATCTTTTATAAATAAATAAAATAAAAGATGATACAGTAATAAATTCAAAGCTTGAACTAATTGGAAATCCTCTTTTTCATCGCCTTGAGGGAGCAACAGTTTTCAGAAGATCAACTTCTTTGGACGTCGCGTTTTCCGAAGTGAATCGATCAATCAAATCAGACCTGAGTCGGGATAACGCCTGAAAATCGTTAAATGGAAAACTCGTTATCTCAGCACGCATTACTTCAGAAGTTATTTTATCTTTACCAGTCCAACGCAGTAACCGCTCTTCGTGAGTTCAGAACCCGTCACAATCTGCGTAAAGGCCTTTATCAATTAGAGTATTGAAATTCATTTGCCTGTTCTTTGTAACACTTTTTTTTTTTTTTTTTTTACGCAAAGCGCTACCATTTCCCTGTGGCGACATTTGGAAGTACCCATGGTATATGCAAAAGTGGTGCCCATGGATGTATACAATAATACTGGATTGTCGATTTAATGTGGGAAATGTTTTGCAAAAAATGGAGTGACTGGCATAACTTAATCGATGATCCATGGGGATTCCATGTGGATTACTCACCAGTTTTAATAAGATAAAAGTGGCATAAAAATTGTTAAAAAAAAATTTGTAACATTAAAAGAACTAAAACATTTGATCAATAATTAATCGGGGAAATTTTCAAAAAGTCATTCAGTCCTTGTTTGATCAGTCATCGTTCTTCATGCATCATTCTTTATAACTGGGATCTTTTGTAATGGACACGTACAGATAACCTGAATATTAAATATCAGGAATTTAAATAACGGGATTATTTCTGCCAGTAGCAATAGTAGGCCTACATATTGTGTTTGATTATTTAAGAGTGAAAAGGTTTTGTTGGATGTTTGATTATTTAAGTACGATAAATTATTTTTTAAAGCAATTTTCATTTAATATTGATGTCTATTGATGGTTTGGCCAAATTTTTGTCATTATTGATTACTATTTTATTTCTAATTTCTCGTTTTCATAAAAACGAGTTTATACAGGGGATGGACAGAATAATAGGAACACCTTTTGATTTAGACGTTTTGTCGAATACCTGTATCTAAAAAAATACTTGACGAATAATGCTGAAACGTCAAGGGTGTAAAAAGCATGTTACACCTCATATATTTCGCGAAAGATTTGTCCAAATGGCAAATAGGGGACCAGTGTCAAGGATTTTTGAATAAATGAACAGAGCAGGACGAGGGGATGAATTTGAAAGTAATAATTTAATTAAATTTGAATGATGCAATTATGAGCTTGATAATTGCAAGATATTGCAATTGAATAAGTAGATTAAAAGGTAACAAGTTTCAATCCAAGCCAATCGCTATCTCTGCACGGGCCTTATTAAATCCAAGACTTGCAGTGTCGTCTACTGGGTGGAGGGACTCCTGGACAAACCGTTGCAAGATGGCGTCTGACCATGTGGACTTGAGACTTGGCCTTCGAGTTACCGCAATTTCGGATAGCGGCAACCGCTCTGGGTAAATCGACCGGGAGAAGAAGACTGTATGGGATAGAACAATGGATTAGAATGATGGCGATACAGGTAAGAGTTCTAGCAAAACTAATCACTGAGTAATGGCACAATATTAACAACACGATACTAATATTACCAAGGGAAGCGGCTCCAAAGTCCAAGCGCGGACAATCGCGTGGGCGCCCTGGGCTGAGTGCTGATTCAACGGGCATCTTCTATTGGTGTCGGAATTTAAGGCAACGTCTTTCCTTACATACGGAGAGCGTCTACGGTCATGAGAATTTTCGGCAGGCGGGCGTATCGGCCTTCTCTTTTGACGGAGCACCTCGTCGACTGGCGAGATTGGCGGTCCCTATCATGCCTCGAGCGTGTTGTCTTCGATCTACATCTCGGACCTCGGCATGTGCTTCGGGACGACGACTTTAGCTCCGACGGACCTCTCCTTGCTTCTCGCCGGACTCGGTGACTGTCTTCAACGGACTTCTTGGGACTATTAGTAGAAATAAGATGCAAAGAATTATTGAATTTGCAAGTCTTACAGTTCTTTGTCCTCGGTCCGTGGTCACCGCTCCTCGTCCTAAGTCGAGTTCCTTCATCGGTCCTATCGGTCTCCTGTCGATCTTTCATCAGGTGCTCATCACTTGCTCTCTCCTTTTTCGTTCTCCGCCTTTTATTCCTCCTTGACGGATCCTGGGCCGATTCTGCACCGTGCGTTCGCCTATCATCTTTCGATTCTGCCTCTCTCATCCACCAGTGGTCTTTTCTCTCTTGTTTGGCGGGTCTACTCCATGTGGAGGGGACGGCTTCTTCTCTTCTCTTTTCTTGTCAAATCCTTTCGATCTTTGTTTTTCTTTACTTTTCTCTTTTTCGGATTTGACAACCAGTAACATATTGAACAAAAATAATAATATTTGGGATCACCCTGTAAAAAATCATGTTTGAAATGCGTTGTAGCTGTAGCATATGATTAAGAGGCTTCTTTTGATTATCTGTGTTCATTTGTATGAGAATAGCACGTATATTCATGGAGATATAAAGGTTTCTTTTAAAAAAAATAGAAATTTTTTTGTAAGTTTTATGTTTATACCATGCAGGGTTTTCAACCCAATGCAATGGTCATTTTCAGGAAACTTGACAAACTGCAGTAGAGACCCACACTGCAGTCAAAATATTAAATATTTGATGAAATATGAGCATTTTTACTCAATAATGCAAAACTTAAAAACTAAGAAAAAACTCTTTCAGTCTATTATCGTTGTGGTGAAAGAGTTTTTTCTTAGTTTTAAGTTTTGCATTACAATTATCCACATTTATCTTTGTTATTATCTATTTACTAAATAATGTTTAACTGCGCATGCGCAAGCGTTACCAAAATTTTTTTTGCATAATATTAGCCAAATGTATAGAGCTACTTTCATAAAAAGCCCAAGCAAATATCTTGAAAATTCAGAAAGATATCGCCGATAGGAGTTGAATTTCAGTTGCTCTCAAAATTAAACAAAACGATATGGGACTTTCTCCAAATTTTAATTTTTGCACCAGACACGGGTATCAACTTCTTCTCCTTAAGCTGATATGAACTCAGACAAGTATTTTTCTAGATATTCGACAAAATATCTAAATTGAAAGGTGTTCCTATTATTCTTTCCACCGCCTTTATATGGTAGCCTATTGAATTATTATCTTTCCACTCCTTATGCAATATAATTATATTATAATATTGATCTTAGTCGTTTCTGATAAACAACAATTTGATCAATATTAGACACATTGCGATTTTTCGTTACGAGATTTCAAAAAATACGAGACCGAAATAAATTAAAATTAAATCTCGTTCTCGTCAAATTTTATTTTTCGTTTTCGTGAAATAGGTTGCGTGCACCACGAACGAAACGAGAATTTTTATTCCGAGTTCCCATAATTCCTTGCGTTTGTTGACCCTCCCACTCCTTTCTGACTTACTGCAATTTCCTGCGTAAATTCTAGCTGCCTTTGGGCATCCGGATTCAAAGAAAAAATTTCTTCATCCATGTCTGCTTGTAATATTATACTCGACTAGTTCTTTTCTTTCTTCTATCTATCTATCTATCTCTATGCTCTACTCGCTGACCTCTGGAGGCTGGGTATCTGTCTCTTCTTTAACTCTACAGATTGCAGAATCTTTACATCTACCAGCTGTGCCGATAGGTAGCGTTGTCCAAGATCAGATGCGCAAAACACTGCGCATAATCTCGTGCCCACGAAAATTTCAGAAAATCTCTTAACGAGATTGAATTCCGAGAACGAAACAAATTATATTTACGAGAAATATTTTAAATCTCGTAATTTATTTCGTTCTTGTATTTTTTGAAATCTCGTAACGAAAAATCGCAAAGTGTCTATTATTAAATGTTAATTAGTTTGACGAAAGGCCAGGTAAAGTGCTGAGTATTTCTGACAAAGGTGTCCTAGAGTCAGCAATTTCGTTTTGCAGATGCAACTGAAAGACAAAATTCTCTTCATTGTTGCATGGTTTGGTTTTGAGTTTTTGGAATACTGATGCAAAGGAAAACAACGACCTCATTGTTGCTAGGCGTTATACTCCTATACCCAAATGAACAAATACAAAATTAATTTCAAAGCTGGAAAAATGTTGGATCTAGTCACGATCCTTTTTTTTTGGAGTTTGGTGCTCTCTTTACGACGACCAAAACAAGGTCATTAAAGTGAATTAGAAAAATAATTATCATGAATTGAAGACTATAAGTCCTATTGGGTCTAAGTGCCAAAAATGGAGGTTTTTCGAAAAAATGATCTATGTGGCTTGCACAATGAATAACTAAGGAACTGTCTGCTTATCTGTATGATACCATCATTGTATTATGTCACTTCAATATTTTCAATCAAACCACAAGTTAAAAGTGTAGTTACACTGCAAGTTCTGAGTGGGATGACCGATTAACAAAAAAAAAAAAAAAAGGAGAGTACGGGTGATAATTCCTGGACGGAAAAGTATAATTATTAAGTCGTGTCTGGGAATTAACTTCCCTTTTTTTCCTTAATCGATCATTCCTCTCAGGGCTCTAGATATTGTGGTTTGACTGTACCGTATTTGTTTGACTAAACACCGCGGTGTTTATTTATTTAACTTTAACCTTTTGGGATGCGGCGATTATTTGAGGGCGGGGTTAATGCATTCATTGTGATTTACGTTACACTAGGTGAGATTAATTTTTCATCAGCTAAAAACGTCGTTCGGAAGACTCGGTGCTACAATGTTCAGCAGATATTTACGGTACTGCATTTTATCCTCTCTACTATTGCAATGTTTTGTGCTCCAGGTTTTGAACTGTGTAGTGTCATGTGTAAATTTTAGGCAAGAGCGCAGTGGAATAAATGGCAGATACGGTGGGTTATGAGAACAAAAATAATCCAACTGTTTTATTCGTATTTAAATACACGGATAAATGGATAACGCAATTAAGTCAAAATAGGGAAAATAGTTATAACTATGATTAATTAAATCGAAGACCAACGATTAATTGTAATGGCGAAGCACTGCACGACTTTGACTTCTATATCAAGCTGGGAGGGCAGGAGCAAAGTGTACGTGTTGTCGACTGTCAGTCGAAAATCAGCTGCCGCTGAATCTCCGCATTACACCTGTCGACTCCGTAGAAAATTCCCTCACTGAAGCTATACTATAGTTAGAAGGGTGACTAAATCAATGTCATTAAATCGAGGAAATTAGTATTACCATATGCTGACGACACATAAGCATACACCTTCGTTTGCAGCCAGGAAGGATGGGGCGAGCGTAGCAATATGTTGACGACAACGATTCTTCATATACATTTATAAATAATGATTCTTCATATACATATATAAATACGTGAAGTGAATCCCAGGGAAACATCAACATTAAAGGGGAAACATCATAATGCTGACGTGCCTGACGCTTCGAAGAAAACAAAATGTGCATCTCCTGAATTCTTTTATTCACCGCTTCTATCGCTGCTTTTCTCGTTGTCACTAAAGGAGGCCAAAAGAAGAAGAAACCTAACTTCTGTAATAGGTGGGTTTCGTTGAGGGTTTTACTCGTTAATCTTTTCGATTGTAACTACAAACACTTTCATATGATAAAACAAAAACAGTCAAACTCGTCTAATCTAAGAATTCTAAAACAGTCTAATCCGGACCCTAATATGGAAATCTGTCCTTGAGGAAAAAAAGAAATCTCTCTATACTGGAAATATATTTTGGTCCCGTGCATTTCCAGATTAGGCAGGTTTTACTGTAATATGCAAATAAAATATCATAATAAATTTGGAATTAAAAATCCAGTTGTCTAAAATAATTTTTAATTGAGTCTTGGCCGAATAATTCTTCAACTTTGTCATAATAACATGATACGTTGTGTTTTAAATCATAAACGAGTAAAAAAACGATGAAAGAGATGAATGAAAGAATTCAGGATTTATCAATCACTATGATTTTAAAAACAACGTATCTTATTATGGCAAAAACACAACTTCTTTTGCCGGGAATGGGGTTCAAACCTCTTTTGACTGGACCACTCGGTCATCTTGGCTACATATACAAAACGTTTACTCGATGACAACTAACTATAAATAATGTACAGTATATTGTTTAAGGTTAATTTTAGAGTTAATATTGAAAATTAATGAACAGAGAATATACTGGGTCCACAAACCATCGTCAACAGTCGTTTAAACAGCTGAAAAAATATGAGTTTAGATTAGAGATTGCATGTCGAAAGAAGTACATTAACAACAAGTAGTACACTAGCAAGCAGGTAGCCAGGATGGCCGAGTGGTCTAAGGCGCCAGACTTAAGATCTGGTCCACGAGTGTGGGCGTGGGTTCGAACCCCACTCCTGGCATTCAAAATATTTCTATTTTAATATTTAATCTCTTTTCAGGGTGTACTATTAGGTAATTTGGTAGATAAGTAATAAGGAAAGGACGGAATTTTTTAATACTCCAAACATGAGATAAAACGAAAGGAATATATTTTTTAAATGAAAAAAGCGACGTCTATAGAACATACTCAAAGTTACTGAACACAGCATTGGGTAGAAAAATAGTGCTGAAAATTAGTTATCTAATGCAGCTAAAAAGTTTAAATTGTTTAGGATAACATTAATATGGTTACATTTTAGAGGCTAGAAAGAAGAAACTGCAGAAATAATCAAATCTTATAATATAAGGCAACACCTGAAGAAAGGAGAAAGAAGGGTATAGTCTTCTATAGGGGGTGTTGGTAGAGTGGAAATAATGGCGCCATAGTTGAAGCTTATTGACAGTTAAAGTCAAAACTTGAAATATGAGAATAAGAAAACATTCGGTTTATTACAATCATATTTATCATTGTGTTGTATGCAAGAAATAAATTTATTCTAAGGCTAGGCTAACATTAGCTTATATTATTAATCAGGACAACTTAGTTTTCTTCTTAAATTTCATCTCAACTGTCACGACTTCTTAGTGGTGGCGCTGACGATCAGTGTATTTCCACTCTATCCTTTCGTTAATATCGTTGGGTAAAAGCATATATGACAGTAGGGGAATCTAGTGATCATTTCATAAACTAATTGAAGCATTACCATTTGTTTTTCTAGACATGAAAATTTATGTATGTGTATGTTGCAACGTGTTATTGGACAAGACTAGAGTAATTTATTCTAGTGCGGGGCGAATGGGCTTAAAGTCGGCCGAATTCACGAGTAATCCTGAGAAACGTCAAAGAATGAAAATGACGAAAGAAACTCGACTTAATATTTATTAAACTTACCCATACGCTAATAACCTGGTTCGAATTCAAGTCGCGGAATTTTTTTGATTATAATATTGGTTGGTTTGTTTGGTATTAACGTCCTTTTCAACTGCTATGGTCATTTCAGGACGGCGTTATAGGGGCCGCAAATTTTGCCTCGCAAGGGTTCTTTAACGTGCAACCGGCAAACGACTACACGGGACCACGGCTTTACTTCCCCTCCGAAGGAAGTGCGTGATCTCAGGATTTCCCCCTGAAAAATCATCGTCGTCCTCGGCCGGGATCGAACCCGCGTACTCGGGCATCAGAGGCGACCACGCAACCGCTGAGCTACCGAGGCCGATGATTATAATATAATCATCAAATAAAATCACTGTTAATATCAACCATTGTAAGGAATTTAAAAACATCAAAGAATTGCAGTTGTAACTACTGAAGATGTCCAAATTGGATGAAAGTTAACTTTAGTAATTAAAGTAAATTGTAATGTATAAATGGACGTAACGAAAATAATTTGTTAAGGTATCATTGATTAAAGGACATTCATATTATTACTATTCATTTAATTTATTTTATCAACGAATAAGATGAACAAAATACAGTGTATTTCATGTTAACATTTTCTTCTTGTAAATATTTATAGGAAAAATAACACATTATAAAAAGTAAGAGGTTCTTACTAACCAAGAATATTTAACAAACTTATCAAATATGTGAATGCTGAATAAAGGCCAAATACGGTCACAATACGTGTATTTTAATTATATTAATGACAGCATTGATGTAATTATAGAGTTAACTTTGAGATATTTGCAATTGAAAATTATTCTTAAAAAAGAAATAATACACATTATGAAAAGTAAACCACTCATGTTTAGCAATTTATCAAAAATAAAAATGCTTTATTAAAAAAAGATTATTTCTTTTTCAACAAATGTCTTAGAAAAATAGTTACGTTTCCTCAATTAAAAATTTTTTTGTTATTTATTTATTTATTTATTTATTTATTTATTTATTTATAATTTCAGTGATCAGCTAAATGATGTCTTTATTATTTTTCTATTTTCAATTATTTACTGAAAACACTAACACTGGTGTTCATATATACAGGGTGTAAATTTTAAGTTGACAAAGCAGAATAACTCGAA
>JAHWFO010004704.1:554671-568681 GCA_023313115.1 Rhysida immarginata | reverse complement strand
TTCGAGTTATTCTGCTTTGTCAACTTAAAATTTACACCCTGTATATAACGATGAAAACGAAAATTATTTATTTTATCCAAAGTGTATACAATGAATTTAAAAATACTCTCCAAATGCGTTAAGGCATTTATCCCAGTGTGTAACAAGGCGTGTAATTCTTTTATGGAAGAAGTCTTTCGGTTGCGTGTGGAACCATTCCAAAACCTCTTCCTTCACTTCATCGTCCGACTGAAATCTGCGGCCTTTCCCAAACACGTGAAAATCACATGGGGATAAGTCAGTGCTGTAAGGTAGATGCTGCATTGCTCCCCATTTGAACTTTTTGATGAGATCTATCGTTGCTTTCGAGGTGTGGGGACGCGCGCATTTGATGGCCGCGTCCTTCTGTAAGAAGTCCAGGACGCTTGCATTTGATGGCCGCGCGCAGTGCCTTCAATGTTTCCCCATATCGTGCTGCGTTAACTGTGGTGCATTTTTCAATAAAGTCCAATAAAATAGGGCCTTTGCGATCAAAAAACACGGTCAACATCACCTTCCCCGTGCTGTTTGCGATTGCTTTTGTTTTTTTTCGGGGGTGGTGACCCATAATGTTTCCATTGAGGACTTTGACGTTTGCTTTCGGGCTGAAAATGAAAGCACCAAGTTTCATCCCCTGTAACGATTCTGTCGAGAAAACACTCTCCTTCCTGTTCATAGCGAGTCAAATGTTGCAGGGACATGGCCATTCGAACTCCAAGTTGTTCTGATGTCAAATGATACGGGGCCCATTGTGCACTGATTTTTCTGTAATGCAGATGGTTCCTGATAATGGAGTGACCAGTTCCACGACTAAGGCCAGTTTTACTAACCACGACATCGATTGTCACTCTTCTGTTTTCCTTTAAGACAGCGTCAATTTTGGCTTTGGAATCATCCGTGATGCGCGGTTTGCTTGTCCAGGTCGTTGATCATCTTGCAATGATGACCGTCCCTCCAAAAACCTCTTGCTCCATGCCCAAACACGAGTGAAGGTTAGGCAGACATTTCCATAGATGTTCTGCATACGACGATGAATTTCAGAAACTGAAACTTCTTCACATGTCAAAAAACGAAGCGCTCACTCGCAGCGATCACTCGCGGAGCTTCGAAGCGCGAGCTATCGTTCTTTCTCACGTAATGCAACACTTGCAACCTACTGTTCAATTTGCAAGTGGGGTTTCGCAATTGTTGAAAACAAAAGCTTACGATCCTACACATCGTCTTTTTTTTTTTTTTTCCACACAAATTTTCGTTTTCATTTGTACGACCCTTATGTTATTTGTAATTATGGAGATTTAATTGGAGAAAATTTGCATTTGAAAATCTTTTAATCTCTGTAATTAATTTTTTGGCTTAACTACGACTGCTAGTACCATTGCGCAATTTTCTGTAGGTCCCCCATTGCAGATGCTCTAACAGTGACAGTTAAGAATGGAAATATATGGCATGTGATATAACAATCGATTCCTAGGGACGAGTTATGAATGAATAATGTTACTTTGTTTTTCTTTTAAGCATTGGTGACGTGGGCTTGGACGTAACCACCGAGAGAGAAGGCCTCCGCAATGAAACGTAATACATTGTTACGTCATCATAGCTAGGGCAAATTTAGGACTTATTATTGGTAGAAATGCGAATAACAAACAGAGACGTAGCTATGGGCGGCCAAGGTGTGCAAAGTACACGGGCGCAATGAATTAGGAGCGCTAAAAAGCTAAATTGAAGGAGCGCTAAAAAGCCACTGATAACAAAGCCCTATCTATGATGATGTAACAAAGTACATTATCACGTTTCATTGTGGAGGCCTTCTCTCTATATAGATGGTAACGGCTTGGACAACACCATCTAGATAGAAAGCCTGTGGACGGAAACGTCATACATTGTTACATCATCATACAAAGTCATTATGTAGGGCTTATTATTGGTAGAAATACGATTAAACATGACTTTTTATTCTGGTGTAACAATGTATGACGTTTCCGTCCACAGGCTTTCTGTCTAGGTGGTATTGGCTTAGAACACACGCACGTTAAGATCGTTCTGTCGAGTAGCTAAAATTTAAATTCTGAAATTTAAGATTACTGCTGTTTTATAACTGAAGCTCCTTCTTTGAATGTTTGCAAGATTTTATTACTAAAAAATTCTTACTTACATCATTTTCAATAAGAAAGATTGAGAATATAAAGAATTATAGAGATTGAAATTATAAACAAATTTATATTTGTTCCAATGGGGCAAGTATTACAAAGGGTTGTTAGGGATGGTAACAAGTTACAAAAAGCCAGGAAAGGTGGAAAACTCCTTTCGCCACCATCGAGTGTGTTCAGTCTGCTAGCCATGCATCGCTGCTATTGCCCTGTATCGCAATTTCCACTGCAGGAGGCTGGAACGCAGAACGCCAAGATCAATTCGTTGACACGCTTTCCAGAGACTCTCCAGTGTTCGCGGTCTTTTATTTCCGATGGCCCGTTTAAGTAGGCCAAAGCCAGAAAAATCCATAGGCGATGAGTCCGGCGACTTGACGGGTGTGTCGCTGAAGGGAATGGAACAGATTCCGGTATCTTCTTGCATGCGTTCAAGGAACAGACGAGTTGGCGCGGCGATGACTCAACGCCTTGTCTTGGTGCAACCATACTTTGTTTACTTCTGTACCGTACAAACCGGGGATGTCAAGGATAAATATGGGGGTCTGATAGTAAATGGCGTTGACTGTGGCCTTTGACTCAACTCTATATAAAGTTAATTTGCCTTTATAGTTGTATTCCTGCAGTATCATGAAATCTTTTGAAAAAGTTTCCTTGCATTCACGATACCATTTCTGAAGTCATTAGAACCCCATGGGCAGTAAAAAAAAAAAAAAATGGCTCGGCCCTTGTTGCAGTCGCTTAAATAAAAATGCCTCATCTTGTATTTCCACTTTTCATCCGCCAGATATCGTACATAGTTTATGGCAATTGTTCCGTCGCGGTTGAACATGGCGCGGCAACAACTTATGAACGTGGCTTTGAGACGGATGAAAAAATTATAAAACAATAGTCGCGTTCACAATCTCTTAACTTTTCTCGCTTTTCTCACTTATCTTGCTTAAGTCACTTTCAGTGACGTCATTTTCAGGAAAGCGAGGCCGACGAGATAACAAGGCCTGGAAGCGAAAAAGTCACCTGACCATCGGGGGTCTTCAACAATCCAACCTTTATTGTCTCCATCTTGGATGTTAACAATCAATGTTTTTCCGTTTGTTGGAAACAATGAAGGTTGGATTGTTGCTAGACCCCCGATGATCAGGTGACTTTTTCGCTTCCAGGCCTTGTTATCTCGCTGGCCTCGCAGGAAAGCGAAGTCTCAAAAGTCACTTTTCTGAAAGCAAGTTAGAACCAACTTTCCCCTCTGCTTTTACTACTTTTCTGGCTTTACAGCTACTAACTTCCGGTTTAATGGTAGCCATATTGAATCGCCGCTTCGCTCGTTTCGATGATTGCCCACCGATAAAACTAGTAATTTAAAGGCGTAAGAAACGTATTTAACGTTGTAAATTTTTTTGGTTATAAATTAAGGAATAATAAAACCATGGAGAACAATAAAAAGCAGTTTCCACAATCAATAAATCATTTACCCCCGTATTCAGAATGAGCGCTCATGCTCTTGCTCTTGCTCAAACCATTGTTGAGAACGAATTCAACAATATGAAATTTGTATTCAACAATGGTCCTGAGTAAGAGCAAGAGCGCTCATTCTGAATACCGGCCTTACTATTTTCAAACAATTTCAATAGACCTTGTCCACTTTGACAACAAAAACAAAGCCTCAAGCGCATGCGCGCCTTTTTCGCGAGGGAAAAGTGACTTCCGGGTGGGATAGCTTTGCTGGCTTCGTTTCGTTTAACCTCTATCGGTGACATCTTTTTCTTTTATGAATTATAATAACAAGTACCTATTTTAAAAGTTCTTCCAATCGTGCATCAACAAAATAAAGATGTATAGAAAAAATAAATTTATTTGGAAACATCGATCCTTACGACAACGCAGAATCAGAAAATAAATAATGTGTTAAATTACTACAATTACTGTGTATAATATATTAAAAATTACTTCTTTTTTTCATACGCATTTTATTTTATTAAAAAAAAACAAAAAAAACAAATGTATTTTCTCTTAATCATTGTTATTGAAAGATGCCTTGCAGTATTCTAAATGCCTTTAATTGTCCTCCAATGATCCTCTTCTAACATGTATTGAATGCGTGATACTTGTGTAAATAATTGCACATCCTTTCTGTGCAATTTTCATTTTTGTTACATAATGATGCACCACGACTTGCCAATAATTCACTAATGAGAAAACCACGATAAGGCATAACCAGGTCACCTGGCTGAATTAAATCGAGAAGCCTACACTTTTCTGTCAATTCCTTGTCATTTTCTCAGCCTTCCCAACAAGATGAGCGGAAAGAAATACGTCCAGTGAGAGTAATCGCAATTAAAAAATAATAATTAAAAAAACTCCCATGGTGCATCCAAATGCACTATAGCTTCGTGGCATAGTCAATTTGTATATAATGCAAAAAAACAAAACAAAACAAAAAAACTCTGGATGAGGAGATTGAACGCAACGCGGCTGTGTAAACAAATAAAGCGGAAGCACGAGTTCTCCCATGGCAATGCGCATGCGCGACCGGAAAAGCCAAGTGGATAAGGTCTATATGCTCATCATGCTATTTATGGCTGACGCAGTTTTAGATGCAAAAGTAACAAAAGCAGCAAAAGTGATCTTTTCAAAAGCAAAGACAAAGTCACTTTCCCATGAGTGAAAGATATTGAATGCGACTAATGTTTTCAAAATAACCACAATTCCAAAACAGAATAGCAGCGCCATCTGTTAACGAACTTTGTAACTAATTTTGAAACTTGGTGCGAACAAATTCCCTGGTTTCCTAAGCAGAAAGTACATTTCTGTCGCCTTCCGTTTTTCGTTAATTGATTTTTCAAATGGTCGCTCAGTTTTGGGACACCCAGTATGTTAATTAGTATAATTACATAGAATCCCCTCCCCCCTTCTCAGTATCCCGTTTTAATATTTGAATACAAAAATAGGGATAGTTACTGGGAGGGGCCTGCCTTATGGTCCCCTGGAGGGGGTGGGGTTTCTATTACGTTAAAATACGAGACCTTTTAACGAGTTAATATAAGAGTGTATAATAAAAAATAATTTTCAAAATTATTTTTTATTTTTCAACGCTAAAATAACGAGCTTTTAGTTTTTCTTTCATTTTACAGTATATTGAAAAATAAGTAATAAGTAATAATAATAATAATAATAATAATAATAATAATAATAATAATAATGACATTAATTGTGACAACAACCGGGGGGGGGGGGAACCCATCAGATACACCGGAGGGAAAGGCCCCATTTTGCCCCCCAACAGGCAAAAACAGGGTTAATGAATAACATATAACAACATAGATTAAGAACAAAATAAAGAAAACTGAAAAAATAAATCTATAGTAATAATCATAAATAACAAGAAAGAAAGAAAGAAAGAAAGAAAGAAAGAAAGAAAGAAAGAAAAAGAAAAAAAAAGAAAGAAGAAAAAATCAAATAGTAAGCATCAGCTAAAAAAAACCCAAAATCAAAAAAAAAAAAAAAAAGAAAAATTGATGCAAAAAATTGAAACAAATGACAAAACACAGACCTAAAAGAGATAATAAACTAACTAAACTTATACTTCCAAATAAACTAACTTATACTTATTCTTCCAAGTTATACTCCGAAAAATTAGTCATAAAATTAGTCATAAAATTAGTCATAAAATTCGCAATAAGCTTCGTTACAGGATCAACGTCCCGTAAGTTGGTCGTTTAAAAGTACGTCTGAGAACATATCCACCATGCGCCCTTCTCAAATCCTTAGTCACCAATTATAGCTGGCGCCCAAGTCTTGTATATAAATAAGATTATTAAACAAACATCTGCTGTTGATCCTATTAATATTAAACGTTTGATTGTTGGATAGCAATAAATTATGAGAATTAAACCTGGTGGCCAGAAAGTTCTTGAAGCTAGTGAATTTGCGTTGAACAAACGCCAGAGCTTGAATCCACACGCAATAAAGAAGCTTAGATATTACAAAAGCCTTAAAGTAATAAAAATTAAGTGCTTCAATGTGATTTAAAAAGGAACAGTTATCAGAGAAGAGTACACCTAAATCCTTGATCTCAGTCTTTCTTGTCAGAGGGCCATCCTCCGTACCGTACTCAAACAGAAAGGGGGCAGTTTTCCTACTATAGGAAACGACAAACGACTTCCGTACGTTAAGCACCAAACCGTTGTTAACTGCCCATTTGGATACAATAGTAAGGCTGGGTTGCAGGGCCTCACAAGCACTCCAGCTATCAATTGCGTAATAGATTTTTAAATCGTCCGGGTAGATTTGGACTTCGTAGGTTCTCCACTTAACGCAAACGGGAGATCGGTGATAAAAATATTAAACAATAGGGGGCCCAAAGGGGACCCCTGAGGAACACCGCTTTTGATAGAAGAAGCATGATATGAAGCGCCGGACACTCTCAGTTTAATACTTCTACCGCTGAGCATCGAAAAAAAACATTTAATAGCTGTAGGAAAAAGCCCCGCAAAACGCAGTTTTTCCAACAGTAATCCAATATTAACGCTGTCGAACGCTTTAGATTCTAAAATTTAGAATAATCAAGATAAAGGGCGTTGACTTGGATTCTGCGATCCATGTTACGTGTGACATAGTGTAGAAACGTGACCAGATTAGTCTGACAAGGGAGGTACACGTAGTTATTCGACGCATTTTTTTTGCGCGCAAGTATACCTTGGAAGCGATAACGTTGCTTTCATGTGAAGTGGATTCGTGCGTATTGTTAAGTAGTGAAGAAATAAGTTGAGAACGAAATAACATACATATACACCGCTCTAACAATGTAGTATTTGTATGGCTACATGGACTCAAATTTTTTCGTTTTTTCGGTTTATTTTGAAAGAAACAAAATTTGGCACTTTCTTATTTTGCAAGCATCTATAGTAGCTTCAGACGAGTAACATATTTCAGTTTGGTGGAAATATCTGACATATATATTCGAAGGATTCCCTTGTGGCGAAAACCGTGCTCCGAATGCGACAAATTAAAGTCAATGTAAGTGGCCAGTTGTTCAGCCACAAGAGTTTCCATCAGTTTTGCAGGAAAAGGAATTAAAGTAATTGGTCTATACGTTTTTTGTACGCTATTACTACCATTCTTAGGAATTGGATAGATTAGCACTTGTTTCCAAGCTTCAGGGTAGGCTCCGCGTTCCTAAGAAACATTAAAAAGTTGGCGTAAGGACACTGCCAGTGCCGAGATACAACCCTTGAAGATAAAATCTGGTATTTCTGCTATAATACTAGCTTTAGACGCAGATAGCCTTCTAGCCCTGCGTTTGTTCCGAATAAAGTTGAAATGAAAAGAGAGCATTTTTAGACTTCCAGATCAACGAAGCATCTGGTTTAATATGAATATCATTATTCATAGATAGCGCAAAACTACGAGCTATCTCGTCCAGCTCATACAATTCGATAGAGCTAGACTTTTTTGCGTTAGAATGAAGTAGCTTTTTAGATACCTCCCAAACATCTTTGGGGTTGACCTTCTGTTGGGCTCCATGGAGTTAAAATAAGTCTTTCTATCGAGTGCCCAACTCTCCTTAAATTTTCTTTTGGCGGCTGTTGAAAATTCATGATAATCATTCGTGTCGTTTGATTTTTTAAATTTCTTATGCATCTCCCGTTTAATTTTCCTTGCACGAATGGTTTTGTCTGACACCCAGCTGGGAAAAGACCTAAACGATGGTCTCCTTTGTGTAGACCTTTTTCTGACACTTTGGATTAGCTGATGCAACAAAAATAGATATCGCAGCCTTTATTATCTCTACAATATGGTCCCAAATCACATTAACATCAGAGCTGGTTGATACATCCTTCCAATCATGATCATACAAAAAATTGTACAATCCCAAGTAATCACCTTTATTAAAAAAATAACTTGATGTACTAGGTCTTATTTTGACAACAAGTAGGGTTTTGAGTACCACTATTAAAGGAGGATGAAAATCGTCCATCCTTACCATCTCATTCACCGCTCTGTTCACTAAATACTTTGGCATAGCGAAAACTTTGTCAAGATTGTCACCGTGAAGGTTTTTGATTTGATTACAGTTAACAAAACTAATTTCGTTAAGCCAACAGGTTGTTAAAATTTTTCTTTGCTTGGCATACGAATAGTTTTCTGGGTAAGACTTATAATCAGAATAATTAAAGACTCCCAGAACCAGTCACTCGTAATCAAGCACGGCGACAAACTGCGAGAGCTCTTCGAGAAATATCTCAAAATTAGATGATGAAAGTATAGCTGGAATGTAACAATTAATAATCCACAGTTTATTGCGCCCACGACCTGATCCATTCTTTGCAATAACAGCGCCAACAATATCTGTATCTTCAACAGAGGTAGTAAAAGGGCACAGGGATGATTTCAAGAGAGTCGGGACCGCAATTAAGACTTCCCCTCCCCTCTTTCTAGCTGGGCGATCAGATCTAAATACATTAAAGCTATCAGCAAAAAGCATGAAATCCGTTACTGTGCTATCCAGCCACGTTTCAGTCAAGCAGTAAATAAGATATGTTCAAGTACAAAGTCCATTGCACGAGCCAATTTGGTTCTAATTGGCTCCTGACGTTCTGATAATAAATTTTATTTATCATTCCAGCTGGCTCGCCCTCCTCCGGGGGTGTAGCATCAATTTGGTTTT
Organism: Rhysida immarginata; assembly: GCA_023313115.1. Taxonomy (NCBI): domain Eukaryota; kingdom Metazoa; phylum Arthropoda; class Chilopoda; order Scolopendromorpha; family Scolopendridae; genus Rhysida; species Rhysida immarginata. Next base: position 559,855 of record JAHWFO010004704.1, on the reverse strand, counting down.
CATATAGTCTGCCCAGAAATGGCGATAATAAGAGTACCAGCTGGCCAGTACAATTAAAGGTGAAATATTGGAAACAATTCCTCCATCTGAGCGACAGTGACACAGGGTTGCAAGCGAGAAACGAATAGCTTCTTTTCTGTGTTGTTACGATTTCTAACATAAATAAGACCAGAGCAGTTCTCCTTTGTTCCGATACATAGTGGTTTAGAGCCGTGTTTTTTCAATTTGTTAGCCCTAGGAGGAGACGCGTTCTCAGGCGTTCTCTTATACACCGAATCAATATCTACTTTGGCCGCAGCCGTCGAGAGATCAGCGTTTAAATTCACTTTCCTTACGCTATCGGCAAGCGAATCTCCTGAACGGTGCATGATGATTTTTCTCGCGTCTGCAGCAATGTTAACACTTGGTCAACTTTGCCGCTGAGCGCTCGGTTCTCGTCTTGGATCTTATTAGCCACAGCAATAAAGTCTTTAACGACGCGGATAAGATTCGTAATCGCTTTCAGAATTTGTTCCATATTACTAAACTTATCTGATTATTGCGACAGGGCAGTCGATTTAAACCTGGTATCCAATTCAAGATTTTCATCGTCTACGCAATCGATGTTTGTACATCACCATGTTGCCTTTTACTGTCTGTACTTCCTTCTTTTGTACGTTAACGTATTTGACATGATAAATCAATTTGCAGTTACCCGTGCAACATCCATGTACCGAGTTGTTGCAGGTAGGGCAAAACCAATCGTGCCCTGCAAATTTTTTTTTTGTTGTTTTGTTTATTTTACTCATGGAGACGAAAAGCCCAAAACGGGTTTAATGAGAATACAAAAAAAAAATAACACATATAGAAATAAAACTAGTTAATACAAAACTAGAAAACTTGTACAAAGGAAATTTCGCCAACAAAAAGCATTAAAATTACGCAATTTACGACATAAAAAAGTCACTTTCTGCGTACGGCCACTGTACCAAATCCAAAGGCAGTACAGCAGCTTAGAAAGAATGATACTTTTATATAGACAGATTAATAATTTTCATTTAATTTTAATTTATTCAGATCAGAATGTACAAGTAAATACAAACTGCCCCTACAGGTGATAAAACCCAAGCGGTGGAAGGAATCAAAAGAAAAAGATTACATTTCGGAACAAATAAATCAAAATCAGATATTTAAAATCTTAAAAATAGAATTGGTTGGGTCAGTAAAAATGTCTACATCTTTATGAGAAAGGATTTTATTATACAAAGTAACAAGTTTATACGAAGGAGTAATCTCACCAATATTTGTCCTCGTACTAGGAGTTATTAAAGTAAGACACTTACGACGACTTTTTCTAGGAACTGACAGCCCGATAGATGACAGAACCTCGGGCATCCAAACAGCCCCAGAAACAATCCTCTTAAGAAAAATATTACCAATGATATTGGAAAGAGTAAACATTTATAAATTCCATATTGAGATCATGCTTGTTATATTTTTTTGAGAGAAAATTTAAAAATTTAAAAATAATAAAAATAATAATAATAATAATAATAATAATAATAATAATAATAACAATAATGTGACAACAACTGGGTTAACCCCACCGTCAAGTGTCGTCGGGGGGTTAGAACACCAAGTTGCCCCCCAACAGGCGAATAGCCCAAACCGGGGTTAATGAATAAATAATAAGAGAAAGAAACAGAGAGAAAGCAGAGAGAGAATAATAATAATAATAATAATAATAATAATAATAATAATAATAATAATAATAATTATGTTGGATTTGTTTGAGTGGTTTTTTTTTGTAATTTTAATTTTATTTTATTTTTTTATAATTGAATATATTCAGTCTACGCTGAAAAAATAAGCGTTTCTTGAAAGAACAACCTCCAAATCTAATATCTGAAAGTACGCGAAACCGACACAATCGTACCGACTTATTGATTGATAAACCTGTACATATCATACACTTATCGGTCAGTGGGTAGTACATATCTTAGATATTAAGTGGAGATTTATATAGATCGGGATAAACAAGGACCAAAAGAAAAATCGAGATGTCTGGTCATCTTATCATATTATTAGATAGAATTTTAAAAAATAATTTACCGTTTTTATATTCCTTGCTGGTAAAAGCAAAATAAAAATCTAACATATCTAATACGCTTGTATTTAAATTTGAATAAAATAAACGAAAATTTTCCCAGACAATGTTTTCATGTAAAATCTACACAGACATTTTAGTTTGCAGACAATTTAGAAATTTGGTTTCAAAAAGCTTCAAAATATTTTCTTTTGGTAGAACTGGGGCTCGAACTCGTGCTCTGGCTACATATACAAAAACTTTTGCAATTGGTTAATGAATGTGTTAATTTATAATGAGTAAATAACGAAAATCGGTATCCAGATAGAATTTTACGGGATCTACATTCAATGGTTATCACAAACGATTAGTAAATAAAAATTTAGTGCATTACAGAATGAAGATTACATTACAAAGAGAGTGCATTAATTAATCTTCAGTTAGAATAGGAAACTAGGTAGATAAGTAGCCAGGATGGCCGAGTGGTCTAAGGCGCCAGACTTAAGATCTGGTCCACGTGTGTGGGCGTGGGTTCGAACCCCACTCCTGGCAATTGAGTTTTTTTAAAGTTTTTTTTATTGTTTTTTGAGCGTAATCTCAAGCATTTTTTTTATATTATAAATGTTTCGTGTTTTAATATTAAATTGAGCATTTGCCTACACGAAAATGGATAAATAACCAGTTGTCATTTCCACCCTTTGAATTTTTTTAATTTTAAAAATTATTAATTGATATAATCCGCCAACGAATGCGGTATAGGAGCTTTATTGCTAGAGATTGGAAATATAAAGAAATTTATATTTGTTCTAGCGGGAGAATTATTAATAAAGTTGAGAATATTAGTCCCACTAAGCAGGGACGCCAGAAGAGAAGTTTTGTTGAGGATGTTTTTTCGGACTTGAACACGTTATCTTTTTCCAAATTCTGGCCTTTATCCAACAGCACCAAATATTTATATTAGTATTAATTTCTGTGCGAATGTCGTTCGCACAGCTAAAATAGTTTTAAGATAATGAAATATCCTTACTAAAATTATTTCAAGTTCACGGTTTAAAGCAGTTATTAGCTAAAATAATTTGATACAACATAAAATCTAACATGTGTCTGAATTTGAAAAAAGCGAAAAATCCATGAGACACTTAAATCATAACAAAATTTATTCAAATATTGAACCATAGCCTAATAATAACTCTACAAAAATTATTAAGCTATGATTTAACTCTACGGTTCACTGAAATCTAAGAAATTTGCTTTCAAAACTTATGTAAAAGAATATTAAGAGGTACCATAATATTAAGAGAAAGAAAAAAGGATTTTTTTCCAAACAACACTTTCATTATGTTTTATAATATATTTTGTAATAAAGACTTCAAACAAAATTTTTTGCTCAGACTGCTACGATGGTAACTTTTTCAGTACCATCTTTTTGGTCGGCTGCTTACTTAACAGACAGGTTTCCTTCTTTGCCTTAACAGCCAAAGTTCCATGATGCAGTTCTTTTCTTACTGCCCTGAGCCACACACAATCGTTTTTGGCTACAGCACAAGGCAGCCGAAGCTATCACAGCTGTTTTAAACAACTGTCACTCTGCTTCAACATTGTCACGGACATCGGATAGATATACATGTATTATCTGCAATGACATTGAATGAACTTCTAGGCAGGCTTATAAAAACTTTGAACCTTATTCTAATAAGATCGTGGGAATGCGTTTGAAATCTGTCCCATATTTTTGAATAATCTTGTATAAAGATAAATATTGTGGAACGTAAGCTGAATGTGCTTTATTACATTTGGGATGTTTTTTATTAGGACGATAAATTATAAAAAAAAAAAGTGGAAAAAGAATTAATATTCTACAGAGACTGACAAAATAAAGAGAACCGACAAGGATGGGATTCGAACCCACGCGGGCAGAGCCCATTGGATTAGCAGTCCAACGCCTTAACCACTCGGCCACCTTGTCACAGATATCTTATTTATTAGATATTCAAAGGTACATTTTATTTTCACTTTGTTCGTTTGGCTTGGGAAGTAAATTAAATGTAAATTATGATTAAATCACTGAAATATGATATTTTATATACATGCCGTATTCATTAATTGAGACTCATTTGAAGATTTATTACACGTATAAATTTTATGCAAATGATTCTATACGAGGTAGCTTCAAAAAGTTCCCTAAATAAGGATATAAAAAATCTAAAGTTTAATTGATATAATATTAAGAGGGAAAAAAAGGATTTTTTCAAATCACACTTCCATTATGTTTTATTATTATAATATCTCTTCAAGTCGGCGACAACAATTTGTAAAACTCTTCCATTATAACGATGTTGCCGACTTGTGGAAGGACGACTGAAATTAATTTGCCCCCTAGAACGCATTCCAGTGAACAGATTTGAAAATTTTTTCCTTTAACATGCATTGTCTTCGGTCCTGTATATGTGTATCAAGTTTCAGCTCTCTAGCTTGTCGGGAAGTTGGTTTAATATCAATTGCAAGATTTGGCCTGACAGACAGAAGTCAAGTTAAATAAAAGCGTGTAAAAATAAGTTCTTTTGCCAAAAGTGGAGTTCGAACCCACTTATACACACTTGGACTAGATCTTATGTCTGACGCCTTTAATCAGCATTTCTTAACCTTTGTGAGCCTGCAGTCAAGCAAATTCTTCTTTAATAAGACGAGGTCCCGTTCCACCAAATTTACTCGTGAAACCTTTCAAATTTGTTTTAACGTTAATGCATTAAACTAACCTCGCTATTAATAATTATATTCTGTCCAAATACTGTATATACAAGGTGTATCTGAACGGTCTGTACAAACTTGGAGGGGGAGTTAGTATGGGTGATTCTAAGCAAAAAAGTTCATATGAACGTGGGTCCAAATTTGAACTATTACTAAGATATGAACACAACTGAAAAATAAAATAATAATTAACAAATAACAAAATAATAAATATATAAGTATAATCAAAATAAAACTAAAAAATCAAATAAAGAGCTGACGTTTCGGATAGAGCCTATCCTTTATCAAAGCAAAAAAGGATAATTCTCTAAAAGCAAAGAGAATATTAGAGAATTATCCTAAAGTTAATAATTTAAGTTAACTTTAGGATA
>JAHWFO010004704.1:492036-548216 GCA_023313115.1 Rhysida immarginata | reverse complement strand
GGGGGGGGGGGGGTTCAGACTTTTGTATTCACCCTGTATTATCTGCAATGGCATTGAATGAACTTCTAAGCAGGCTTATACAAACTTTGAACCTTACTCTATCGGATATTTGCGGAATGCGCTTCTGGCCTATACGGCCTGTTTGAAATAAACATTTGAAATCTGTCCCACATTTTGAATGATCCTGAAGGATAAATAATAGGGTACATAAACTGAATGTGCTTTTTTACATTGGGATGTCTTTTAATAATTGGTCTATAAATTATTAGGAAAAAAAAGTGCAAAACGAAATAATATTCTACAGATACTATAACGAAATAAAGAGAACCGACGAGGATGGGATTCGAACCCACGCGGGCAGAGCCCATTGGATTAGCAGTCCAACGCCTTAACCACTCGGCCACCTCGTCACATGAGTTATTACTTATTTATTGCCTCCTTTTTAGGCATTGTATAAATTTAGATATCGAAAGGTACCTTTTATTTTCGCTTTGTTTGTTAGCTTGCGAAGTAAATTAAATGCTTGTAGATTAAATTTAATCCTTTTTAAGAATTCGAATTTTAAAGATTTTAATATTAGACTGTATTTTCACTGGAAAGCCCAATTTGAAGACGTTTGATCAACGCGAAGTAAACGAAACATTGGTTACAAAATTTGCGCACAAACACAACTAAAGTTAAATAAAATTGTGTAAAATATACTTAAAATCACTGAAATAGGATATTTTATATATTCATTAATTGAGAATCATTTGAAGATTCATTATAAATTTATGCAAATGATTCTACTCGTATATAAGGTAACTTCAAAATGTTCCCTGAATAAGAATATATAAAAAACGAAAGAAAAACTGGGCGTGTCTAATTAATTTTCCAATTTCAATTGTTAGAATTGTTGCTAAGTAAAATTATCAATGTTTAACAATTGAAATTGGAAATTTAACTGGACACGCCCAGTTTTTCTTTTCGTTGGATAGAGTGTAATAAAATCTAAAGTTTAATTAACATAATAAGTGGGGGGGAAAAAGGATTTTTTCAAATTACACTTTCATTATGTTTTATTATTACAGTGGTCGCCGCTTAATGTGGCCACCTTTGATATGGCCACCCGCTTTTTATGGCCACTTCAGCTCGGTCCGGAATTTTCTAACTGTTTCCTATGTAACAAATTTTCGCTTAATGTGGCCACTTTTTTTTCAGATGGAGTTCACGAATTCTACATTTTCATTTCATCTTACTCCGGATAAAAGAGCACCACGCTTATAATATCCACTTTTCATTTCCCTCTAAGCCAATGGGCACTAGTGCCCAAAATTACAGATTGGTCAATTACGTTATATAAACTCTGTACGTATGAATGGAATTCAGAACACAACATCCTTTTATGAAGATACCATGCTTTCGCAGCAAAAATGATAAAAAGAGAAGAAGAATTGAGAGAGAAAGCTGCAAGTAAAGGGACAAACAGGAAACGGAAGCGAATTGGAAAAGATGCTCAAGTTGAAGAAGCACTTTTAAGTTGGTTTCAATATGTTAGAAACAGAAATGCTCCACTGAACGGTCCTCTTTTATGTCAAAAGGCTGATGAAATTGCAAAGAAATTAGGCCACATGGCCTTTCAGGCAGGTGAAGGCTGGTTTCATCGCTGGAAAAAACGCAATGGGCTGAGCTTCAAGAAAATTCATGGAGAGGCTGCTGATGCAGACCTGCATAGTGCAACCCAGTAGAAGGAGGAAAAAATTAAAGATCTTTTGTTGAACTACCCGCCTTCACACATTTACAACGCCGACGAGACAGGAATTTATTTCAGGGCCTTACCGGATAGCACCTATGTTGCTAATGATCAATTTAGAAATGGGAAAGGATTTAAAACAGTCAAAGATCGCATCACTGCCCTTGAAAGGCAAAGAGAAAAACTCCTCATCATTGAGAAGGCAATGTTGTCAAACAAACATTAGACAATATTTTAAATAAACTATTTTGACAAATAGACAAAAAAACTACGGAAAAAATGCGCACTTATGACTTGAATATAATACATTGTAAACTGAAAATGTACGGGTATAAACATTTTAACCGCCATAACCGTGTATTTTCATGGTGGCGCATAAAAATGTTAAAAAAATTGAGTTTTGTTAATGATTGATGTAAAAGAAAAAAAGGACGAGACACAAAAAAAACCTGGAATAAAAAGCAAATTGGACACAGAATAGAAAGACCCTGAAAAAAAAAGCTGACGTTTCGGATAGAATCCTTGGTCAAGGCAAAAAAAAAAAATGAGGCTTTTGTTAGGTAATTAAATAATGAGAAGTAAAGGTCCAGGATTATTATATGATACTATACAACTAAATTTTAATAATAAAATGGTGCTGATAAATTGTTTTATTTATCAAGCATTGCTTTCTTTAAAAAAATATTAAAAACAATATTTGATGGGAAAATAAAAAACTTCTATCCCCCCCTCCCCATTTTAGCGGCTTATTCCATTTACATGATCAGCCAATTACTATTACGTCGCATGCAAATATATGGAAAGTGTGGATAATTATTTGTAGTGCATACATCATTTCAAAACGACTTTAAATTGGCAAAATACAAGCCCATCTATCTGAAAGGGCAGACTCGCCAAGAAGTGACAGACCCGCAAACAACTCCTAGAGTGCACCGCATTATAGTGCGAAAGTAAAAGTAACATGAAATATGTGAAATTAATGAAGAACGTAGTGTAAATATCAGTTGGAAAAGTGTTTCACGCTGATCGAATAATGCTGGAATTCGAGTAACGAAACCTTTTATCTTCACCAAAAATCGTAAATCTAGACTTGAATTTGCTTTACTCATTTGTCATGGACATCTAAAATGTGGCGCAAAATCTTGTTTTCTGATAAAAACAAGTTTCAACTATTTGGTAGTGACGGAATAAGAAATATTCGACTGTGTTAATGGTCAAAGATTTAATCTTGTACATCAATTGCCAACAGAGACAATTACCATTTATCGCACTGATTGTGTGGGAGCATTTTCTTATGCTGGATAGATGACAACATACAACAAATAGATGACATTACGGATCGATATGTATACAGAGATATTCTTAGAGATAAGAAATTCCAAATAGAAAGGTAAATATCAGGTCATTTAATAAATTCTTGCTTATTTCAGCAGCCTGAACCACTTAACAAATATTTGCATCTTTATACCTATTCTTCTGAGAAGAGTCTTAATTGAAATTACTTTATCATAGTCACAAGCGGTAAATAAAAAGTCAAAATTCGAGCAACATTGTTTTTTTTTTTGGAGGGTTTCCTATGAATATCAAAATGCAGGGAGTGATTATTCCTAATTATCACTAAATCCAAGTTTCAGCTTTTATTTTCATGTTGGATAGGGCACTCAATATCCCATTAAACAATATTTCATTCAAACAAGAGATTGATTTGATTAAAAAAATAGCCAAGAAAAACGGGTACAACTCGAAAATGATTGACGATCTTTTGAGGAAGAGGAAGTTCAAAAAATTTCTGTCAGACATAACCACTCTACATCCCATCAAAGATAAGTATAGAACAACATCCGTTCCTTACAATAAACTACTTATTAAAAATTTAAATTCAATTTTCAAACAATATAACATTTCTCTTTCTTTCAGCAACCCCAACCAAATACGAAACTTGCTGGGCAACCCCAAAGATAAGGTACCGGATATACAAAAGTCAGGCATCTACGTCATCCATTGTTCGCAATGTCCTAAGCTTTACAAAGGTCAGACCAAACGCAGTTTATCCACCAGATTTAAGGAACACCTCGACCACAGAAGATTCGGTAGATGCAGTCAATCAGCCATAGCCAAACATTCAATAGAGACTGGTCACGATTTTTCCATCGACAACTTAAAACTGTTACAATCTATCAATAAAAAACACTTGTTAGATGCTTTCGAGAGCATGGCTATCCATAAATCCAAGAACAACACGTTATTAAACTCCGACTTAGGCCCTATTGGCGATTCCCCTCTAATTCAGTGGTGGTCTCAATTAGCCAACCAATAATATCGTTTTTATTTCTTTTCTATTATTAGTCTGCCTTGTATTTCTCTCGCTATATAAACCGCTTTCTTCGGTTTCTAATCAGCTTATAGGCCTATAAGCTTGTTACCTATGCTATCAAAAGTGTTTGAACGCATCATTCTTAAGAGATTTAACGACTTCTGTGTGGCTAACAATCTTGTTCGTGAAGAGCAATTCGGCTTTCGACCAGGTCACTCCTGCCAACTCCAGATCTGGAGGCTTGTTGCAGATTTAAACACTCCTCTTAACTGCGCTAAATATGGTGGTCTTGTGTTTTTGGATGTCCGAAAAGCTTTTGATCAGGTTTGGCACGAAGGCCTAATACACAAAATGATTACTTGTGGATTTCCGGACGATCTTATTGCCTTGATTAGATCCTTTCTGTCGAACAGGATATTTCGAGTAAAGGTTGGCTGCTCCTTGTCAAACCCGTGTGACGTCAAAGCTGGTGTTCCCCAGGGTTCTGTTCTTGGCCCTGCACTCTTCAACTTTTTCATCCATGACTTCCCAACATTTACAAAATGCAAGCTGTATCTGTTCGCTGACGACGCGTCCATCATGACCACTGCTCGCGTTCCCGCTCATGTCATATCTCGATTGCAGAATGCCTTACATAAGTGCGAGAAATGGTTTGCTAAGTGGAGACTCAAACTAAACGTCGACAAGTGCAAAGCTATGTTTATTACCAAGAAACTTCGGAAACCCCCGAAGCCTCTCCTTCTTTCGGGTAGAGAGCTCAAATGGGTGAAGAATTACAAATACCTCGGAGTGGTGATAGATGCTAAGCTAAATTGGGGTGACCACGTCTCCTATGCTATCAATAAGGCTAAGAAGGCAAAGTTCAGCCTGGTCGCCCTCCTGGGGCGAAACAGCGCTCTTGGAATAGATAGCAAACTTTTGCTATATAAAATGGTAATCCGGACCATTCTGTTATATGGTATGCCTGCCTGGGCCACAATATGTAAGTCCAGATGGAAGGACCTCCAAACTTTCCAAAACGTTACCTTGAGGACCATTGCTCAACTCGACAGGAGAGTTGCAACAAATACTTCTATTGCCGACGATTTTGAGATACCTCCCATTGGAAATCACGTCCAGGAATTGATGAAAAAGCTGCTTCCGAAGATGAAGGACCATCCCAATCCTCTGGTTGCAGGTATTCTTGAGCACCCGCTTACCTTCAGAAGCCTTCTTAGACATCGCAGGCCACGTCACCTCCTGGACATCAATTTCGACGACATCCAAAAGGCGATATTTCCCGAATATTGGATCTCCTAGCTCCTCGTGTCCCTTGTCCCTCGTCAATCAACAATCAACACTATCGTCCTGATAGGAAAGGACTCCATCTTATCCTCTGGATGACTTAACTAGGTTTCATCTGGCTTCTTGCCTAGTTCAGTGTACTTCCCGTGGTTACTTTCTGGACGAGTATGGCAGTGAAAGCGTTGCTTTCGGACCACTCGTTTCGTTTTACCTGCACTGTTCGATTGTCGATTGTCGTTTCTAATCAGTACAATGATACGGATAAATGGATACCTGCAAAATCTAAAAAGGCTAAAAAAGGGTTGAAAATTGACAACATTAAGGATGTTGTTGATATAAATGATACAATCGCTGTTGCTTTTCGAGAAAGCAAGTCCGAACAGCGAAAAAATGTTGAAAAGCCAAATACCAAGAGCAGCTCCTATATTCCGCCAATCATAATACGTACTCACGGTCACCCAATCAAGCAAATCCTGGGCGAGATTCAAAAGCATGTGGCGATTAACCAAATTACTGTACACACAGGCAGAGCAGAGACGATCAAAATAAGGTGTCATGATGAGGAAACGCATAGTAAATTGGTGTCTGGCATTAAGGCTGATAACGTGCTAAAGATTCAGCATCATCAACTTAAATCGGAAAAAGTCCTCAAATACGTTATACGAAATGTAGACGTGACCTATGACCTTAACGATTTTAAGGAAGACCTGAAAAAAACTAACTACTTTCCTCAGAAAGTGATTAGGCTTAAAAAAGCCAAAGGATCAATAGATATGCCCATGATTCTGGTTCTGTTATCAAACACTGAACACAATAAGACACTTAAAAGTGTGACCCGCATAGGGCCCTTAGCTGTCAGTGTTGAAATGTTTCGAGGTAATAAGAAACCTTTACAATGTTATAATTGTTTGCGATTTGGCCATGTATCTATGGGTTGCACGGAATCCCCCCGTTGTAACAAATGCGCTAAAGATCATCAGTCAAAAGACTGCCCAAATGTAAAAGGACAAGATCCCCCAAAATGTATTCGATGTAATGGACAACACACCTCCAGTTACACAAAATGTCCTAAATATCCGCAAGTCAGGAGAGTGCAAAGTGCTAAAGTATCCCCGGAGATTTCCTATGCCTCAATGGTCTCCAAACAAGATAAGAGCATTAACGTGAATGATTTTCAAGTAATGTATAAACAAATTGGCAGTGTATGCAATTTGTTAAACGAACTGGGCAAGAAAATGCCACTGATGAGTGGAATACTTACGAATAAACACTGACAGTATGGCTGATCGATGCTATTCTATTACAAATCGAGGTAAACTTCGTTGCATAATATGGAACGCCAGGGGGGTCCCCCGGAGGCGTATTGAGTTTTACAACTTCCTAACCCAATGGGATATAGACATAGCATTTCTATGTGAGACACACTTAAGGCCAGACCGCGACTTCAGGCTACCTGGTTACTGTGTCTATCGTAAAGACAGAATTCTTCCTACTACAGTAAAGTCCCCGTCAGGTGGGTCAGCAATTATTATTAAGAAAGGCATTCATCATCGGGAGGAACCAACCCGAGACTATATGGGAATGGAAGCTGCCTCTGCTATCATTACTGATGCCACACTGGGAGAGGTGAAACTAGTGGCTCTATATAATGCGCCCAAGCATAAATTCGATGCCAATGAGCTTGACGAGCTGTTTTCCGGGAATATTCCCGTTATTATGGCGGGAGACCTGAACGCTAAGCACTCGCACTGGAATTCAAGATGCCATAACCAAAACGGTGTCCTTTTGCATGGCTACGTGCAAAGGCAATCTGATATTATTGCAGTAGGCTCTGTGGATGATACATATTATTGTGATCATTCTCCTTCAAGCGATGTACTTGATATTGTGTTGTTGAAGGGCTTCTACAAATCATTCAGTATCTATACTGTCAATGATCTATCCTCAGACCATAAACCAGTTGCACTAAATTTTGACAACGTAAACATTGACCTCAAAGAAGAACTGAGGCTCAAACAAGACTGGAAGTTTTTTAGAGAAATTCTCAAAAATGATGACGACCCACTAAATAACGTACATAGTACGAGCGACATAGATACCAATGTGAAAAGGCTTACTAAAAGTATAAATGCAGCTATTGACTCTAGTGCTTCACCCTTAGAGTCGAAGCGAGCTGATCACCTTGATCTCACCCCAGAAATCAAACAATTAATTGAACAAAGGAATAAGGTTAGAAGGCAGTGGTACCGAACTCGTGATTCATGGCTTAAGACCAAGTATAATAGGCTCACAAGAAGAGTTCACGAGGAGGTAAAAGCACTTCGTAATGACAGGTGGAATGATAAAGTTAAGAGTCTGTCGACCCACGATAACTCTATTTGGTGCATGGTTCGAGCCTTGCAAAACAAGAAAGCCATTAATATCCCACCTCTGTTAGCCCAAAATGGCAAATTCATCACGAATGATGATGATAAAGCGCAGCTTATTGCAAATTCACTTTCAGAACAGTTTGTCACGCCTACTGATGGTCGGCAAATAGGACTTGATATGTCTGAGAAAGTAAAATCCTGCATAACTGGCTTCTATAATATTCACGGCAATGTATTCCCAAAACATAGCATTGATGTAAATGAAGTCCAAAGCATCATTAAAAATTTAAAAACGAGAAAAGCTCCAGGTAAAGACTCTATTAAGAACAGTGCTTTAAAAAATTTACCTCAAAATACAATTCAAGATATTGCAAAAGTGATTAACGACTGCTGGAAGAACACTTACTTCCCGGATGCTTGGAAGCAATCAGTTGTCTTAAGCATTCCTAAACCAGGACAAAATCCTGCAAATCCTGTTAGCTACAGGCCCATCAGCTTGTTACCATCAATCTCCAAAATCCTGGAAAAAACAATTCTCAGGAGATTCATTGAGTACTGTGATGCCAACGATCTCATCCGCGATGAACAATTTGGCTTTCGCCCAAACCATTCCTGCCAACTCCAAACATGGAGGCTCGCAGCGGATAACAATGAGCCCCTTAATCTCTCTATGTATTGTGGGGTCGTTTTCCTCGATGTACACAAAGCCTTCGACCAAGTCTGGCACGATGATCTTATTTTTAAAATGATTATGGATGGATTTCCTCAAGATATAATTACTCTGATATCTTTCAGGCCAGAATTGGAGATAATCTATCTCCTATGTATGAAGTAAAAGCTTGTGTCCCACAGGGTTTAGTTCTGGGGCCAGTATTATTCAATTACTTTATGCGAGACTTTCCAAGTCCTTCCAAATGTAAGCTCTTTTTTTACGCAGCTGACGCTGCTATACTGACCTGTGCTCGTCAACCAGCCGTAGTAGTCTCGCGGCTACAGAAGAGTGCGAAAGCTGGTTTAGCAAGTGGAGGCTAAAATTGAATGTAGACAAATGCAAGGCGATGTTTGTCTCCAAGAAGAGAAAGAGATCATTAGATTCTCTAACACTATATGGCAAAAAACTGGACTGGGTTGAAACTTATAAATATCTTGGTGTTGTTATTGACTCTAAACTTACCTGGACTCCCCACGCAACTTATGCGTTGAATAAGGCCAGGAGAGCCAAGTTTAGCTTGATTGCTCTGCTGGGCCGAAATAGTGCTCTAAACATTGATAATAAACTCCTACTCTATAAGGTCATTGTTCGGACTATCTTGACGTATGATATGCCCGTCTGGGCCACAATATGTAAGACTAGATGGAAAGAACTGCAAACATTCCAAAACGTTACCCTTATGACTATTGCGCAAAAAGATCGGAGAATTGTTCGCAATTCCTCCATTTCTAATGACTTCAACCTGACTCATATTGGCAAATACGTTCAAGGGCTCATGGAATCCATGCTGCCCAATATAGAAAATCATAGCAACGAGCTAGTCTCGGGCATTTTAAATCATCCTATGCATAGAAAGAGATATCGTGATCCAAGGCATATACTTGATATTAATTTTGAAGACATTGATAATGTCTTATTTCCAGATTACTGGACTTCATAGGTCGTGTTTTATCTAATACTAGTGCTCTGCTTCTAGTCTAGACAGTCGTCAATCAAAATCACCTCCAACCAAGAGGGGGTATTTTCTCCTTCATATTATGGATGACCTTTATGGGTTCATCACGCTTCTTAACTACTTCAGTGTAATTCCCTTGGCATTTATTTAGGAAGGGTGAGATTATGGAAGCTTAGCTTCAAGTGCCACTCGAATAACGTTTCACTACACTGCTCGATTGTCGATTGTCGTTTCTAATCAGTTCACTTTGGGTTTTCCACGTGTTCTCCTTGGTTCCTGCCGAATGATGAGAACTTTGCTCTCGAAAAGCGCTTCCAGGTTGTATTTTTCTGTTACTTTTGTTTTTGTTATATTCTTTATTACTTTTGTTGTGGTAAAAGAGACCTTCTTTATACTTAATTACGATTATCCACATACCTCTTTATTCTTGATTTCAATTGTGGACATTTGCCCTTGTTTTACTTTCTCGGACAATTGCCCCAGTTATACTTTTTTGTATAATTTTGATTTACTAGAATTATCATCAGTTATGTATCACAGTTATTTTACTGCTTGTTTAAATTCTTTTTATTATTTAATGATGAGTTTTCCGAATATTTTGATGCATAATGACGATTACGTTTTCGTACTAAACTGATCAATGAAAATAGTTATAACATTCTTAGAACTGGAACGTATTTCTCCACATGAGATGCCCTCTTCGACATACAGTTATGTGCAAAATTATAAGAACATATTGATTTCTTAGTAGCATTATTCTCATATCATTTTTTTGTTTTTAACCTTTCGTATTCGTCAAACTAGCGATGGCTTCCTTTTTGTAGCGTTTCTACGATGGATCACATTTTGCTAAAGCTCTGGATAGAGAGCTTTATATTCTGCCACTCAAGGGCGCTGAAACTAAAAAATAGGTGACGATTTTAACGCATTGGGTCGCGACGATCGCGCCGTTTTTCAAGCGCAGTTCAAAATTTCTCCGCTCAAGGTCGCCAATACGTGCTCGATGATGGGACCATGGATGTATAAGAATGGATCGCCGACTCAATGAGGAAAAAGTCTTGCAAGAAAAGAGAGCGACTGACATAACTAATCGATGATCCATAGGGAGAAGCTCAGATTTTTTTACATTAATTATACGTTTTCTTATGGAAAAAAAGAGAAATAGAAATGCTAAACTTTAAGCATATTAAAAAATTTTGAAACGTTTGATCAATAACTAATCAAAGAGATTTTCAAAACATCAATGAAGACAATTTTTATAATAATTTTTTTTTATTTTCGTTGTGAAAAACTTTTAAATTTTAACCACATAAAAAAAAATGAAACAATTGATTAATATCAGATATTTTCAAAACACAAGTGAAGACTTTTTTTTTTTAAATAAAAATATTTTAATTTTGTTTGTTTAAAATTATTAAATCTTAACCACATCTTAACCACATTAGTCATTTGATCAATAACTAATCCGAGATTTTCAAATCACAAAGAAGACATAATACATATTTTGTGAAAAATTTAAAAATAAAAAAAAACACAAAATTGTTATTTTGTTTGTGAAAAACTGTTAATTACATAAAATAATTTTTAACATTTGATCAATCAGTAACTAAAATTTTAAATCAAAACACAAATGAAGAAATTTATATAATAAAAATATTTTTTTATTTTGTCAAAAATTGTTAAACTTTAATCATATTAAAAAATTAAAACATTTGATTCAAAAACTAATCAGGGAATTTCAAAACACAAATTAAGACATTTTTATAATATATATTTATTTATTATAAAAATGTCTTAATTTCTGTTTTGAAATTCTCTGATTATTTTTGAATCAAATGTTTTCATTTTTTAATGTGGTTAAGATTTAAATATATATATATTTTTTGTCATTTACAAAGTATTTTTTTATTCTATACATCCATATACATGATTGTCATTTACATGTTTTGAAAAGTAACCAGCTTAGTAAATTTGCTTCGCAAAGATAATTTGGAAATTTTCATGCTTAAAATTTTTCCATAAGTTTTTAACCTCATGGCCGAATAATATGAAATGAATTTCTTGACCAGTTGAAGTTCATGATTTTCTTGTCCAAACTCTACTGCAAACTGATGATCTGTTGTCGAGGCGTAAAATGTTTGTGGAAGGTTTTTCAAAACTTCTATTTTAATTTTTTTATCAATATCTTTGTTGGCACCATTCTTACATATAATTAGTTGTTTGAAAGTTTTTTCAACAAGCAATACAAGTTTGTATATACTGTCTGAGGGAATAATTAAACCACCTAAGTTTTTGAATAGCGTAAAATTATCAGGTCCATGGGGTTTCAAGGAATATGTATGGTCTGTTGTTTGCTCTTCCTTTCTAATAATGAAGTTTATACAGTCCTCACAAGTTAAGGTTTTAATCATTTTTTTCACCAGGAATCCTGCGATATAGAACAAGATATTATTCCGGTAATAATTCTCTTCATCTAGCCGAGTCATTAACTTCTGGAATTCAGATTCATCAATGTTGCATTCATTTTCAGTGTTTTGTTCATCTTGTTCTAAAATGCTAGCAATCCTATCACTGCTTCTGAATTCAAATATTTCATGAACTGCTTCTGTTAATATTTGACAATTTCCTGCGATGGCAACATTATTTTTCATGAGAATCTGTCGAAGGGTCCACTTTAATTGTAATGAATCTGGGTTATTATTGTACCCATTTCTTCCTCGAATTACAGAAAAAAATAATTCAAGATGATCTTGCGAAATTTTGTATGTCAAGAGGTACCGCAGCGGATCATTGGGACGCTCAAGCAGATCAGCAGCAAGATGACGTGTCGATTCAATACAAAAAATGAAGCCTTCCACAAACATTTTTCTTTTATGTTGCAATAACTGAATGCCTTTGTATTTCAAACCCTCTAAATAAGTTTGTGCTCTTGAGAGAACAGTAGACCACGAATGCTTGTTCTTTAAGGAAATAGGTTGTTTAAAACCCTTGCCAAATGGATTCCTTATGTTGAGTAAATCAAACAGTTGGTCAAGGATTCTGATAAACTCTATTGTTGCTTCAGCCCCTTTAAATTCTGGATGTCCATTTTTTAACAAAAACTCTATTGCATCAGCAACTGAAGAACTGAAAACTTGACAAGCAAATTTGACTTTCATCTTCTGGTTTTGAAAATAAACATGTGATTTAGTTAACTTATTTGCAAACCTGAAGCCTTCATTTTCTTGAAGTTTGAACAAACTAACTATATATTTCCATTCAATCAATCCTGTTGTACTTTCGAGTACCTTTAGTTCGGCCAATGCATTTCTAGCCAGTTTAATCATGTGGCAAGGATCTAAAAAAATGGGAATTTTTCTACCTACAGTGTTGTTGAAAAAGGTATTTCTGGGTGAATTGTCTGTTTTACATTTTAAAATCATTGCAGATCCTAAATTTACAGATGAGCCATCGAAAGTAACAGAACATATATTTATACCAATTTCATGAAGCTTCTCGATGCACAGGTTAATGAGTTGAGCTTGAATCGACGCAGAACATTTATTTGTCAAAAAATAAGCAACAGGGCATTTGAATGGTTTGGTCATTGAAACTATCATGAAAACCAATGCTTCTGTTGCGGCTTCTTCAGAATTTGACAGATCAAAACCACCAAAATCCACGTAGCCCACATATTTGGAGCTTGATTCGTCCCATCGAATACTTTTTCGAATGGACATTCCATCCAACATCAAAGCACAATCTTTTAACCATGGTTTGGTAAGCAAGTCTATTTTTAACTGATCAAAAATTTCAGTCAAAAATCCTGGTTCACAATTATGTGAAGAAGACCACCGTCTTATGGTGCTAGGACATGGAAGAGTAAAAATTGTTCGTAAATACTTGTAAGCCCTTGGAGAGTAATAGTACACCGTAAGAGCAAATTTTTTAACATTTTCACTATAATATCTTATGTTTTTTGGATTATTTTGATTTATAAGTTCATTTTGAAATATTTGTTCACTTAGACTTGCTTGTATAGCAGGGAGAGCATCACTGTCAAGGTGTTTTCCTCTTAACTCTTCAATTAATTCCTTCATTGACCTTATTTTTTGATCTTTGTAACGGATTCTTTCTTGCAATGATCTTACTTTCTTACGAAGTTTCCTTGGAGAGCATGGTTTTCTGCCACGTTTTCTTGAAGAGGCTGTGCCAGTTTCACTGTTATTTCCAAAGGATCTAGTACTTGGTATGGTGGCTGATTCACAAGATGTGTCTGGCCTGCTGATGTCTGATGTACATGGAGAGGGTTGACTGCAAAACAAGTTTCTGCCATTCATTCCGCTTTCGTTACCCAAGACATCAATGTGTGGTGATTTTTCTTCAAAGATCTTCATGGTATCTTCCACATTATGCGGATTCTGAAACTAATAAATTACAAATAAGTTTGAAACTTCTGCATATGATCAATAATTTAATATGACATACAATAGCACAATTACATTTGGATTTTACAGTGGATTTTAGAACGCCTATCTCATCTGTAATTTACATAACATTTTTTTTGCCATTTATTACCATTTTTTTCATATTGCATTGTAAAGGGCCAACTCTGAATGTTTTACTAAAATGCAAACATAATGCACAATGACTTATTAAAAATAATCCATTTTGCCAGTGCTTGAATTTTTAATATTGTAACCTTTAATTTAACAAATTAATTTTTCTATCTTATGGCAGAGAGATGAGAACAGCCAGATCATCCACATTTGTGCCTCAGTGTTTGCACACCGAAATAACAACAGTAGATCAGCAGTGCATTGACCGTTATGAAAGGGCCAAAATATGGCACAATAACTCTGTACAGGCCTTTTTAACAAAAAAAAGAAAACCAGAATGGAAACTAAAAGGAGTGATTCTTCAGCAACAGTTGAACTAGACCAAAAACATTACGGTGAAGAAGAAGCACACTGCCTAGACAGCTGTAGTTATCAGGCCATTCAACCCTGTGCAGGGTTGTTCCTCCAGGACTTTTCCGGAATGGTATACGGATCAAGTAAATTGTCTCTGACTCAAAGCAAGTTTGTCCAGCAAACGACTGAAATCAGCCATGCTTTATGAGATGCCAGTGCGTGGGTGTATAGAATAACTAAATTCCTATAGTATTCTATACACCCATGAGCCAGTGAGCGATCATGGCTTATACACATGGGCCGATGATCTGCCATTACGATGATTTCAGGCATTTCATATCCAAATATATCTTCCATTATATGCCAATAAAATTGTTTCTTGTGGTTATTGGATTCTAAATTACTTGGTAAGAAGTTGAAGGTGTTGTTGCTATTTCTTGCTCTGGAACGATTACGTGTTCTGTTCTATTTAGTTTTCTTTTTTTCTACAATTAAAAAAAAAAAAAAATCAGATCGATGATTAATAGATAACTCCTATATGTTACAGATATTATAGACATGCATGGAAAAAGATAAATACCTTAGGAGGATTATCTCTTTTTGTGGGCAACTTTCTTTGCTTTGGTGGTGCTCGAAATGGAAAAATTGTTGGCAGTGCATCAGATCTTAAATAATGTAGTTTGATATTAGACTGGGTTGTTTCATCCTCATAATATGCAGATGGTTCAAAATGCAGGCTACACAAAGAGCTATGCTTTGTAGGTACAAATTTATGCCTTTTCACTGCTTGGATCCATTTATTTAATAATTCAGGTTTTGAGAGGGGAAATCTAGTATTTATTAAAAAAAAAATAATAATTCTTATCTTGTATGGCCACTGAGATATAATAAACTACATCTTTTTTCTTGTATAGAAATTGATATATAATAAACTACATCCATATTTTCTTATATATCTATGTAGGGTTACCATATATCACTCGTTTTCAGGTAAAAAAAATTCTAAAGACTGTCATAGATTGCATTTAATTCCCCCTTCCCCTCCCCTCCCTGCCATTGTTTTTTTTAATTTTGAGAATATAGTAACCTTATATTCATGCCTGAAAGCCATTATAAAAACTTCTGAAATTTGCATTTTTTAAACTTACTTATGAAAAGAAACTTTTCGGCCATCAACTATGTCTCCTTGTTTACTTTTGCAACCAAAAGAAATACAGTACGTGACCATTCTAAAAAAACGTTTCAAAATTATGATTAAATATAATCTGTACTGCATTTAACTGTTTTTTATCTAAAATATAGTAATCATAAAAACTTAGTTACCTTGATTCTTTCAAAATTTTCTATAATAGCACCAAAATTTCTACAAAACATCTACACGATTATACAACAAGCCTTGATCTGCTCAAACCGCTCCCCAAAGATTATCGGTTAGGTGTGTCAGGTAGCTATCAATTCCTGCAAGGAGTTTCTAACGCCAGCGCCCATTGAGTCAGCGATCCATTCTTATACATCCATGGATGGGACCAAAACTCCTATTTAGTGTCTCACTCTCCCTTATGAGCTATTGATAGTATTTAAAAAAAAAAGACGTTTTGTTAAAAAGACGACAAAAAAAGAAAAGTTCGTTCGTTCTTCGGTGAGTCTAAGGGAAGGGTGCACGAAAAACCTGTGTTCATCTCGGAGAGATATGGAATCTAATACTTCACCTCGACCGAGTATAGTTGGCCCCACAAAGAATACGGAAACGACGAACCCGTCCGTTGGTGCCTAGAACGACTACAAAAAGAGACTGAATAAGATAAGCGCCTTTTAACTTCTTGACTTAAAAACCCGACCATTTTCCCTCGAATTTGGCAATTAACGACAATAATTCAAAGGACATTAGAATTAAAATTCGATATAAGACGAAACATACTTACCCGATTAAGTTAATGACACGTTTGGATGGTTCTGATCTTCAGAACTCTATAACTAGATTCCCCAGTAGACGGCTCGTTCGAAATTAGTATTCGACGACAAGCCAAGAAGCCGAAGCCTACAGACGCCCCGTCGGAGTCGCGGCCGCAGAAAACAAGTAATAAAAGTTTTGTCTTTATTACTTTTGGGGGCCCTCTTTCGAATGAATAGCAGTGCATTGCGCCGAGTTTATTATGACAGTTTAAAGTAGAAACCTAAAAAGAAAAAAGGAATTAATTTCGAGAACTTCAGTAGGAAACTGTAAAACAATTATATGATGAGATTTATTTAACTATGAATTTAAGACACTTTGCGCTTGTTGCCTTTGAGACTCTTTCGCACCGTACCGAGTGATATATCTAATTGCCATGAGTTTGGGATCGCGGTTGGGCACCTCTACTAACTCATCCCTAATTCCTTACCCGGTATGAATGTAAAAATATGAGTCCCCCCCCCGCTACGCGATCCGGTGCGTCAAAGCTTTATGACAAATCGACGAAACCTCGAGATGTGTATTTACCCCTTTTTCCCAAAGTGCCTTACGCCGAAACTTACCTCGAATAATCATCTTTATAACGGTGACCTTGTTTTAAGACCCCGAATAAGTTGACTTTACCTGTAAAAAAACGAAAGTTTATGATTAAGTAACCGAAACGACTAACAAGGAATCCCTCGAACATGTATGTCAGATTTCCACCAAATTGAAATATGTTACTCGTCTGAAGCTACTATAGATGCTTGCAAAATAAGAAAGTGCCAAATTTTGTTTCTTTCAAAATAAACCGAGAAAACGAAAAAAATTTGAGCCCAATATAAAGAGTCCGTTGTTAGAGTGGTGTGTATGTGTATTATTTCCTCCATTTTTCAATTGAAAAATCATCACCTATGCTTGGAGACGCATCTCCAGTTAATAATTATTATTATCTATTATTTCGCTCTCAACTTTTTTCTTCACTACTCAACAATACGCACGAATCCACTTCACATAAAAGCAACGCTATCGCTTCCAAGGTATACTTGCGCGCAAAAAAAAAAGGCTATGTGGGATTCCCTTGTAAGTGAAACGGTAAAACGAAATATTTGAAAAAACGTCTTGTTAAGAAAATCAAGATACTAACCACAACAGAACAGATAGAATGCACCAGTGTGAGTGGTTTCAGTTAGTTTAAAACCTACCCCCTTATTTGACTTTACCGATTAGAAGTTCATCCCAAAACCTGTATGACTTGTAGAAACTTAAATAAGGAAAGTGAGACTAAAATACGAATTGATAACCAACAGTTATTGTTAAAAGAAAAAGTGATTACAAAGAAAAGAAATGAAATAAGAAAAGGAAAAGAATTAAAACTTATTTATTAAGTACCGAAAGGTGCTTTATGCTATCAGTGTGGGGAAACGTGTCTGTCCGTCTGTCTGTCTGTCCGTCTGTCTGTCTGTAACTCAAACTCTTCCGAGGTTATGAAAGATTTTCAAAATTTGTTTTCGTCAATCGATGAATATGGTTCATGGCACGAACCAGTTAAAAATATTATCTAAATCGGTTCATTGGCACGTGCACAAATGGTACCTCTATTTTCCCGCCCAGCAATTTCAATGGGAAGAAATATTGAGTAATATATCAAACAAATCGTAATGACGAGATAGATGCGGTTATTCATTACTATTTTCGTCAGTCGATGAATATGGTACATGCCATGAAAAAATCATAAATTTTA
This sequence comes from Rhysida immarginata, assembly GCA_023313115.1. Taxonomy (NCBI): domain Eukaryota; kingdom Metazoa; phylum Arthropoda; class Chilopoda; order Scolopendromorpha; family Scolopendridae; genus Rhysida; species Rhysida immarginata. The sequence goes on along the minus strand of JAHWFO010004704.1, from coordinate 530,284 downwards.
TCTAAATCGGTTCATTAGCACGTCCACAAATGATACCATCACGACCCCACCTAGCAATTTTCAATGGACAGATATATTAAGTAATATGTCAAACAAATCTTAATGACGAGATACAAGCAAATATAAATTACTATTTCGGCCAATAAATATGGTTCAGGAAATGAACCATTTTGAAAATTGTTGCAATCGAAACATTGGCACGTGCACTAATGGTACCTTTATGACACCTTCAAAAATTTTCAATGATAAGATATGGCATGTAATATATCAAACAAATTGTGATGATGTATCATAAATGAATATCATGTAAAAGTAATGATAGTCCAAATTGGTTTCAAGGAACCTGGTTTAGTGCAACCATTATGGTTCATTGGAACTTTCAATACCAAAATATGGCATGTAATATATCAAACGATTTGGAATAAGGTGCCATGAATGATTATAACGTAAAATTCATGATAATCCAAATTGGTTTCAAGGAACCTGGTTTAGTGGAACCATGATGGTTCAATGGAACTTTCAATGTTAAAATATTGCAAGTAATATATCAAACGACTTGGAATTATGTGTCATGAATGAATATAACGTAAAATTAATGATAGTCGAAATTGGTTCTAAGGAACCTGGTTTAGTGGAACCATTATGGCTCATTGGAACTTTCAATGCTAAAATATGGCATGTAATATATGAAACGACTTGGAATGATGTGTCATGAATGAATATAACGTAAAATTAATGATAGTCGAAATTGGTGTCAAGGAACCTGGTTTAGTGGAACCATTATGGCTCATTGGAACTTTCAATGCTAAAATATGGCATGTAATATATCAAACGACTTGGAATGATGTGTCATGAATGAATATAACGTAATATTAATGATAGTTGAAATTATTTCAAAGGTACGTGGTTTAATGGTATCATTATGGTCCGTTTGAAACTTCCAATGTTAACATAGGACGGTTTAAAAGTATAGTTCAGCGAATGGTTTAGTTTAACCTTTCGGTACTTGGTTATGTCATTCCTTAATGGTTTATTTATTTATGAATTGGGATCCAATACGTTCATCCAGGGCTTGTATGGCCAGAAGCCGACGAGTTGGGTCCCTGGATGGACCTGGATTCACGACTGCTGTATGATGGTCGCAGCAGCCGGGGAGGGGGGGGGGGTGAAGATTGTCTATCACTGATGGTCGCCCATCCAGTGACTAGCTTGAGGTATCTTAACTTCACAGAAGTTGTGTTCAGTTAAAGCCCACCAGGTCACGGCCTCCCCCTGCATATAAAAAATCAACACTAAACATTTTTCAGTTACTTACTTACTTACTTTTCAAACCCGCTTATCCGTTAGGGTCGCGGGGGCAGCAGCCCTATGGAGGATCTCCAGCGATCGCGATCTTCCGCCATCAGGCGCATGTCCTCCCTGGTGTAACGCTCAGTTTGAGGTTACGTTTTATTTGTGCGTTGTTTATTAGTGAATTCGTTGTGTTGTCTTGTTACTGTCGTCTATAACAAATGTTCGTCGTTAATAAGAGTGTGTTGTTTGTAATTAAGTATGTTTCGTGTTGATTGTTTATCTATTATTATAGAGGAGAGGGATTGAAGCGTAAGCGATTGACAATAAGCCTTTGTTGGGTCGGGTTTGTTGTGGTCTCGTTCGCAGAAAACGTTGTGCGAGCCCTCTCCTCTGTTAAGAAAATTTTTTTTTCTTAAGAGGTATTCTTTTTTTTTTGGTATTATCCATTGGGGAAGAATTGTTCTCAAAGCCGTAAAAAAAAAAAAGAGGAGAAAAACTCTTGACCATATATAGTAATCATGAACTTTACTTTTGTATTGATTACGTGAGAGGAACATGTTGTTCCAAAGAGAACTACGTCCTTCCTATTCCCCTTTTCCGATGCGTTCTGAGGAGCCGCCTCATTCTAACCAGACCATAGATGAGCACCAGTAAGAAGTCTGTGCAACACAGCGACTGAGACAATGGGACAAGACGATAAAACTCCCTTGCCATGCGATAAGTATTGCATATAAAAACGTACTTGTTATTACGCTCTTTCATTTACTGTTATTGTGCTACATGTGTTTGTCTTGTTTATGGAGAACGCCTTTGCCATGCGCAGCAGCTGAGAGGAGATTCTACCGGAGCCCGAGGCACGAAATAGACGATTTAGTAAACGAATGCGGAGTTCGTCTGGTTTTATCGTCAACCATGCATCGGGACTTCCAAGGAGCAGTCTGTGGAATAGGAAGACATCTGGTGAGTCCGTTCCGCATATGGTAGTATAACTACGCGAACTGCACCGAAACACAAAGTTGTTGTAAAATGCGATGGTTGGCCCTCGACGCTTCAAGTGGTACAATAAAATTTCCCGACGCTGTGAGACCCGCGGTCAATATGACTAAGATTTGAAATCAGAGAAAGGACTAAAAGATATTGGTTGCTTAAGCTGGAAATAATTTAATGTATTAGATTAGCAATAAGCTTATTGTAGGATAGATTAAAAGGTAGTTGAACGAGCAAAAACTCGCACACTTGCTCATGGCCTATGTGCATAATAAACGTAATGATCAGTGTTGCTAGTGGGATCCCGTACTCATTCATTGTTGCCGTAATAGGGGTTACTGTCCCTCCCCCCTGTTTTACGTAATAAAGGAGAGACATGACGCCAACGTGCGTTGTAGTGTAGGAATACTTGCACGGGACGTGAATGGGGGGATACTCATGCTAAGTTACATGCTGCTTAGTTTTCCAGCATAAATGCTTGCAATACGAATTACGTTTAGAGGCAAGTTACCGTTTTGCTTGGAACAACGTGGTGGTTGGTTCACTTATTAATAGTTGAAATGTGCATGCGAGTTATTATGGGCCCATATAAATGATTATTAAGCTTTTGAACATGTATTAGATGCTGTACATTTTAGAATTAATTAAGAGAATAAAGGGTTGAGTTTCAATTACAGCGGTAGTGGTGTGATAATTTCCTTTTATCGGTCCCGAACCCTTAGCGATCTTCCACTCCAAGCGTAGGACGTGTAGTCTTACGTCAATAGGTTCCACGAAGTGGGGGTGGGGACGCTACACTGGTAATATCCAAGCGACTCGAACCCAGATTCTCCATGTAGTCTAGCCACCTGGTTCTAGGCCGACCCCTTGGTCTCTTACCCACCGGCTTGGAAAATAACAACTGCCTAGGAAGACTAGTTTGCGGCATCCGTATCACGTGGCCATACCAGCGCAACTGAGATCTCTCAATGCGGAGAAGTAGCGGCTCAACACCTAAAGATTCCCTTATTGTGCTGCTGTATACTCTATCTAGTAGGGTAACACCTGCCACACCTCTCAGGAATCTCATTTCGGCCGCTTGTACCCGCGATCGCACTCTTTCGGTCATTACCCAAGCCTCATGACCATAGCTGAGAATGGGGACAAAGATAGATCTGAAGACGGAGAGCTTGGCTTTGTTACCCAGCTCTCGTTTCGTTACCACGGATCGCCACAGTTCACGTCTGACACAGCTTGCTGCACCGATCCGAGCATCCAATTCTTTCTCCTGCCGTCCATCACTCGTGAATGCAATCCCGAGATACTTGAACTTCTCCACCTGTCTCAATGAGGCTCCGCTAATATGGAGAGCACACTGAGCAGGCTGTCTTGAAAGAACCAGAACTTCGGTTTTAGCCACACTGATCTTCATCCCAGCTTCTTCACATTTGGCTGCAAACCGGTCTAGTGCATGCTGAAGGTTCGTGCGAGAAGACCCAAGCAGGACAAGGTCGTCCGCAAAGAGCAACCTCTCCACCAGGCAGTCGCCCACACAAACACGCTCATCGCCTCGGCTGCCCCTGTCTATCCAGTCCATAAAGATAATGAACAAGATGGGCGACAGTACGCACCCTTGGCGGAGTCCAACACCCACGGTGAACGGTCTTGACTTAATGCCATTTATCCGGACACACATCTCAGGGCTTTCGTACAGAGACATGATAGCAACCAGTAATTGCCCATCCACTCCATACTCTTGCAACACTTGCCAGAGCTTCTCCCGAGGAACTCTGTCATATGCTTTTTCGAGGTCCACAAAGCAAGCGTAGACCTCTTTTGCATACTCCCAGGATTTCTCAAAGATTTGCCTTAGAGCAAAGATGTGATCCGTCATGCTTCGGCCAGGTCGGAAACCACATTGCTCCCCCGACAGTTTGGAGTCGACTATTTCCCGACTTCTCTTCTCCAGACACTTAGCGTACACTTTCCCAGGAATGCTGAGCAAAGAGATGCCTCGATAGTTGTTGCAATCTCTCTGATCTCCCTTTTTGAAGATAGGGATCACAATTCCTGTCTGCCATTGCTTAGGGGCCTGTCCAGATATCCAAGCAACTTGACACACTCGAGTCAGCCACAGGATACCATCCTGATTTAAGGCCTTTAACATCTCGGACCGGATTTCATCATCACCTGCAGCTTTGCCAGTCTTCAGGGACTTAATTGCCCATCTGACTTCTGTTTCAGTGATACTACCGTGACTATTTTCCGCTCCAAGGTGCACCTCATATGCCTCAGTTGTTGTGTCACCGGATTAAGAAGAGATGCAAAGTATTCCTTCCACCTATGCAATACGCTCTCCTCCGTTTTCAGAAGCCTCCCATCTGAACTCTTAATAGTTTGTGATGAAAGAGACTTCTTTCCACGGAGGCGGCGCACGGTCTGCCAGAACACCTTGTTTGCCGAACCATAGTCTGCCTCCAATTTCTCCCCGAACTTCTCCCAGGCCTTGGCTTTAGCTGTTGATACTGTCTTTGCTGCTGCTTTTCGCGCCTCAGTGTACCGCACTCGACTCGAAGTTGACTTATTTGCAAGCCATAGCAAATAGGCTTCCTTCTTTGCCTTGACAGCTTCTTGGACTTCACCGTTCCACCATGCAGTCCTTTTCTCACCGCCCTGCGCCACACTCAGCCGCTTACGACCACAGCACAAAGCAGCCGAAGTAATCACAGCAGTTTTAAACAACTGCCACTCCTCTTCAACAGTACCACGATCACTGGGTAGTTCTTTGAAACTTGAAGATATGCTATCTGCAAAGGTCTTCCTCACAGCTCTATCCTCCAGTGCCTCCCATTTGATGCGCCAAGTTTGTCTGAACCTAGTATTTCGCTTGGTTGGCATGGATTCAGAGAACCGCAAAGTGCAGACAACAAGGTGGTGATCAGTTGATAGTTCTGCCCCTCTTCTCACACGAGTATCCAACACTGATCGGAATAAGTCAGCTGAAACAATTACAAAATCAATCAGTGACTTCTGGTCCATTGCATCCCTGTACCAGGTATACTTATGGACATCCCTGTGCTGGAAGAAGGTGTTTGTGATGGAAAGTCCATTGTTGCAACAGAGACCCAACAAGCACCTCCCATTCGCATTTAAATCGGGGTCACCATTCCTCCCAATCACGCCCCTCCACGTTTGGTCATCAGCCCCTACGTGTGCATTGAAGTCGCCCATCAGGATGACAGAATCTGCACTCCCTCTCCTGCTAAGAGCAGCATCAACTTCATCTAGAAAAAGTGGGTACTCTGTGACTGCATTCGGAGCATATGCAACGAATAGAGAGAGAGACCGTTTCCCTATCTGAAGCCTCAGGAGACACAGTCTTCCACCTCAGGGGGTCCAATCTGCAACATAATCTGCCAGCCGGGGACTTGTGAGTATCCCCACTCCCGCCTGGGCAGTCATGTTAGGGTTGACACCAGAGTAGAAAAGCTTCCACCCTCCTTCTAAGTCCACAGTTCCAGAACCTGGACGTTTCGTAGAGGTAATACCTATGATATCCAGTCGATACCGTTTGGCTTCCTCCACTAACTCTGATTCCTTTCCTGTCATGGAGAATACGTTCCAAGTGCCGATTGACAGCACCCGATCCCGTTGTCGCTTTACCAGTTTCTCCTCCTGGGTAAAGGCATGCGCTGCCCCCGACCGTTTTCCCAAGCGCATAGCGAGTGCACTGGTGGGGCTTCTCGGAGGCATTGCTCCGAGATAACAGCCGGGAGACTGTCGACTATTTTTCGAACGAGAGCCTCTGCCTAACTCCCGAACGCGGGTGACTTTAACCTGCGCCACACCCGATGCAGTATGAATTCTTTTATTTGTCAACATCATGAGATATATGTTTGTTTGGATACTCTTCGTCTCACTTCTCAACCATGACCTTTCTGGTAAGGGTGACCCTAAGGTAGCCGTGCTACAACCAGCATAGCTCACAGAATCCCTGAAGCACCCAAACCCCTGACCCACGGTAAGGGGGCATCCACTCAGGGGATTTATTTAATTTTTCAGTTTATTTATTTAATTCACCACAATGACTGAATTTATTTAATTCATCTTACCTCAACAATCCCTGACTTTGGACGGATTGTTGCGACTTTCTTTGTTGGCCTCGGACGGTCAGACAGACGGAATTATAGTATTAGATATTAATTTGTAAAATTACACTGGGCGTAAAAAATTTCTTCCCAGTAACCTGTCCCGATTTTTCTTTTCAACTATCAGAACGGGATATTAAGGTGGGGGGGGGGGGTGATTCTATACATATAATGTTTTGAAAACCATTGATGCTGCTCTTTCATTTCTTTACCCTAACCTGTAATAGTATAATATAATAGAAAATAATATACGTTAAAATTTCAAGTTTTTAATTTTTCTTTCCATTTTATTGTATATTGAAAAATAATTCATTATAATAATTATGTTGGATTTGTTTGAGTGTTTATTTTACTTTATTGAATATATCCAGTCTGCACTGAAGAAATAAGCTTACTTGAAAGAATACTAACCACCAAATCTAATATCTGAAAGTATGCGAATATCTGACTTACTGATTGATAAATATGTACATATCATACATTTATCCGTGGAGATTTATATAGATCGTGATAAGCCAGGACCAAAAACGTATGGTCACCTTATCGTAGTATTAGATAGAATTTTTAAAAAATAAATTATATTATTTATATTCTGATGGTAAAATCAAAATAAAAATCTAGCAAATCTAACATACATGTATTTGAATTTGAATAAAATAAACGAAAATTCTCCGAGACAATTTTTTTATGTAAAATCTACACAGGCATTTTAGTAGAAATTTGCTTTCAAAAAGCTTCAAAATATTTTTTGTTAAGAGTGGGGTTAGAAACAATGCCCTGGCTACATATCTAAAAATTCTTGCAATTGGTTAATTAATATATTAATTATAACGAGTAAATAACGAAAATTAGTATATAGATAGAATTTTACGGGGTCTACATTCAATCGTTGTCAGTAGCAATTAAGAAATGAGTTTAGTGCATTACAGTAGGGAGATTACATTCACAAAGAGTGCATTAATTAATCTATCGTTAGAGAAGACTCTCAGGCAGGTAGCCAGGATGGCCGAGTGGTCTAAGGCGCCAGACTTAAGATCTGGTCCACGTGTGTGGGCGTGGGTTCGAACCCCACTCCTGGCAAACGGCGTTAATTAAAATATTTTATTGTTTTTTGAGTGTAATCTCAAGCAATTTTTTATATTATACAGTATACCGGGTGATCCAAAGTGTTACATTTTTTCATGAAACTTTGTATAACAATTCTTCGATAACAATTTGTGTTTTATGATACATCGGTTACGGATTCAGTGTGTTTGCTAAAGAATTCGTCACAGCAAAGCAATTATTAGTTTCATTAAAAAATGTAACACACTTTTGGATCACCTGGTATAAATGTTCATATTTTAATATTAAATTGAGCATTTACCTACATAAAAATGGATAAATAACCAGTTGTCGTTTCCGACCCTTAATTTTAATTTTAAAAATTATTATAGTGCCCGGCACGAAAGAAAAAGGTATGGCTGCGTTCGTAAATTGAGCGCTTAGTAAGCGCTCAGAGGGTGCTCAGTACAAATTCGTTCGTAAACTCTTCGCTCACCAAAATGTTGGCGATCGCAAAATCTCGCCCTTCGAGAGCGCTCGCGAGCTAACTGAACGTAGTTTGTCTGCGCTCAGTCCTAGCTCAGTTCGCTCTCGACAGAAAAGATCACGAAAACAAGATAGCAGCTGAAGCAAAAAAACAGAAAGCTTTAACTTTAGCTGACGGCAATTTCATTAATTTTAATTCATTTTTATATTCTATCAAATAAATATAAACGAAATTAGTGTTTCTATATCAAGACTCTTTATTTCTTAGATTATAGATATCAAAAGAGAGGAATAACAGATAATTTTAGGCAAATTTTTTTGTTTGTACAATTTTCATTTTTAAAAATAAAGGTAATAATCAATTTATAATTATGTAAATTGAAATATATTTGATGTATGTATAAATTATAAAGAGGCTTCTTGATTTAACTTCACAGACACACAAACAAACTTTTTTATTCATCTCAGGGAATAAAAATGAATGCGCAAAAGCAATCGCTTCGGAAATAAGTTTCTTTTGATAGCCATGTTGCCTGAGCGCTAATGACAAAGACCCTTAAAATCGTTCGTAAACTACAGCAGCGCCTCCCATGAGCGCTCATGTAGAGCTCGCTTTTGCTTCGCGATAATAATAATAAACTGGCGCATATGTAAATGAATAAAATTCGTTCAACCAATCAGAAACTGACAGGAATTAAGGGGGATTACTTACTACTGATGCCAAGTATAAGTAATACCTCGTTTCCAGTCCGTTTCTGAATGGTTGAACGAGTTTTATTCATTTTAAACATGCGCCAGTTCCCTTTTTCTTTCGTGCCGGGCACTATAATTGATATAATCCGCCAACGAATGCGGTTTAGAAGATTTATTGCTAGAGATTGAAAATATAAAGAAATTTATATTTAAAGAATAGCTCATAAATGTTCTTTGAGGGTTTTATGATACGCCATACCTCAGTTGTTCAAATTATTTATGAAAAATAGGGAAAGAAAATTCCATAGCTTGGATTCGAACCAGAAACCTTTGGCTCAGGCCGCCAACCATGCACCACTGGGGACATGAAATCTATAAGCTATTTACATGTCCTTAGGGCTTAGTTAGAGCGTTGGCGGTCTGAGCCAAAGGTTCCTGGTTCGAATCCAATCTATGGAATTTTCTTTCCCTTTTTTCATCAATAAATTTATATTTATTCCATCGGGGCAATATTTTTTAACTTTCGAAACTTTGTATCTTCAATAATTAAGTTGAGAATATTAGTCCCACTAAGAGGGACGCCAGAAGAGAAATTTTGTTGAGAATACTTTTTCGGACATGGACACGTTATCTTTTTCAAAATTCCGGCCTTTAGCCAAGAACAAGTCCGCCAAATATTTAGATTAGTATTATTTTCTGTGCGAATGTCGATCAACTTCACAGTTTAAAGCAGTTGTTAGGTAAAGTAATTTGATAAAACATATAATCTAATCTAACATATCTCTGAATTTGAAAAAAAAAGCGAATATCTATGAGACACTTATTTCATAATAAAATGTAAGCAGAATTTTCTGTTCTACAATTCTGGAATATTAGAAATTTGCTTTCAGAACTTCTATAAGAGAACATGACGATGTACCATAATATTTAGAGGGAAAAAAAAGAATTTTTTTTTCAAACCACACTTTTTTTGTTTTATAATCTCTCTCCTAGTAAAGAGTTCAAACAAAAGTTGTTGCTCAGACTACTACGATGGTCAGGTAACTTTTACAGTACTGTCGCCTGTCTTTTTGGTCGGCTGCTGAAAGTTATAACAGGCTTCCTTCTTTGCCTTGACAGCCTCTTGGACTTTAGTTCCATCATGCAGTTCTTTTCTTATTACCCTGCGCCACACACGTTATTTTTGGCCTCCGTTGTTTTAACAACTGCCACTACGCTTCAACATTGCTACGGTCATCGGATAAATATATTATTTGCAATGGCATTGAATGAACTTCTAGGTAAGCTTATAAAAAATTTGAACCTTACTCTATCAGTTTCTGTGGAATGCGTTTCTGACTATACGTTTGTTTGAAATAAACATTTGAAATCTGTCCCATATTTTGAATAATCCTGAAGGATAAATAATAGGGTACATAAACTGAATGTGCTTTATTACATTGAGATGTTTTTTATTAGGTCAATAAATTAAAAAATAAAAAGTGATGTTCTACAGAGACTGACAAAATAAAGAAAACCGACGAGAATGGGATTCGAACCCACGCGGGCAGAGCCCATTGGATTAGCAGTCCAACGCCTTAACCACTCGGCCACCTCGTCACATGAGTACTTACTTATTTATGCCTCCTTTTAATTAGATATCAAAATGTACTTTTTTTTCACTTTGTTCGTTTGACCTGGGAAGTAAATTAAATGAAAATCCCTTTTAATACATCCTAAGAATTCGTATTTTGAAAATTTTAATATTGGATTGTATTGTCACTGAAAATGAACCAGTGGGCCAAATTTAAATTCGTTTGATCAACGCGAAGTAAACGAAACATTGGTTAGTTTAGGTTAGTACCATCCTGCTGGAAAAAAAATTGGGAAACTGCCATCGTCAGTCAACCGTGACGGGAACATAATGTTCTGTAACATTCTCAGGTATTCATCAGCTTTTAGGGTACCGTCTTTGAAAATAGGTCCTATTTAACGGGTGCATGTCCAATAACTTCCACATCACCAACGAGGATGGATCTGTCCAGTGAGGGTTCATATCTCTCGAGTTCTCATGGTCTGATGTTTCACCTCACATGAACATAAAAATTTGCTTCATCACTGAACAGAAAGTATTGTGCAAATGAAGAATCCAATCGGTAGTTGTCCAGAGCCCTGTTAGAGAACTCCTCACGTCTGTCCGGATCATCCTGGGATAGTTGTTTTGCTGCATCTAAACTTTGAATGGAAGCCAACTGTCGGTATGCAGAATATGTTGTATGGATGATTGGCTGAGTCGACACTCAGCTGTAAGCCGTCTTGTGCTGCGTTGTGGACTCTTTGCAAATACTGTCAACACCATTGTTGAGCCGGCCTGTACGAGATTTATGTGCAACAGTCCCAGTATCTCTGAAATGTGATTTCACATAGGCGACGGTACTGTGCGCGATTAGTTCTCTTTCGAGTTGCTGGGCGTCGAAATCAGCAGCAATGGCACGGTAGGGGTGTTCCCCGGACATCAGGATCAGCTCAATCTTCTCCTTCTTCAATAGTGCCATCTCCAATTACCTGCAACAGACAATGGTTGTGTGTCAATGTTTTTGTTATTAACTTGTAAACCACAACATATAACTGAAATCCTATTGCAGGAATGAACTCTGTGGGAAAAAACTGATGTTATTTGACATGCCCTTTCCATTTAAGAAAATAAACCTTGACCAAATGGCGGATTTCAAGATGGCGGCCAAACTCCAAAACTGCTCCAAAAGATAGAGCCCTTATCTTATTCCGTGCTAGCATGGTCACATTGTTCATTTTGTACACCAGTTCCAAAATACATGTACAGCTATGTCCAGTGACTTGACTCGCCCTGTACATACTGTAGTTGAATAAGTATAACATAGCTGCCTTATAGCCTTTGTTTCTGGTAGGAATGTTGGGAAAAAATGAAACAAGTGAACTAATTTCGTGTGTTGTGAATGCAGATGGAATGGAGGCCACGGGTGGAAAGCACACAGCGAAAGAGAAAGTCGAAATTGTGATGCTGCATGCTTCAAAACTCTCTCTCCTTGGACGAAAACAGAAACCTGGATAACGATCTGTAGGTGGAATCTTCAAACGCTTCCAGTAGACTGGTTCAGTAGCAGAAAGACCAGTTCCGTTAGGTTAGGTTTTTTTACGCCATACCTCCTTACGTTAATAATTAAATGTAGAAATGAAATATTTGTTTTGCTATTTTCTACAGTTAATTAAATTAATGAATACATTAATGAATATACACTGAGTGGCCAAAAAATTAGAGGCACCCCTTATTTGATAGTAAACCAGTCCGAAAGTGACATAGAGTAACTTAACAACGCAGAGGTGCTTATATAAGGAACTCTCAGCTTCGAAACGACGTAGTTATCACGGAGGTTAATGTCTAAATGGGTAAGACGAAAGATTTAAGTGGGCTTGAAAGAGGGATGATCGTCGGTGCAAGCAGAGCTGGTGCCAGCATCTCTGAAACGACGACTCTCTTAGGATTTTCTCGCCCGACAGTATCTCGGGTGTTTAGAGAGTGGCAATTGAGAAAAAAAACTTCAAGCGATAAGGACTATTCTGGTCGAAAAAGGCTGATGAACGAGAGAGGGAAAAGGCGAGTAGCACTCATAGTCCGCAGCAAAAGAAGGGCAACCACACGACAAATTATAGCTGAATTCAATGCAGGTGCATCACAAAGCATATCCCAGCGCACAACAAGACGGACTTTGCAAAGGATGGGCTTTAGCAGCAGGAGACCTTAAGAGTGCCTTCGGTATCACAGAACAATAGGAAAAGGCGCCTATTGTGGGCCTAGGAACGACGTAATTGGTCACTTGAGGAGTGGGAAAAAATAGCCTGGTCCGATGAATCTCGTTTCCTGCTCCATTATGCAGATTATGGGAGGATCAGATTATGGCGCAAAGAGCACGAGTTCATGGACCCCTCCTACCAAATGACAACTCTTCAGGCTGGCAGAGGTGGAATTATGGTGAGGGGAATGTTTTCCTAGAGTACACTGGGTCCTCTGATATCTGACACAACTCTGAACAGCAAGCTTACCTCAACATCGTTGCCGATCACGTGTACTCGTTTAGGGCTGTGATGTTCCCTTCTGGAGATGGTCACTTTCAGCAGGACAATGCACCTTGTCACCCTGCTCGAACGATCACAAATTGGTTTGAGAAATCATCAGTGCGAGATTAGTCTGCTTTCATGGCCAGTTCAGTCCCCTGACCTCAATGCTATTGAGCATTTGTGGGACGAAGTTGAAAGATCACTTCAAAGCTTGGAAACCCCACCATCTAATGTGACCCAACTTAGAGCTGCGTTTAAGTCAGCATGAGCGCCAACATTTCTCAGCAACGGTATCAGCATCTAAAGGCGGACCAACTCGTTATTAGAGGATGTCTCTAATTTTTTGGCTACTTAGTGTAGAACCCCTAACAAAATGTATGGAATCAGTGTTGCCGTATTGACAAAATGTATACGTTATGCTTCAGATCTCATTAACAAATGGGTTTATAAATGGTCAATAACCTGAAAATTCACAATGTATTCTACTTCTTTGGCATAACAAGAACTTTAATACAGAATAAGACATAAAGCAGTTATATGGCCTTTCCACAATGCAAAAAGTTTGGAATATTCACCTTTTGAAACAAAAAGTTTGGAATATATGGTTTGAACCATATATTAAGCAATATTCAGGTTTCTACAACTGAACTTACCTTTAAAAAGTGAGCTTGTCCTCAAAGGGAATTTTAGGATTTGGATAATTATTACATAACATAGAAAACGTCACCGATGGTGCCTGTCAAAACGTACTGCGAGGCTTTAAAAACAACTTGTACAATTGATAAAGTCTGGTAAAACACAGCGTGAAATAGCAGGGCTTATGAACTGTCACAGTCTGCTGTTGCAAAGATCTGGAAACGGTTTCAAGAAAATGGAGATGTCAAGAAACAGCACGGAAGTGGGCGCCCTAAGAAAACTAGAACAGACAATACCGAAATCGGCAGAAATTGTGAAAAAAAATGTGAGCTTCGTCAGCAAAAGAATGAATGGAAGAAGCAGAGCCAGTGATTTAGCTGTTCGCAGCAGACTAACCAAGATGGGTACCCCTTCAGAAAAGCAAAAACAAAACAGCGTTGACGACCCAGCACAAAAAGAACCGAATTGTATGGGCAAAGAAGCGCTCCAATTGGATAGAAGATGACTCGGGTGATCTTCAGCGACGAATCAAAGGCATGTGTAGGAACAGGTGATGACGCAGAAAAATGTGCGGCGTCTCTTTAGGGAAAAGTTTCATCCAGACTTCTATCAATCAAGAAATTTCCTCAAAGTCAAAATTGACTCAATTTGGGAGTGTATTTCAAAATACGGCCCCGGAAAATTGTGCATCGTTAACAGGACTTTCAATTCTGATGTCTATGCTGACATTTTTTGATTCCGACAGTCGAAGATATGTTGTAATCTTTCAAGATGCCAACACTTCATGCCACAGATCTAAGAAGATTAAAGAGTTTCTTCAACAACGAAACATTGGATGAATGGCCAGCAAAGAGCCCGGACATGAATCCAGTCGAGAACATCTTGGCAGAATTGAAAAAACGTGCTTCGAAGAAAAAGCCAACAACTCTTCAAGAACTGAAAGTTGGGCAGAAATTGATAAAACATGCTGTAAATCTTTGGTGTAGTCAATGTCAAAATCCATTCAAGTTCTTAAAGCAAAAAAGGGTCATACAAAGTATTAAATTTTGTTTCTATTATTTATTTACTTTTGTGAAATTAAGATTCCAAACTTTTTTGTTCTGAAATGTAACGATTCCAAGCTTTTTACGAAGACACTTTTACGAAAATGCCATGTAATTACATGATGCTTTATTTTGTAATAAAATATTTTGCTATATTAAGAAATAGTCATCCATACAAAACACTCCTAGTTGTAGATTATTTATAAACCCATCTAATGACAAACGTACAAATTGATACTTGACGGCGATAACGATTCCATACTTTGTTAGCTGTTGTATAGAGTATTTTATAAGATTTATAATGTTAATTAAAGAAACGAATAAAATGTATTAAAAAAACTTTTTAAGCACACACATTTTTACTTTACAAAGTGCACTAAAAAGTAAAAAACAAAATTAAAGGTAAAAGTGTAGCGGCGTGTTTATTTTATTATCTAGTATTTTAATTTTCAAGTTTAATATTAAACGCACCGCGACACTATTTATTTTTGTTCAATTTTATTTTTTACTTTTTAGTGAACTTTGTAAAGTGTGTGTGCTTAAAAAGTTTTCTTTTTAATTATTTTTAACTTTTATTGTCTTTAAACTTAAAATTATTGTTTTTAGTCTTTATTTTAAAAAAATGCTAATATTTGATAACTACAAAATAAAAAAAAAACAAAACTAAACAAACAAACCGTGGAAATCTAAAGAAGTTGCCCACCCCCTTCCTGGGAAGTAAACTTAACCTAGTTTCAAACGCCCTTTCCGTTTGGGTTGCGGGGGCAGCAGCCCTAAAGGTAATACCTACAGTAGCAGGTGCATACCCTTAAACAAAATACCCAAGTGACTCGAACACAGATTCACCATGTAGTCTAGCCACATTTTTCTAGACCGATCCCTTAGTCTCTGACACACCGACTTGGAAAATAGCAACTGCTCTGGAAGACCAGTTTGCGGCATTCGTGTCACGTGGTCATACCAACACAACTGATAACTCTGAATGCGGAGAAGTAACGGTTCAACATCTAAATACTCCTTTATTATGTTGCTGTGTACTCTATCGAGTAGAGTAACCGCCACACTTCTCAGGGACCTCATTTCGGCCGCTTACACCCGCGATCGCACTTTTTCGGTCATTATCCAAGATTCATGACCATAGGGACAAATATCTGAAAAGAGAGAGCTTGGCTTTGTTTCCTAGCTCACGTTTTCGTTTATACAGATCGCCACAGTTCGGGTCTGACACGGATCCGAGCATCCAATTCTCTATCCTGCCATCCCGAGATACTTAAACTTCTCCACCTGTCTCAATGGGGCTCCCCTAACATGGAAAGCTCACTGAACAGGCTGTTTTGAAAGGACCAGTCTTAGCCACACGGATTTTCATCCCAACTTCTTCACACTTGACTGCAAATCGATCTAGTGCATGCAAGAAAATCCAAGGAGAACAAGGTCGTCAGCAAATATAAACTCTCCACCAAACAGTCATCCACACAACACGCTCATCGTCTCGGCAAAAAAATAATGAACAAGAGGGGCGACAGTACGCACCCTTAGCCCACGGTGACCGGTTTTGACTTAACGCCATTTATCCAGATACATCTCAGTGGTTCCGTATAGAGACATGATAGCAAACATTAATTGATGAAAATAGGAAAGAAAATTCCATAGCCTGGATTCAAACCAGGAACTTCAGCTCACCGTGATGATGCGCCAAACAATTGCGCCACCATGGACATGGAAGCATTACGCTATCTACATGTCCTTAGGGCTGGATGGAGCAATACCCAGTTCGCAGGCTGGGACTATCTTTCCTACTGGCGTAATATTCATTAAAGAGTAAATGAAGAATGGTCTTGTGAGGATTTTTACACGCCAAACCTCAGGTGTAAAAATCCTCACAAGACCATCCTTCGTTTACTCTTTAAAGAATAATTGCCCATGCACTCCGTACTCTTGCAACACGCTGCAGAGCTTCTCCCGTGGAAATTTGTCATATGCTTTTTCGAGGTCCACAAAGCAAGCATACTCCCAGAATTTTTCAAAGATTTTCCTCGGAGAGAAGATGCGATCTGTTGTCCTTCGATCAGGTCGGAAACCTCACTGCTTTATTAAACAGTTTGGAGTCTACTATTTCCCGACCTCCCTCTCCAGACATTTTCCAAGGAATGCTGAGCAAAGAGATGCCTCGATAGTTGAACCAAAAGTCTTGTCTGCCATTGCTTAGAGGCCTGATAAAGCCGTTAAGATCTCAGACGGGATTCATCATCACTTACAGCTTTGTCAATCTTCAGCTATTTAATGGCCCATCTGACCTCTGCTTCGGTGATATTATCGTGACATTCTCCGCTCCAAGATGCACCACATGTGCCTCAATTGTTGCTGTTATCCGATTAAGAAGAAATGCAAAATACTTCTCATGTGCATTAAACTCTTCTCCGTTTTCAGAAGACTCCCATCTCAACTCTTAATAGTTTGTGATGAAAGATTTCTTTCCACGGAGGTGGCGCAGGGCCTGTCAGAAAACCTTGTTTGCCGAACCGTAGTCTGTCTCTAATTTCTCCCGAACTTCTCCCAGGCTTTAGCTGTTGACACTGCCTTTGCTGCTACTTTTCGCGCTTCAGTGTAAAGCACTCGATTCGAAGATGACTTATTTGCAAGCCATAACAGATAGGCTTTCTTCTTTGTCCTTGGAACTTCATAATTCCACCATGCAATTCTTTTCTCACTGCCGTGCGCCACACTCAATCGTTTATGGCCACAATGCACCGAAGTTATCACGGCAGTTTTAAACAACTACCATTCCGTTTCAACAGTGCTGGCATTGAATTGAACTTCTAGGCAGACATAAAACATTGAAATTTATTCTACCAGGAAATATAGTTTTATATATGTAGTTTTTCTGTCTTATACAGTTTATTTAAAATAAATATTTGAAATCTGTCCCATGTTTTTGAATAACCCTGTATAGGATAAGTAATAGGATACATAAAACTGAATGAGATTTATTACATTGGGGTGATTTTTATTAAGTCGATAAATTATAAAAAAAAAAGTGAAAAAAGCAGTAAAATTCTAGAGACTGGTAAAAAAAAAAAAAAAAAAGAAACGACGAGGATGGGATTCGAACCCACGCGGGCAGAGCCCATTGGATTAGCAGTCCAACGCCTTAACCACTCGGCCACCTCGTCACATGAGTAATTATTTATTTATGGGTCTACGACAATTCGGTGGATGACGATTCGGTGGAAGTGCAAATTTCGGTCGTGATATCTGAAGAATTTTAGATATTTAACTCATTGTTTGTTTATAATTAACACTTCTTTATTGCAGTTGTAAAGAAGATTGCTTCATTCATTTTATGTCGAAGTGACTTTTATTTATTAGTTTATAAATAAATGAGATTATTTCTTTATTGCATAACTAGGTGTTGCCCTCGCTTCGCTCGTGTAGTGAGGGCAAGCCAATGATGACGAACAGAATAACGTTCTTATTAAAGTTAATTTATGAGATCATTTGGTAAAAAGTGTAACTTTTTTCTATTTTGTCTTATTGTTAAGAGTTCCGTTATTCAATTAAAATTACTCTAATTCTTGAATTACAATATTGAATTACTAGTTTTACTAATGCTCGTTAAAATGGGCGCAACAGGAATCGGATAGGCAGTGCCTACCATTATTAGTAGGCGCTCGGATAGGTAATTTCACATTAATTATGGAGACGTTTTTAGTCGACGTCATCAATGCGTTGACGCAAGGGATACTGGGGTGAAAACAAACAGCCGTTCTGCCACTCGCCACTTACTCTCCAGTTTCTGATTTTATTTCCTGCTTTTATATTAATAATGACCGTAGCAAACACGCCGGTTCAAGAAGCTTTTGTCTTCTAATAAATATATTTTTTTATTTTAATGAATATTTTTAAGTACAGGATTTTCTTGTAAAATTTCAGAAAATTCGGTCGTATGTAAAATTCAGATTTACTTTCACTGACACGACTGCTGATAATGTTTCAATATTTATTTTAGATTTATTACTGCTTCAAAAATAATTAATGACGGAAAACGCCCATTCGACAGTGGATTTTTACGCCCAGACATATGGCAAATTCCAATAATATTTTTAAATTTACCGAGGGAGTAAGTTATGCTGTGTTTGAAAATGTTTAAATATTTCTGCCACTGCATATATGTGTCGATTTTGGTTTCCTTCCATTTATTAATATTATATAATCTAAACAATTTATATAAAAACATTTAGCCTTGCACCCTCGGTTTTCCTATTTAGATTTGTTGATTTTTTTTTGAATTAACATCAACGCAACGAAGTCACTTTTAAATCTTAAAAAGTGAGTTCTCAGAGTTGCTGTAAGCAACGAAGTCACTTTAACATCTGGGCTTAAACTTTGGATTGTGCAATTTCTTCAACAGTTTAATGAAATATAATTATTGACTGTAAACAAAATAAATTGAAATGGTGGAATGGAACATTCGTACAGGTCTCCCACTTTATCATGGAAAAAAAAACAACAAAAAAACATGAACGGTTTGTTAACGGAGGGGAAGGGGGAATTTAATTTATTTATTTATTTTTATTCTCTTTTAAAAACCTTTATAATTCAAAATTGGCTCATCAAAGCCAAACAATTTATTTACCAAAGTTATTCGATTCTGAGAGAGGAATCCGTTCATGTCGAATTTATGGACTTTGGCTTGATGGAATGTATCAGTTACGTCTTAATTATTAGAAAAAAACCCTAGTATCTCTAAAAAGGTTTAACCGAATTTAATGAAAACTACGTCAATGCAGAGATTAAGGAACCTTCCAAGTATGTATTAACAAGGAATAAAAATACATAAAAATATTTTTCGAAAAAAATAATATCTCCAATTAATATAACCAAAAAAATTGTCATAAAAATTCCTTCCTCTAACAGTGCATTAAGTTCATTTGGTTCTGTTTTTTGCCGTTTCAGAAGAGATAGCTGCAGAAAATTGATCACATACGTCGAGACGGATTTTTTTTCTTTCAAAAGTTCAATATACCGGGTGTTTCGAAAATGACCGGTATATTTGAAATATCTAAACGGGCAGCGATAGAAATACACCGTGAACTAATTTCGAAAGTATGTCTGCCTGAAAATTTACTGTTGTCCCAAGCATATTGCAACAAACGGTGCATTTCTATCGCTGCCCGTTTAGTTTTTATTGATTTTTCAAATATACCGGCATACCGGTCATTTTTGAAACACCCGGTATCTTCTCGGATCATAAGTTTTTAAGCCGATTTCAGAAAAAAAAATTTTGATCTGAGGAAACGAACACAGGCGAATATAACACAAATTCATACGTCCTCTTAATGACCAAATGTCCAAAAGGACTTTTAAAATATTTAAACGGCCTGAAAACAGATCGTAAACAGCAAGGAATTCGCATAGAACACCATGAAATTCTCAGTTTTTCACCCCAGTATCCCACTACCTTAGAACCGGAAATGAGAACGTCTCCCCTTACAGTCTGGTTTAAGTACGGCCACACAGAGCGCTACGCGACGCGACGGACGCGATGGATGCGATGGACGGGACGGACGCGATGGACAAAATAGGGTGGCCACACAGGGCGCTACGCGACGGATGCTATTTTCGCTCCGATTTGTATACAAATCTGTTTATTTCATTGCTTATTTGAAGATTTACGTAAATAAAGAATGCTTATTATAATTATAATTATGCCAAATGTTTTTTTATCTTTCATAGTATTTCGGAATGATATGGACTGAGGCTTTACAATGCCAAATAAAGGAATGACTTGTTTTGTTTTTGTTCCTCTCTTTTTCAAAATATATTTTGAAAATACAGGAATAAACGGTGAAACTAGATAGTTTGCTATCTATGTAAAGCCATTATTTTTTATTCTTTTGTATTTATTTGCTCAGAAACGCCATAATCGTAGCATAGTCACATGATTGAAATCACCGAAAGCAAAAAATTCAGATGCGTCCACACAAACCGCGACGGACGCAACGGACGGGACGGCCGCTACGCGTCCAAAAAATTTGCGCCTCTCTTCACATTGTAAGTGGCCACACAGAGCAGCGGACGCTATGGACGCAACGTTCTGGACGTTTGTACGCGTCGAGGAGGGTTTTGTTTGCGCAAATATTTTCTGGACGTCCAAAACGTCTGTCGTGGACGGGCATTCGTAGTAGAAAAGCAATGATGATATGCTCATTGCCTGCACCTTCGGTGATTTCAATCGTATGAATATTTTACGATTATGGCGTTTCTAGAGCAAATGAATACATGTTTTTTGAAAAAATTAATTATATAGTTAAATAAACACAAATGCATAATTCATTAAAAGAAGTATATACAAAAAAAAAATAGTGGTTTTACATAGACAGCAAACTAACGAGATTGGAAAATATACTATAAAAAACACAGGAACAAAAATCAAAACAATATTTGGTATTATAAAACTCTTGTCCATATCGTTCCGAAAAACTATGAATAAAAACATATTGCATAATTATATCGTAATATTTATAATTAATTACAATAATTACAGTATAAATATTAATTGTAATAAACATTATTTCTTGTAAACTTAAATTTATCTTCTCTTTACGTAAATCTTCAAATAAGCAATGAAACAAACGGAGTTTAAACAAATCGGACCGAACATAGCATCCATCGCATCGGCTCGGTATATGGCCGTAGTTTTAGCTGCAGGCGATTAACACATCACCATTGCAGCAATGCGTCTACTGCGCATGCCCATCCACGACGGACGTTTTGGACTTCCAGAAAATATTTGCGCAAATAAAACGTCCAGAACGTCACGTCCGTAGCGTCCACAGCTGTGTGGCCACTTACATACAGAATAAAATCTTGTAAACATTCCAAGGAAGAGCTTTATCCGTGAAGCAGAAATACATTTATACGTTTATTAAAAAGAAATTAATCCCCCCCCCCCCCCGCCTCCTGAGTAGGATAAGATAAGTCATCTATTTTTACCCCGTCATCTGCACTTTTTACTTCCCCAAGTTTTTTTTTTTAATCAATAAATTGATTTTCTCCAACGTAATATGTACAAAATGTAAAAAAAACTCATATCTCCCTTCCTTTCTCATCATTTCCGAACGTATGATATATCACATGCCATATGTTGCCGTAGTTCTAAGGACCAAATGACTGCCATCCCCGCAAATCCGATCACACTGGAACAATTGGGCCTAGACTTCATAGTAATGTAGATCTTGCCTACAGGAATCTGGATACTGGAATTTACGCCTTTACGTACCTAAATAGCACATAGATATGTTGCCCTCTCTGAATCCCAGCCCCGTAATTCCGACCCCCTATACCAATCAAAACCAAACTAAATAGTGTAGATGGACATGCCCATAGTAAGCTACATTCCGAATTTCAACCTTCTACCTCAAAAAATGTAGAAATTATGCAGGGGACGGACTGACATTATAAAACCAATAAGTAGCTCCATTCTTATTCTACTTACGAGGGTCAGTCAAATGAAAACCGGAAATATTTTTTAAGCTCCTTTATTACAGACAGAGTTGATACACCATTTTTCAATGTAGTACCCATCTTTTCGATGCATTCCGCTATCGTTTCGGGAAGGCATGGATACCTCGGGAAAAAAAATCATATAATGGAGATCTTCCTTATAGGAATCTGCATACCGAATTTCACTCCTTTATATGCATAAATAAACGTAGACCTTTTGGTCCTCTCTAATTTTCACCCCCAAAACTCCGACCTTAGTGGGCTAATCAAAACCAACTAAATAGTGAAGGTGCACATGCCCATAGTAAGCTACATTCCAAATTTCAACCTTCTACCTCAAAAAATGTAGAAAAGATGAGGGGTGATTCAAATCGTGTGTAAAATAAAACCAATAAGTAGCTCCATTTTTCCGCTACTTAATAAATAAGCTTATAGATTATGAGCACTTGAGCAATCGTGCGTCGACAAAGCGATTTCACGTGCGCGCGCCGATGTCAATAATGCTTCAAAGATGAACAGTAAGTAACAGTGTATTCCTTCTTGACAAATCGATTGTTATATGACATGCCAGTATTTTTGAATTCTTTACACTCACTGTTTTAGCACGTGAATTTGACTTGAAGGGGTCCACGAAAAATTCTGAAAAGTTGATACGGCCGAGCTAAGACTTTGATGGTCATATTTCTGAAAAAGAATTTAAAAAAGTTAATCCGTTTTCTAGTCATCGTGCAAACGGCGGACGGCCGGATAAACGTACAGACCAAGGGCACATTCTTATAAGTAGCTTTTATGCTAAAGCTCCTAATAAAGGCGCATATTTTTTGGACGCGTAGCGTCCGTCCCATCCGTCGCGCTGTGTGTGGCCGTAGCTTTAATGAACTCTACCCTCTGTCCTCCCCTCCAACTATATTACAAGGAAGTAGCGTGACTACATTTGGTATTTTTGGACTGGAATTTGTAGGTGTTGTATTGGTGTTGTATTTTTAACCGACTTCAAAAAGAGGTTATCAATTCGATGCGTATGTATGTAATATTGTTGGAATTGCACAATATTTGTATATGTTAGTCTATGCGGGCTTCTAAACAGGTATGCAAATTTCATGTGTATCTCTCGAACTAGAAATCGAATTGCAACAATTCTTTTTTTGTTGGATTAAGTATCTTTCAACTTAGGGAACAGTCCAAGTTTTATCAAAATCGGTTCAGTAGTTTTCAAGAAATGGGCTGGTTATAGCTAGACGATAATGAAAGTTTCATCAAAGTCGGTTTTTTATACTGTTTAATCTTGTTACGACAACCAGTTGCCAAAAAATTATGCAAAATCCCGCTAAAAATTGCATTAGAGCAATAGGACCTAGTGGGTTTTTAGTTCGGCTTTAGCGGGGGAAATATTTTTGAGCTGGCAACACCTTATCACATGGTGCAATTCTGTACAAATATATTTGACATCAATGGCACTAGCGTGCTGGAATTTTAATAAAAACTAAGACAGCGGAAGGAGTTGTAGCAATGATTTTTATAAAAAAAACTTCAAAATAGTGGTAAATGTGCAACCTCTGTTCCAATCTATTTTAACTAACCTCAAATTTGTTTTTATAAATTCCATTCAACTGCAAGGTTGGGTATTGCAATAAATTTCACAATAAATTTCTTAATCAAAATTTGAATTCCGATGCATATTCCGGTATTTCTTTCGTGATTTTTATTTTTTTTTCAAATTCCAACTCCATTCCAATTCTCCAATTTGCAAATACTGAATCCGAAAGCCGTTTAATATTTCCCTCTTATGAAATATCCATTACAGACCGGATCATTCTTGAGTTTGAAGCCGCTTAAAGTTGGCAGGAAAGCGCTGCATTACCAGTAATAGGCACGAATTCCCATTCCAGTAAGGCACTACTATTCAGTATTTTAATTAGTATTAAAGTGCTAAATGTTATTTTTTTTGGTATTTTTCTCCTGTTGCATTTGGCATTTTCTGAAAAAATAATCTGGTCACGTTGCAAGGAAAACAGACTGTACACTTTCCTGGAGCTGTACGGTTTGTTTCGAATTCTTTAATTAAAAGTTTTGTATATTTTTTTTTTATTAAAATGGACATTGGATTAATAAAATTTTTAATACGGCAGGAACAATAGTGTTTTGTGTGGTTTTAATTAATACTATTTTATTTAAATAGATGGATCTTTATTAAAAATTATGATTTACTTATTTAAATTATAATGGATCTAGAGATAAGCAAACATTTAAAAATCTACCCTAATAGAATTCTTAATTAACAATTTTATTTTGATAAAGACCTCTTGTTTAATGGCGTTAATGAAATTGTGAACTATCCACTCAGAGTGTAGGCCATTTGCCCCAAACTGCTTATGCTGCTTCAGTATCCTTCATATACTGAAATTAATAACTGTATAAAAGTATTACACAAATTGATCACGTACAGGAAATTAAATTTTTGTATTATTAATTACATAATATTTATGTTAGTATTTAATTTTTACACTCTAGTATTATTATTTAATTTTTACTTAATAAAAATTTAATTTCCTGTATGTGATCAATTTGTGTAATACTTTTATACAGTTATTAATTTCATTCTGAAAATGAAGGATACTGAAGCTACAGTATGAGCAATTTGGTGCAAATAGCCCGACCCCATCCACGCAATAGTCAGCGTGAGTGTCATCTCAGAAACAAATTGGTGAGACCTATTTAACAGGCCGAAATTTACAATTCCCATAACTAATTTCTGATTTCTTTTTATTGCAATAAAGATGTTTCAATTTTAAACAACGAATAAAATAGCTAAAATTCTTCAAATTACACTTCCAACGAATTGTCGTCCACCGAAATGTCATTCATCGAACTATCGTTCACCGAATTGTCATCCACCAAACTGTCGGGCTTCACTTATTTATGACTCCTTTTTATTAAATATCGAAAAGTACTTTTTATTTTCGCTTTCTTCGCTTGGCCTGGGAAGTAAATTAAATGAAAACAATTTTAACACATTTTAAGAATTCGTATTTTGAAAATTTTAATACTGGATTGTATTATCACCGGAAATGAACCAGCGGGCCAAATTTGGAGTCGTTTGAACAATGGGAAGTAAACGAAACATTGATTACAATATCTACGCACAATATATTTTACATAAAGAAGCAAAATTCTGTAAAATATAATTAAAATAACTGAAAAGGATATTTTATGTATTCATTAATTGAAGATCCATTATACATTTATGCAAACAATTCTTCTCGTATACGAAGTAGCTTCAAGAAGTTCCCGGAATAAGGATATAAAAACTGAGATACTGTTTCCAAATGAAAAACCTGTCACCATAGCACGCAACAGATCTCTGGATGCAAAATTATTGTTGACGCCCGTTTTGAATACGCACCTAACGCGTATGTCTTTTCGTTCTGACAAGGAGGCATCACGTACTGACTCACTAATTTTGATAAAAAAAAAAAAAAATTCAATGAATAGCTTTCACCAAATTAAACACTCATGCAAAGCCAGTGGTTCCCAAACTTTTTCACTTGCGAACCCCTTTCACAAAATATTTTGAATCGCGAACCCCTTTCACAAAATATTTTGAATCGCGAACCCCTTTCACAAAGATCTGAGTAGCGCGAACCAGTAACATATAAATATACAACATACATGCATACAAGAATCCACCATTACAGAAAAATTTTGGCGAACCCCAATTTGGGAAACACTGACCCATGCAAAGCCATTCGACGCTTCAATACTTTATAAATGGGAAACAAAGCCATTCGACCCAAAGTGGGAAACACTTTATAAATGCCCGAATTGTAGCATTTATTTTTATTGCGTTCAGCTGGTTTAGTGGTAAAACGCTAAAATCCTGTTTTGTAGGTAGAGGTTCAAATCCTGCCTTCTATAAATTTTTTTTTTCTCTTCGTAATTTTTTTTTTTACATGTATGGGAATGTGTAATTCATTTACTAAATATACAGTATTTCCGATTTTCCAATTTGTTACCATCATTATTTTTTATAAAATGCACATAATGATCCACAATGATAAATGAGCACTAAAAAAAAGTTTATTTATCCATAGGCTATATAATTATTTTTATAAATTTTATAACTTTTGGGATGGCATTTAACTCGCACAAAGATTAAATAATTTGAATTGAGGAGATAAAGAAGGAAGTTTCTGATATATCTGATAGGCTGTGTAGATGCAATAGCCTCTGCAACTCCTCCGCATGTCGCACCAAAGAAACTAGCGATGGTAGCAAACTTCTCTTGTTCTTGAGGCTGTGTTTCCTCTTCCGAGTCTTGAGATAAAGATAATGTGTTGATGGTCTCCGTGGTCAAAAGAGATGAACGAGGGTCTACTTTTTTGGGAAGGGTTTCCGGAGAGGTATGTGAGGTTATTGTTGTGTACGACGAATGTTTTAAACGTTTTGGTGGTGGTTCTGTTTGTGGTGATTCTGAAGTCGTCTGAGTCATCCAAGGTGGATGTGGTGCTTGGTCCCTGCCTATTGGGTGATGTTGGAATATAGTCAGGGCTCTCTTCGTCCATGGAGGAGCCATCTTCCGATTGATCAGACGCGCCTCCTGGTTAAGAGCCCAATTGCTCAATGTTAATGCTTCCTGTATTTGCTGTGTGGTTGTTGCTGTGTATTTGTTGGCTAATTGTTAATTGTTTAGCGATTGTACCCAGAGAACTGTTGGTGTGTAAAATTCCTGTAATAGTGTTGTTATCTGTGTGAACAATTGTTTTTGTATGACTGGACTGCTTATATTGGTTAGATATAAGTAAATCGTCATGTCTGATGTGGTCAGGAGAAATGCACTGTGACTGTCCAGGTGATGTAGAGGTTCTGGGGCAAGAGTGTAGGTGTGAGTCTGTAGAATTGTTTCTTGGAGTTGGATGTGTAATGGTGATTGTTTCGGAATCATTTGAAAGAATGATTGATTGGTTTTCAGGGGATTCAGCTCTAGAACATACCTGCGTGACACGATGAAAACTTGGTTGCCATATTGAGTTGTTATTGAGGGACAATCCTCCTTCCTCTCCTGTTGGTTGGTCCAGGTCCATGAGTACTGGTGGAGGGCTGCCGTCGAGAAACGAATCCAGCGGAAACTCGTCAATCCAGAAGGGACACTGCGCCTGGTTTTCCCAACAAATAAAGCACTGACAAGAGTAGAGCTTGTGTTGGCAGAAGGTGTGTTCGGTACACAGTGAAGTAACATTTATTGTGCAACTGAGAGACGTGGACGCGGCTATTTAAATAGAAATGGTGATCACGTGGTTAGACTAAGTAGGTTAGGTCAATAGAAAAATAAAGCTTAAAAACCACGTTCAACAACCAGGACGTCAGAAGTGGATATGTCCTTATTCCATGTTATTAACAACCTCGTCCATCATCCGTGACCTACTCCCGGGTGCCTCGGGCACTCCTGCTGCCCAAAAACTTATAATTTTTGGATTTTCTAATAGAAATTGCTGTAGTTCTTGGATTTTCTAATATAAAACTTGTACATAGTCTTTATATATAAAATTTAATTTAGTCTTAGAAAAACGACTGCTATGGAACATAACCAATCATCTGTCCCTCAATTTAGACAAAATCATGTATGTTATATTCCCCAATACAATAAAAAGTTTGATACCAGAGAATTCTCTCTACTCTACAATTCTTCACAGATTATTCAGACTAATTCTTTCAAATTTTTAGGTAAACATCTGCTTATAACCTCTCCTGGAACGTTCATATTAACTCTAGCTCGCACACTAAATCAGCGTTTGGGCCTTTTCTCCCGCCTCCATTTTCTATCCCCCAAATACTCCTTCTTTATAACGCTGTGATTCACTCTTAACTATCCTACGGTCTAATATTCTGGTGTGCAACCATTAAATCTAATATCCTACGCTTATTTAGAATACAAAAATGGTTTGCCCGAATCTTGCAAAAGTTCAGAAGTCAGCACCAGTCTCTCACCTATTTAAAAGTGTTGGATTAATCTAATCTCAGTACACCAGCTATACTCCATAAACTTACGGTAGCAATTTTCATTTTTAAAGCTCTCAACAACAATATTATAACCTCCCTTCCTCGCTCATCGTTCATAACAAACAACGCACTCTCCTACAATATCCACCAAGCCGA
The DNA here is from genome assembly GCA_023313115.1 of Rhysida immarginata. Lineage (NCBI taxonomy): Eukaryota > Metazoa > Arthropoda > Chilopoda > Scolopendromorpha > Scolopendridae > Rhysida > Rhysida immarginata. The sequence goes on along the minus strand of JAHWFO010004704.1, from coordinate 502,242 downwards.
CTCTCTCCAAAAGCCGTTTATTAAGCACAACTAGCAACTAAAAAGTGTTTCCATCTCGGGCAGTAAACTCTGGTCCTCCTTACCTTTATATCTCCGCACCTTATCGAACAACATTACTTTTAAACCCGCAGAACCACTTCGCCTCACTCCACTTTAATTAACAACCAGCCTTATCCCCGCTTACACATACCCATCTTACAAAATTTCAAATGCCAATTTGTAGTACACTGTATCTCTGTCCCCATCCTGGGACCTACCTTGTCGTTTTTCTTATAGATTAAAAACGACAAGGATGGATGATTGTATTTTTCTTATAGATTAAATAAATAAACAAATAAATAGTTTATCAATTACCCTTCATTAACATTTTTAACTGGCACATTAGCCACCAAATTACTTTTTCCTATATCTAAAGTTTTGTTAGAACGAAATTAACGGTACTTGAACTTCTTTTGTGTGTTTTTTTATTTAAAGGAAATAAATATAACGTGTATCAACCTTCCAATTTATGTAAAAATAACCTTAGCAAAATCGGAAATTTTAGATTGTTTAATCATAATAACACAGGCTAACAAAAATAACTTTTTGAAATCATCTTGATCGTTAAGAGCTGATTCTTATTCGTTTTTTTATGCTAAATCCGTATCTGATCTTAGTTTTTTTCTATCACCCACAGATTTCTTGATTTTCAATGAAACATTTTAAAATTAATCAGAGTTTGGGGCATGATAAATTTCCTTATGGCCCAAAAATATGGATACTTTAACACTGCAGACGCTTCTCTTACACCCATTACTTTAATATTGAAGTCTTTACGTGCGTAACTCGGAAACGTGACGTGATAGAAAAAATCTAAAAGCAGATTCGGATTCAGCACTCAAAAACCTAACAGTAAGTCAAGTTCATTTAAGATGATTTTTTCATTCTCTGTAATAAATCCAAATTGTTGAAAAGTAGAACCTTTTTCCTTATTTTCTTTTTTGAAGTTATCTCGTATATCCAATGAGCATCCCAATGTTTTTATTTTTATTCACAGAAAATATTAAGTACAAAAAATTTATTTTCTAATTTTTGGTGCATTTTTTTTTATTTAAAATGTAAAAACATTCCCTTTGAAAGGTTTTACTGTATTTTATTTAATTTTCTTACATATCTGAATGTTACCATTATTATACGTATTTTTTTCCATTTAATAAGATTTTAATAAAAAATTTGCCTTAAAATGTTACTTTCATTATAAGAAAAAGTTGATAAAATATTTTCAATATCCCCTATTATGTTCTCTTCATTTGAATTAGAAAAGAAATCAAGTCTTAATAAAGAAATTCACTTAGTTTGGATTAATAAACTTGGATAAATTATGAAGGATTCTTATTTATACTTAACTAGAAGAGGTACCCGGCGTTGCCCGGGATAATTACACTTGCACAAACTTTTCCTTTCATTGTTAGTCATGAGATATTGATTGTTGATCCCTGCCTTGTGTTGGTGCATTGCGTGTTGATACCATTGTTGATACCTATTGTTGCACAAACTTTGCCTTGCATTGTTGGTCATGAGATATTTCTCATTAATATGCCTTGCCATAACCATGAATATCGATTTTTTATCGATATTTATTATTTTTCCGAAATCTGAGGTAGACAGTGACCTTCCTCATGCTTTGAAGGTCATGTATGCGAAATTTCATCAAGATCGGAATAAAACTGTAGATTTGTATAAAAAACAGACCCACAGACAGACCCACAGACAGACCCACAAACATCCTTCTTTATATATATAGATAGATGAAAAATTAGAGGCATCTGAATTAAAACCCCACTAAATTATTTGAATTAGTATGATCAACAGGGTTTGCATCTATTAAAATGTCCGAGAGAGATGCTGATCCCCCCATAACTGAAATGAAATATCCTAAATTTTCTGTCATGCAAAATTAGGATAACTATTTTTAATGTAAATAATTTGAAATGCTATTCTTCAGAGATACTTTTTATTTTCACAATAACTTATAAGTTTATAACAATATGAAAACTTAAAATTGTTAGTTCAGCTTCTCCTGTAGTACTGAATGCTTCTCTGACCATTACGGAACCACCATCATGACGCGTTTCATAAAGTGCCGTTCTTCCTTACGTAAGACGTGTTCGGACCGTGAAACTTGAATTTATTTGATTAGCGTGCCTTCGCGATCACAGCGCATGGGAATATGATTGAAGACGTTCTCGCAGGCGTTTTTCGACAGGTATAAGAAAATTAATGAAAACATGCTTGCATTTTTTTTTTTTTTTTCTATTTCCAGCGGTGTAAATGTACCCATGCCATATCTTCGAATTTATAGGTGGTAATGTTTGAATAAGTTTCGTGCACTTTATAGCTGAACAGCATTTTTGGCTTTCGAAATCGAAATTGCCCAAATAATAGGCAGTCATGCATTTTAGGCTTTCTAAGAAAGTTCATTATTTTTCCAGGGGTAAAATTGTCATTTGACAGGTTCAAAATCGGTTTATACCTGAATTTTCAGTAGAATTGCTACGTTTCAAAATGGGTGGGAAGGGTGAGAGAGAGGATTTATATCTTCGTGACTCACTTCACTTAAACGAAAAACGTCCAACGTCCCTCCCCAGTATGCTCACTCGTTTTCATCAGTAGACTGGCCGCTTCAGGGGTCTCGTTGTCAACGGTTGATTGTACAACTGAATATTTTAGCAAATGGTTAGCGCTCTTCATTCATGTAACCATATTTGGTATATTTTAATTATATTTTGAGAAACAGAGAAAACGTCTTGATAGAGGACAACCAAATATTTTAAATCAAAAATTAATTCATACTAATCCTTAAGGGATACTTGAGCAATTTGTATGAGTTGCATTCAAGTTATAAGGTCTCCAAATTTTTTTTCTCTGCAGTGAGAGTAAGTAGAAAGATCCGGATGCTTTTAAAATTTTGCGGGAAATATTTCGTCTTTACTAACATAGATGGCAGCACTCTACCGTGAACGGCGTGAATACCGTGTGCGTTGCCGCGAACGGTGTTTCATATACTTAAAATGGCGAAGTTTAGTTTACAAGATCAACGTGTAATAATTTGTTTTCTGCACTTGTGGGGTGAAACGCCTATCGAAATTCATCGCCAATTGAGTGAGATATGCGATGAAGGCGTTATGAATGTTAAAAATGTGCGTTCATGGTTGCGAAAGTTTAAAGAAGGTCGAGAATCATGTGAGAATGAACCGAAGCAACCTCGACCACGAACCATCCGGACGGAAGACATGATTGCTCGGGTAGAACAAATTATGGAATAGTGCTTAGGTGTGCGTGATATTGCCTCTAAACATGGCATTTCCGTGGGGTCTGTGGAGTCCATTTTGCATGATGAGTTGAAAATGCGGAAAGTTTCTTCAAGGTGGGTCCCACGGATGCTGACCAACGAACACAAGTCTGCGCGGGTGGCAATTTCTCAGCAGATGTTGACACGTGATGCAGCAATGAATGGTGCTTTCTTTTCATCAATTGTGACGATGGATGAGACGTGGATTCCATTTTTAACCCCGAAACGAAACTCCAATTTTCACAATGGAAACACACTGATTCACCACCACCGAAAAAATGTCGAGTCACAGCCTCTGCTGAGAAAGTTATGATGGCCATGTTTAGGGACAGCGAAGGCGTAATCTTCACGCATTGTGTTCCAACGGGTACAACTGTTACAGCTAATTCATACGAAAATGTTTTGAGAACAAAATTCCTTCCAGCATTGCATGAGAAACGACCAAACAAGATTGGACGGGTGCTTTTTCATCAAGACAACGCCCCTGCTCATCGGGCACTCCTAACTCGGCAGTTTCTTCAAAATAACAACTTTGATGTGGTTTTCCATGCTCCATACACACCAGACCTCGCTCCTAGCGATTTCTGGCTTTTCCAATCATGAAGTACACTCTCCGTGGCCGCTCGTTTCCCAACCGAGCTGCCGTTGCTTCAGCGATTTACCAGTGGGCAAAACATACCCCTAAAGAAGAGTTCTCAGCAGCCATGGTATCACGGCGCCGCCGTTGTGAAAAATGTGTTCGACTTCACGGTGATTACGTCGAAAAGTAACAGTAGTTACAACTTTCTGGGTTAAGTATATTGTCAGAAAAAAAATTGGAGACCTTAGAACTTGAACGCACTTCGTACATTACGCTTAAAGGTCGCTAGCGCTAAATACAGCCCAAGTCCTTCCAGGATTTCGAAGTTCTGTGATCACGGGCGTTTATTGTTATTACCAACATAGACAAGCTAAGCAGAGAGGGACAAATTCTTAAAGAATATTCAAATCCTACTTACCACAAGTATAAAAGTGATTATGAAATTTTTACAAATTACATAAAACAGACTAAAAAGCAAAAATGAACATGCTATGAAATGCTACTTTCTAAGAAGTGTATGTATTAAGCAAATTTTGATTTATAACAAAATATAAATTACAGGATATAAATTATAAAATATATAGATATATCTTGATCAAATGAGAACCTATTGGAATTACTTAAAATACAGTTGATATTCGAAAATTTTCAGAAAAAAATGCTGCAATTAGTTGTTCTATATGAACTTATTTACAACTATGTAATGATACGAAGAGTTTTACAAAACCATCACAAACGTATAATTATACATATTGATAAAACCTTTAGAACGATTCTTTCTCTGAAAATTCTTCTTCACTTAAGTCTATTTGTTCCTCGTCGCGGGACAAAATTTCTCGTTCATCTGCTAATTACGGTACCCGGTCATTTGGCCGACGGACACTTGACCGACGGACATTTGACCGACGGACATTTGACCGACGGACACTTGGCCGACGGACATTTGACCGAACAGACATTCGACCGAACGGACATTTGGCCGAACGGACATTTCACCGACGGACATATGACCGAACGGAAATTTAACCGACGGAGAAATGCCTGCATTTCATCGACATTTGGACATTCGGCGTAAAGAGATGTTTTCGGCAATATAATTCATTTAATGGGAAAAAAAATGTTTTCAGGAGGTTATTTCGTATAACGAATCTTATGAGACAAGTCTGTTTAATTCTTTCTACTAAGCAAGCATATTGTATGGACCTTTAAAAATTTTCTTTTTTGTATGTCTTTTTAAATAAATGTTTGTTTTCATAACGTTAGGTAGGTTAAGATGGGAACGGGACAAAATGCAACTTAAGGTCATGTATTATTAAATAATATCGATTATTTTCCTGTATGTCTTTTTAAATGAATATTTTACTTCTATAGAATGAGATACTCATTAGTGATGGGCGATATTTGATACCATTATCGTGTATTAAAAATTTATTCATACACATCAAAAAATTCTGTTCTGCTTTATGAGGGGACATAAACATTCTTAATCGGATAGTATCAAATATGAAAATCAACTGGTAATGGGTTGAGTATTTCTGACATTTTTCAATGTAGAGTTCTTTTTCAGAGTTTTCAATGATATGGACACTCTACCCGAATATCTGACCTATTTAGTGCATGGCGTAATTATGTAATTTAAAACATTAATGGGATTTCACTGCCGAAAACGTGGACCGTATAGAAAGCCATCTCTTTACCAACCTAACCTAATGATTAGGGATGTACGATATTCATTTGCCGTTAGTCGAATAGACTAATCGAATAAAACTTTTAGTAATCGGCGATTTTATTCGAATGGCTTGGAAATTTATTCGACTAAATCACACAAAACGACTAATTTTTAAAAGAAATTAACAGGATGTCTAGCAAAACGATTTCGTAAAATTTTCGGCAGTTTGTACAATAACGGAAACTGATACCCATATCGCCTCATCCGCTACCGTTGCTGGCGCTGTTTTGGCATCAAAAATTTAACATTGGAACATTTAGAGCTTCGCTTCCCACTAACGTTCTTCCCTGCTAGCACCTTTAGGGGCAGGTAGCGGCAGATAAATAAACTTTCATTGTATTTAAAAATTATTAAGGGACAATAATTTCTTGCCCACATTCCGTCCTAAGTTGTCCTCCATAATCTTCGACAAACTACCTAATTCATAAGAAAAATGCATATAATTGCAGATGGCTTTCTAATACCTTTAATCGCACTAAATGATACTATTAAGATAGGACTTTCATTCTAAAGTTAAAGTTTAGTTATATTTTCAAAGAATTTCTCTGGACAAAGCCAGAAATATGAAGAATTTATGACATGAAAATCGCATTATTTAAAAGATGTGAACTCTACGATGTTTGAAAGCGTGTATCTTTAATTTGCGTGATGAATCAGTTGCAATCCCCATCCTAAAACTTGATTTAATGTGATAAGAATATCATATCACAATTTTGCGACGATTGGGAAAAGTTGAAATTCTCGGTTTCATTCGCGTTTATCAGATCCTAAACCACTATGCGTCATGGCTATCTCCTCCTGACGTGGAATGGTATGGAAGGAGTCCCCAAGATTCTCACTAAAATAAAAATTGGAATTGATGAAAGTACGGGACGAATAAAGCTTCTTAATATAGGAAGGTTTGCGGGAAATACTAGCGATTAACTGAGAGGCATTATCAGCCAATATATTAAACCAGCTAATATTACTTCTCGAAGCTATCTTGAGCAAGACTCCCTTTTTTCCGAGCATTGGATTTAGGCGAAACGGCTACTGCGTTGATGGATTCCCTCTTCTCCTTTCCACAGATTGAAGACGACGGCTGCACGACTTTTCCTGCCGTCCTCTCAGAATAACTAAATGAGCTGAGGGTAGAATTAATTGCAATAGAGTTCATCAGAAAACTTTGATCACCCTTCTTAGGCGGGGCGGTAGCGTTCCTACGCAATCCTGGATCCGTCGACCTCACTTCGCTTCCTATCTTCAGCGGAGAAGCTCCATCACTCATTTGCCTCCATTCGCGCCATGGAGATTTCGACATATATCCTTATGTTCCTTCGTCTTGGCTGATTCGCAATGCTCTCTCCTTGTATTTTACTAGTCGTTGCCGGCTTGAAGCTCCTCAAAACCTTTAGATAACTGCGCATGTGCGTGCACTTATAAATTTTACCTGTTCGCTGCTACGAATGCCAGGACTAAGTGATCGAGTTATTCAAGAAATGTTTGCATGAGTGAGATGGATAAACCTTGGATGATTAATAAGCCGTCATCTAAAGAATAGTATTATAATATAGTATTAATCGTTCCAGGATAAACTAGTTAATGATAAAATAAGAAATACACTAAACAAAGTGGAATAACTTTTAATTTTATTTTTATTAAAATTTTAATAATTTTTCACATTAATTTATTAATTTGTAATTAGTATTAATAGATAGCTCCTCTTCAATGGTGTTAGGATAAATATTTTATATTTTAAATTATATAATCTATGTTTTATATTTTCGAATTAAATCAGTAGAATAAAATTTTGAAGTTAAATTTTGTTTTCTTTTTATATACAATTAGCACTAACTAGCGTTAATTTTTTACAATAATAAGATAAAATAAGAAACGAGCAACGTAAACAACTTTCAATTTTTTTTTTTAAGAGTAAGAATGCATATAAGAATGCACTCTTGGTCTGTACGTTTATTAAAATGTATACAATATTTCACGTTAATTTATTATAAAATATTCAAGTATAATTTTCTAGCCTTCAATTTTTTGTAGCTTCTTGATGAATTCTATTACAGTCCTGACATTCGCGGCTCTCTGCGAAAAAATGTTAAGTGCGGGCGTATCGAATCTTAGAAGCGAAAACTAAAAAAAATTTTTTTTGTGTGAAATCATTCAAAGAAGCTGATCATGATCTGCTAATAAAAAAAATAGCCTCCTTCATTAATGAATTAAAGACATTTCATTAATGACAGAAAATAATATGTGTAAAAATAAAATTACTTTAGAAAAGCCTTCTCCTGAATAGGTTCTATTAATTAGTAATCAATTTAGTAATCTATTAATCTTAGAATGATAATTTAGTAATTTGTAATAATTTAACGCGAAAACCATTGTTTAAAAATTTAAGTAAAAAGACAATTAAAATTTTTCCACTTTGCTTAGTTCATTTCTTAATTTATATTAATATTTTAAAATTAAGGCTAGTAAAATTCTCAATGTACAATCTTAAAGTTGAAAAAAAATAAAGAATATTTAATTTAATTTCAACATTTTATACAAATGATTCAACTCCATAATTTAAAATAGAGAATATATAATTTAAAATATAAAATATGTATCATCATAAATACCAAATTGACTAAAAAAAAAAAACAAAAGTAAACTAGCTTCTTGAATAACTCGATCACTTAGTCCTGGCATTCGTAGCAGAGAACAGGTAAAATTTATAAGTGCACGCACATGCGCAGTCATCTAAAGTTTCTGAGGAGCTTCAAGCCGGCAACGACTAGTTTGAATTTTCCTTCCTTTTCCTTTTATTCGCTTTTTCTCTCATCTTCCTCCTCACCTCATTAGTCATGTAACGCTCACCCGCCAATAGACGAGTAGAACTCCTCTTCCTTCTTCGGATTGAAGGGGAGCTTCGAAGTGAGTGTTGCCTATGCGAGAGCTGCTGGTTCGATGCCACGTCATCGGAAATTTGTACCTGCGTAATTTTCTCACCTCGATGTCATGACAATCTACATCCATGATTCTTTGGCGAAGCTCTGGTAACTCTCTTGGTAAACGTGACACGTAAACCTTATCGTTTACATACTCCCATAGGAAAAAGTCGCATGGATTGATGTAAGAAATTCTTGAGTCCTCGTTAGACTTAGTCCAATCCAACTGCAGTATGCAGACTACAGCCTCCTAGCAAAGAGACGAGTATCTGTCACGGTATCTGTCACGGTATCTGAGTACCTGTCACGGTATCTGTCAAAAACGAAACTCTTTATGATTCTTCTTTCTGTTACTAGTACGTGACCAGACTTCGAAATCCAGAAGGGACGTGTGCAACAAGCTGTTTTAAGAGCGAAAGTGTCAGTGGAGAATTCTGGTGATCATTTCATGAACTGATTCAATTCACTCGTGGCCTTCGAGACATTGCCTCCGCATCGCCTCTAGTCTCATTTCAATGCTTTCCTCCGTGCCAGCGGGAGTTCAACTTTTTAACGCTAGAGGGGGATCGTCTGGGATAAAACAACGGTGGATTCAAGCTAAATCTATGGAAGCTACTAGTAATGTGCGATACCAATAAAGCATCGATACTTCCGGTATGATAGTACACAATATCGAGTACTCAATGAGAAAGTATCGATAGTATCGAGTAAAAATGAGCATTTATTTATATGGTAAAATGAATTTTTGAGAGGACGCCGAACCGATATTGGAGGCTAACATCACTCATTACTATTAGACCTAATTACTAAGAGGCTATCATCACGTGTCCGAGTCATAGCTTTTTTTTTTTTTTTTTTTATTTCCCGTGCGCCCCCATAGAGCGAGGCGTGAGCTTACGGAGGCTCCTTTTGAGGAGAAATAAAAACAAACGCTTCGAAAGATACTTACCCAGTCAGTAGGCAGACACTGGAATAAAAGCGTTAATATATTCAACAGATTCTGAATTAACGCTGAAAATCGAACATCTTCATTAGGTGACTCATAAGTTTTTTCAGTATCGAGTATCGACGTGCAAAAAATCGATATTATCAACACTTGAGCCATATTACAATATAGGATGCTTGAGTACCTGATACCGACAAGTATCGATACTTTTGGGTATCGGTATCGGCACAACACTAGAAGCTATAGACGTTGATAAAATTATTTCGTGAATTTAATGGAAAAACAAACACTTCGAACGCAGTTTTTTTCTTAATTTGTATTTTGCCTTTTCATTGATTGTATATATTTGTAATTTATGTTTTTTGCATTCACTCATTGAGATATTTCGCTGTTTTTAAAGTGCTAATTCGTTGCGCTCGTGTACTTCGAACACATTTGCCTCCCTTAGCTATGGTATTTAATATTACATTTAGAGTTAACATTATTAAGATTATTAAATTTAAATAATTATAATTAAAAAAGCTATTAAAACAATACAATAGCATGAAATGTAATTTTAAGTATTAAACTCGTGTGGATTATTTCCTTTGGTTGACTGTACATTCAACAGCCTGTTGTTGGATGTTTCGATAATAGTACAGACGATCTCGTTCGATAAATCGTCTAGAGCATGATATCAAAACACAGATGGAGGTAGGTACT
>JAHWFO010004704.1:479770-491936 GCA_023313115.1 Rhysida immarginata | reverse complement strand
GCAAGTACGTGTGTGAATACCCCCCCCCCCCCTTCATCTGTTCTTGATAAAATATTTTATTTCAATATTTTGTGTCTGAATAATTTCCGATTTAAATCGATTATTTACTTACATCGAATATATCGCTCATTGTGATAAATGCAGATGGATTTCTATTAAGATTCGATTCAAAAGAAAAACCAACAACACAAAACAGTAATTCGTTTTCATTAAAATGTGCGAGCGTGACGTTTGAAAAATGTTAAAAATATGTTGGAATAATTCCGTTTCATTAATTTCATTCAGTGCAATGAAAACAAGCCCACATAAGGATCGCGTCATTTGCTCTTGCTGAAAATTATACAATAAACCGGTGTAAAGACAAATTCATCAATATTACATAAATGTAAATGAATAAAGGAAATTCAGTTAAGTAATGATTTTTCACTAAAGTTTTAAAGTGATAATGTTCTTTTATAACAAGGAGAACCTCCCATAAGTACAGGCAGGGTTGGATGAGGGCAGGTTTTGTTTTTTTTTCACATATTTATAGAATTTTTATTCCACTGTCAATTTGAGCATATAATAAGAATTTCCCTATAAAATCATTTCCATGAAAGATAGTTTTCTTTATTAGACCTAATTTTGTCGTGAGAGCCAGAATTTTGCAAGATAAAGTCGGACAAATTAGCATAGCGATCAGTTAGAAAGTAGTTTATCCCTGAAGAGCGCCAACTAGCGGTCAAAAATTGAAAATGCCTCGGCACGCAATTTCAAGCCCGATGCGGAGGCCGTATATCTCGAAGGCCACGATTCACTACCGTTTTTTCTGTGAAAACAAACAAACAAACGAGTTCCACCATGTGTTTTCTGGTGTAACCTAGGCGCTTTTTTTATTACGGAAGAAGCGATAGATGATTTACTCATGGATTGTTTTTTAGTTTTATACAGGAACATTTCTTAGGGCAGTTGCTGATGTTCGACTGGATGCAGTGGTAGCAATCTCTAATTTAATCGAGTTCGCAGAGACATGTTACTTGCCAATCTGAATATACGATGGTGCTCTCGAGAGTTTAGTGCTGTAGGATGTCCTGGGCTTTCTTTTTTTTTTTTGAAATAATTTTTCTGATCCTTACAAAATTTCAGGATTACTTTTTTAGATCTATAGAGATGCTCATTTGGTCTTTCCTTCATTAAATTATCTATTGAGACAAAATTTGTAAATGCTAAAATCATTCTTAACTTATTTCTTTTTTTTTTTTGACTCTCACCCAAATTGGAAAATTGTAAAAGAATTGCAAGTGTACTTTTTGATCAAATTGAATGTTCCAAATGATTAAAGTAAATGTTCAAATTTCTGGATAAAGGTTAAATTTCTGGGATAAGATGGACCAGGTCGATGGATAAGACGCAGGGGACTAATCGAGTTTCCTGTACGCTCTTCAGACCTTAGGCCGCTCGATTTTTTTTAAGGGGCACATTAAAAGATCAGGCATAACGTCGTAAACCACGTAACCTGGAACACTTTGGGATGAGATTCAAGTGGTGTGTGCTGAAATCCCATTTGACACTTTGGTGCGAAGTACAGAATCAGTCGTGACATTTTGAACATTCCCTTTAACCGAAAAACGCGCATAGTGGAAACGGAGTTGGCCACCAAGCAAAGAATGACACGTCCCAGGAAGGTCGGTTGCCTTCCTGAACTAATGCAGGAATTGGTTGATTTCATCACCATTTGGAACCAGTTTGACCAGAAAGTACACTTAAATTCTTTTCCAATTTTCCAGTTGGGCTGTGGTCTTTCTTTTCCCAGAAATTAAACCATGTAGGTAGGAAAATAAATTTTCTATGACAGTTTAAAGTGTGTATACATTTTTTTTTTACTCAAAAGGGTATCTATCTCAAACCTTTAGGATCAACTTCTACAGCAGGTAGGTGACTGTAAACCGACTATTTTGTGATAATGAACCCATGGTGAACAGCTGCACACCTTAGAACTTGTATTCTCAAATTTGTTTTAGAAAAATTTCTTACATCTCTCCAAAGATTTTAATAAAAAAAAGGAAATAATAATGATTTTTAATTATGAATTTATTACTTTTTATAACTATCTCCCACGAAAATGCATAATTCAGGTGCCACGAGATCTTGAACGAGTAATACGTGCGAGGAACATTTTTGCAACCAGAGTTCGTTTTCAAAACAACCGATAACTTTTTTATTCACAAATAAATCTGATAGCAACATCTTATAGGATAGAGCAAGCGTTCAAATTACAACGGCGCATGAAATTTTGCCACACTCTTTCAAATATCCCTGGCGCCTGTTGTACAAGGAGATGGGCAGCTTGGAATATACTCCTTTCAAATATCGCATCATGTTCTACTGTTGTTTATACACCAAAAGCTTGATCAGCCAACTTAGGAAAAATCCAGAGTGAGATCCTGGCCATGAAATTGGACTTCCCCCTTTTAATCAGTGATTCAGAAATCTGTTATCCAGGCATCGACATCGAAGTGATCAAGCGCACCGTCACGCTGCAGCCACCTTCTCTTGCGGACAACTAGAAGCACAGTGCCGAAAATCTGGCAACATATCGTGAATGTACACCAGGTAACGTGGTCCATTCAAACGGGACGGCAGGAGATAAGGTCGTAGAAAGTGAGGCTATTGCCGGTACAATACATATTGCAGAAGTTCGGTACTATAACATAGCAATGGATAAACCATTGACAAAACTGAACTTTGAGTTAGTTCCTCGCACGTGTTAGTCATTCAAGATCTCGTGGTGCCTGAAATATGCATTTTCGAGCATTGGTTTCATATCTCAAAATATTCAGTATACAATCTTCTACCCTATAATTTTGACCCTAAAAGTTGGAGACACTCCGTAGAAGTCTAAATTTTAAATTCCTAAATGAAAATAGTGCGTGTTACTATTATATGTGATAGAAATTTTAATTTGTCTTCCGAATACAGATCAACTCGGATGGTCCGAAGATCGTGGCGGTGTGCATGTGTCCGAGCGAGCGTCTCATCTCGTCGCTGATGGCAGTTCTGAAACTGGGTGCCGCCTACCTGCCGATCGACGCGGCTTTCCCACCAGCCCGAATACAGCACATTCTAGGGGAGGCGCGTCCATTGTGCGTACTTGTGGAGAACGCGTGGCACCAGCCAGTGGAGGTATACGAGGGGCTTGTGCTGCGTTATGTCGACCTCCTCTTGCCGTGTGATAATGTGGACCGCGATGACAACCTGACGCCGGACGAGACAGTGTCGATGGATAAGAAGGAGACTGCGATCGCGTGCGTCTTATACACGAGTGGCAGCTCAGGCACTCCGTGTGGCGTCCTGCTGCCGCACCATGTGGTGATGAGTCGCGTGCGGTGGCAATGGCGTGTCCTGCCTTTCTCAGAGGGCGAGGTAGCATGCTTCAAGACGGTGCTCACGTTTGTCGACTCGATTGCAGAAATTTTCGCCCCTCTGCTGCGAGGACGGACGCTCGTGGTGATCCCGCGTTGTGTCGTCCAGGACCCGTCGGCCTTTGTTACCACGCTCGAACGCCACTATATCCGCCGGCTGATGCTTGTACCGTCGCTCTTGCGCGCCATTCTCCTGCACGTGAAGATGAACCCCGATCGGCGTTTCCTGCCCAACTTGCGCTGGATTGTTTGCAGCGGCGAGCCCCTGTCACACGATCTCGTCGCCGACTTTTTTGCCACACTTGGCGACGACCGTCTTCTCTTCAACTTCTATGGCTGCACAGAGGTGATGGGCGACGTGACATTCGAAATGTTTGCCTCTGTCGAGGACGCTCGCGCCAAGAGTTGCAATGGTAAGATGTCATTGGGTGTGCCTGTCGACAACACGACCATCTACATCACTGACGAGAACGGCGAGCTCGTGCCGCTGATGGAGCGTGGTGAGATCTGCGTTAGTGGTGCCCACGTGGCTGCTGGCTACCTTGTGCCTCGTGAGCAGAAGAAATTCGTCTACAACCGGCTCTCGCCCAAGAACGATCACGTGATGCTGTATAGGACTGGCGACTATGGCTTCATCGCCAACCAGACACTCTACTATGAAGGACGCATGGACGTGCAGGTAAAGAAATAAACTTGTTGTTAATTTTCTTTTAACATGCAATGACATTCTTTTTGATATACAGGGTGTCTCAGAACTCTTTGCCCAAACTTAACACGGAGATTGAGGTTATGTATATGAACACTTTTTGCCAATAAACTCGTGGTCGGAAATGACACGGTATCCAACAATGGCACATTGAAAAATCACCTTGCAGGGCAGAAATGAAGAGACATGGTAGGCCATCTAATTAATTTTATTTATCATGTAGATTACTGCAAAGGTTATCACAGTATGTGTTCAAAAATAACGCACATCTATCTCAATACAGGCCTCACATCGCCATAACATCAAACCGTTCAAGCATTCGAAGATTCCACAGAATCGTCTCGTCCACGAATTTTACGGGAGTTTCATGCACAATATTCTTCATGTGGTCCCACAGGACCACATGAAGAAGTCCCAAGCATGTGAGGTCAGGTGGTCGTGGTGGCCAGTTAATGGGACCTCTAGACCAATCCATCTGTTCGGAAATCTGAGATTCAGATAATCACGAACCTCGAAGATGAAATGTGGAGGTGCCCCATGATGTTGAAACAACATATCCTGGCGAATCACCAAAGGTAAGTCCTCCAAGAGCTCTGGTAAAACGTTTTCAAGGAAAATGCGTTATGCGTGTCCAGTTATTCGAGCATTCATTATTGGACACAGTCTCATTTCCGACCATGGGTTTATTGGCAAAAAGTGTTCGTATACATCCCCTTACCTCCCTGTTAAGTTTGGGCAAAGAGTTCTGAGATACCCTGTAAATGATTGTGGTCATTTATTTTTTCTAAAATTTAGTGCATTATAGTGGCCGGCACGAAAGAAAAAGGAAACAGGCGCTTGTGTAATGTAAGTGCTTATCCGTTGTAGATGTCTGCTACATTCAGATTTTCTGAACCATGGCGGCCTCTTCCTCGCCTGTAAGTCTGTTTGCTCAAGAACAAATATAAAATGTCAAACTAAAACTTGCATTTATAATGCTTTTAACTACTTACAAAATATAGTAATAACACAATATAATAAAAGAGAACAGAATGTAATTGAAATATTGTATTCAGTCTATCGATTAATCGAGTGTCAAATATGAGAAATAAAGAATATGGTTGCCTAGACTGTGGATAGCAACATCAATGAGAGTCACACCGCACGTCCACAAGTTATTTATTAACCTGGATACGTATTTCGGACGCTACGCGTCCATTTTTCAACAAGATTAATGCTACATCGACAATCGAACAGTGAAGTGTACATTTGTTCAGGTGGGAACAGTGATTATACGAGTCTCACCCTACCAGAATAAACTCCACATGAAATACATTGAAATAGGCAAGAAGCCTGAATAACCCAAAGAGGTCTTCCACATTATGAAAAAACAAAAAAAAAAAAAAAAGATTGACGATTGTCAGAAGAGTGGGAGAGGGGGAGGGGATTGTATTACATCTTCCAATAATCCGGGATGGAAACATTGCCAATGTCTTCGAAGTTGCATCAAGAATATGCCTCGGTTTTCTATACTTTGTATGCCACTTCATTACCATCGGGTTGTTTAGTATTCCAGCCACCAGGTCATTGTCATGGCTCTTCATCGTCTGCGCCATGTTCATCAGGAGGTCTTGGACACACTTACCAAGGTGAGCATTATGTTCAGATCCGAGTGGATGTAATGATTTTTTACGGTCTTTTTCCAAACTGGGCAGTGGTCCTCAGGGTAACATTCTAGAACGACTGGAGTTCAATCCATCTCTTCTACAATAGTCGCCCACGCAGGCATATCATAGAGGAAGATGGTCCAAATCACTGTTTTGTACAGTAGTAATTTATTGTCGATGCTGAGGGCGCTGTTTCTAAGGTTGTACTTAGCCCTCTTTGCTTTGTTCAGAGCAAAAGTTACGTGACGATTCCATGAGAGTCTGAGTCGATGATAACGCCAAGGTACTTGTAGTTGTCAACCCCTTCGAGTTTCTTATTGAATAGAACCAGGTGATCCGGGGGACACTTAAACTTTTTGTTGAAGTACACGGCTTTGCATTTTCCGACCTAGATTCAGTTTTCACCAATTAAACCAGTCTTCGAACTTCTTCAAAGCGTTCTGCAGCCCAGTGATAACGTGAGATGGCTGGTGCGCCCATCCCATGATGGCATTATCATCAGCATATAAATATAAATTACACTTCTCGTGTTTGGGAAATCGTGCACAAAATAATTAAAAAAGTACGGGCCCGAGGACAGAACCCTGTGAGACACCGGCCTTTACCTTGCGGGGGTGGAGAAGTTGTCGCCAACTTTGGCTTGATAGAACCTGTCGCTGAGAAAGGATTTCACCATCACAATCAAATCGGGAGGGAACCCGTCTCTAATCATCTTGTAGATTAGACCCTCGTGCCACACCTGATCGAAAGCTTTACAGACATCGAGAAAAACCACGCCACAATACCTAGAAAGGTTTACTGGGGTGCTCAGATCTTCTGCAAGCATCCATATCTGCATCTGACACGAGTGGGCGGCTCGAAAGCCAAACTGTTCTTTCCGCACTAAACCATTGGTGAGACATTAGTCTTTGAACCTGATGAGGATCGTTTTCTGCAAGACTTTAGACATCGACGGGAGTAGGCTGATAGGTCGGTAGCTCGCGGGAATTGCAGGGTTTTGCCCCTGCTTGGGGATACTTAACACAATAGACTGCTTCCAAGCAGTCGGGAAATAGAAAAACTTCCAACAGTTGTTTATGATATTCGAGATGTCGCTAATGATGTTTTTTGGGAGATTCTTTAAGGCGTTATTATTTACCTTGTCTGTTTCTGGAGCCTTTCTCTTTTTCAGGTTTCTTATGATGGCAGCGATCTCTCCGACCTCGATGATGATCTTGGTTGTAGGCTGTGGGACTTCATAAAAGTTGGCAAGACAATCTTCCACAGTCTGGGACATGAGCTGACTCTCGGGGGTAACAAACTGCATCTCTAGGGAATTTGCAATTATTTGAGCTTTATCCTGATTAATTTGGACGTAATTGTGCACAAAGATTCCATCAGAAGCTAATAATACCTCCTTCATTTATTATTCCTGATTACATGAAATAAATTGCAGTCGAGTCAAAATAGAGATAGCAAAGCGATCAGAGCTAACTCGAGTTAACAGGAGAAGATTGCTTGAGGGGAGCGGGCATCCACGCGCTGCAAGCGATATACAGATCTTGTAAATTTGAAGGAAATGTATATTTTCTGGACTTGCAAATATTCGGCACCATTCATATTATTCGTTCTATCCCATATTAGATGCTCGAAGCTAAGTGCTTAAAACTTTGCATTTCTCCACTATGAGATGCGATTCCGCCAAGTTGCTTGTTTCGATAGTTAGGCAGCTGAATCTGTAGGTAGATGACACACAAGCTGTCGCTTCTTTTGTATTGAATGGAAGGCGTACAAAGTTGCACTGTACGTAGCCACTGCGTTTTTTATTTACGCATGCGTCTGTTTCTTTTTGTTTCGTGCCGGGCAGTATAGATACGGTTATAAAATTCGTTGAATAAGCCGCTGTTAACCATCTCTTTATATAAGACGCTGTTAAGCATTTCTTTGTATAAGAAACCCTCTCAACTTCTAAGCCTATTTTTTCTTTTATTGTGAGCTCTACATTTGCTGACACTTGTAACATGTAAATACTTTTTATTCTATTTTAATGCTGCTATTGTAATTTCCTGCTATTTTTTCGGATGGAGAGAGTATTCATTATAAATCAATATGATTGGTTAATTTAACTCTCTGACTGAATCCAAACATTTGGAAGAATAAACTAGAAAAAAAAGAGAAACAGTCAACCACTGTGGAGCCAGGAACTTCCTGGAACTTCCTTTGGAGCCAGTCAGTATGATGGAACTTCCTTTCATATTACAGGGTTAGCAAGAAATAAGTTTCCTACTTCAGAGGGCTGTAGAATGCATTCTATTGATCCAAATGAGATAAAATTTCAAATTCAAATGATGCACCTGACATTTTATTAAATAAAATTTTTTAGTACAAATATTCACCAATAGATGGCGTCACAGGACAATGGTACTGTCATATGCTGAGGGAGTTTGTAATCCCCCTGGTAATCCCACAATTGCAACAGCGTGGATGCCTTCAGGACATCATTTTCATGAAGGATGGCACACCTCCTCGCATTGATCGTTGTGTAAAACAGCATTTCACAGATGTACGCGTGATCACCCGTCATTTTCCTTGGCCTCCTTGTTTGCCGGATATCACCCCCTGAGACTTTTTGGTTGTAGGGTTTCCTGAAGGACAAGATCTACTGTCAAAGGCCAGCATCTGTGCCAGATCTGAAGGACAGCATTCGGCACCATGTTCTTGATATTCTGGCAGACTCACTCCGGTCAGCTGTGGAAAATATCGTTCTGCGGTTAGAGCACATTGTTGAACATGAAGGTGGACATATTGGGCAGTTGTAATGCTGCTTTGTTATTTCACATTGATAAAGCATATGAAATGGGTTTATGTGTATTACAGCGTCACCTATCGGCGGGTTTTTGTACTAAAAATTTTTTATTTAATAAATGTCAAGCGCATCATTTGAATTATCCGTAGTTCAAATTTTATCTCATTTGGACCAATAGAACGCATTCTACAGCCCTCTGAAGTGGGAAAACTTATTTCTTGCTAACCCTGTATATTAAAACCAAATATTATAGGATGCTCTAAAAGGATTCTACCAATTGATTATGTCAATTTATCCCGTAGATGTATAAATAGATAGATGTATAGGTTGATGGGTCATGCTGGTGTTATCTCTCAGCAAAACATTAAATACTAAGGACTAAGCAACTTAAAAGGAACACTCACGAAAGTGTAAATGACAGATTTTCCATTTTTTTTTAACTGAGAGATAACACCAACATTAGCCCACAGTTTAATTTGTAGCGGTCCCTTTTCAGTATTTTTTCAGATAAGAAATTAATCAACAATTTATAGTCAAAAACTTGGCGCGCAATTTCAAAATAGGGAAGGTTTATTGTTTCCACAGGCGGAGACTAAAAGACTTTAAAACTTTTTTTTTTGAAGCATAAGTTGAGCAAATACTACCACAACAAATACATGTAATTTAGTAGATATAGATTTTAATTGATCAAATAGCTACAATAGCTACATAATGCTTATAAATTTAAATTTACACAATTATGTAAAAATTCTGTTGGAAAAGTTCTAAATTTGATTTATCTTTGCTTGTATAAACCCTTGCAAATTTTATAGTACATAATCTTCACAAAAATGAAACATTATGAAAAAGTGATTGAAACACAAAGAATTTTTACGCATCCACATGTAATGAAAGAAACTTCATTACAATTGTTATGAAAAAAAATTCTTGTACATCATCTCTAAAACAAAAGTCTGCACAATTTTCAAACAGTAATGGTCTTTCATCAGCATAACCACATTTGAACCGTGCGTATTTGATCTTTTTTAAAATCGAGGACTTACAAACTGGTTATGGATCAGTGATTGCAATTTAAACATATTCTTTCGTTGATGCAAACTGAAATCAATTTTCCCGGCAAGTGGCTATCTTAAAATAATCATCACCTGAAAATTTTTCCACATTCTGAAACAAACATCAAGTAGTTGAATTAGCGGCGCGGCGTGCATTGGGATAATGTTTATTGTTAAAGATTTGTTATTGGGTTTTACTTCATCAACTGATTTCCTATCGTTATAACCTGTCCATAAATCTACAAGTTAACTCACGCACTAACTGACGGAAAATAAATTTCTGCAAACCACAAACCATGCTTTAAGGTGATCTTATGTTAATTTCGCCGATTTTGAAGCCATCAAATCCATCTTGGGAGCCTGAAACAGTTTTCGACGATGCAAGGTCTAAAATCACCTTTAGTTTCTTGCAGAACCAAAAACAGAGGAGAATGAAGTTTCCGCCAAGCGATATTAATGACTGGATAGTATATGAACGTGTTGTTGATGACTTCGATTGCACTTTACCATGAATTGTTTCAGTTCCTTGTATATCTAGTGTTCGACCTGAATGTATTTCTAATTGAAACTCAGATTGATCGGTATTAAATATTTGAGAAGCATCGAAATTAAGGAATTGTTGACGGCATGCTTGCACAAACAAATTTGCTCTATTTACTGTTTGATCATTTTCAATATGACCTCTTAAATCTGTAGTTATAAATTTTATTTTTCGTGAAGCAATGTTTTTATTTAACCTGGTTGTGAGGCATTTCTGTATGAACAATGCATTGCCGCTCCTGGAAGTCATTTTGAACGTCTCCTTTGATTGTATCTATTGATTCCTTGCGTTTTCATTGTTGTTCGTTTAATCCAATGACGTATATTAAAGATAGACTCTGAATCCTCTTGATTAACAGCGCCACCAAAATGAAGCAAATTGAAGCCATGATAGTCTGGGCAAGAGTGAGCCGTGGAGTAGTTAGCTGTCTGGCTGCTTTGTTTTTGACAATTTTGGCCCCGAGGAATAATTAATTCAAAACCAATCCTCAAAGTTGTTCTGCGTACAACTGTACAAACAGACACGAAAAAGGACCAGGAATCATTTTCCACAAGCATAAATCAAAAATACGTAACTGAAAGATGATCGAAACGAAATTGAAATTAATCGAAACTAAATTGAAATTGAAACCATGATCGAAAAAAATGGTTTATAAAATATAATAAAATACTTCAAATACAAAGTTCACGAAAAGATAAAGAATTATTAAACGTGAATTATTAAAAGAATTATTAAAAGAATTATTAAAAGAATTATTAACGTGATCGGCGTGTGAAAGAATTATTAATCAACTACCCTCATGTTTAGCCATGTGATTTGCATCATCTTCACTCATTTTCGGCCAAGACAGTTCTGGGCGGTGGAGCTTCCCAATTTGCTTTACCTGTTGCGGTTGGTTTCGGAGTCTATCTTTAATATACGTCATTGGTTTAACCTGACCTGAAAATTCGAGAATTGTTCAATAAAAACACATTTAGACTGCGCAGCCGCAAATGTATCGCCTAGACAACGGAAAGCAGTTGTTTGTATGCATTGTTTAAGTACTAGTGAGGCGTCTTTCCCACATTAGCTATTTGCTTCTCACCAATACCCCGTCCGCACTAAAAGCTAGACTAGGCTCAAATGTAGGCTAGATTAGCTTAAATTCTAGACCAGAAAAAAAAGCCACATGAAAAAAGCGCACATGAAAAAAGTGTACAAGGAAAAAAGCGTACAAACAATTAATTATTCCTAGAAGTTCACAAGGATTAGTAACATTCCATATCACTAATCACTTAAAAAAAAAAAAAAAAAAAAAAAAAAAAAAAGCTATACTATAGTTATATAATCTGTATTATCACCTGAAAGTCAGGCTTGAGAGGGGATAGTGCTAACGGTTCCCTGAAAAAAGCGCACATGAAAAAAGCATACAAGGAAAAAAAGGTTACACGGAAAATTGCGCACACTGAAAAATGCCCACATTGAAAAAAGCCCATGGATAAAAATGCCCAAAGTGAAAAATGCGCACACATACAACGCAATGAGCTAAAAGTGAACAGTATTTTACAATAAACTTAATTCAGAAATTTAAATACTTAAATAAAAATTATTCTTAAATAATTTAAATAAAAACTAAATTTTAAAATGCAAGAAATATAAAAATAATTAGAATGCAATAATTATAAAAATATTTATTTAATTTTACAAAATTTTATTAGATAAAAATCTAATATGTGATATCAAAAGTATATTACAAATTTTATAATAATTATAATACTTTATAGGTTCCACCCGACATCTATATATAGCCAACTTCGTAAACGATTCCCATTTCATTCAAAATTTCATTAAAAATTATTTTGCCTTTACATAAAAGATATACGTTGATAACTACCGTCAGCTAAACCATATGAAATAATACTAACACGTGTATTTTTTTTAAAAGAGCTAAACACTTTTTTCTTACTATTAATTTTCGTCTACAATCTATATTTGCGACATAGTTCAGGATTGTAAACCACATCTCAAATGCCGTAATAAATTTTGCTCATAAGTG
>JAHWFO010004704.1:425127-479370 GCA_023313115.1 Rhysida immarginata | reverse complement strand
CACTTATGAGCAAAATTTATTACGGCATTTGAGATGTGGTTTACAATATTATAAAATTTGTAATATACTTTTGATATCACATATTAGATTTTTATCTAATTAATTTTAATTAAAAATAAAATTTTGTAAAATTAAATAAATATTTTTATAATTATTGCATTCTAATTATTTTTATATTTCTTGCATTTTAAAATTTAGTTTTTATTCTATCCTCTCACCTTTACTTTTTAATCTTTTTATCAATGACTTAGCCTCAACATTGTCCTCTTCAAATTTAATCTTATATGCTGACGATGCAACTTTATTATTCGCTGATCCAAGTATTGATAATTTATCCGCTAATATTAACCAAACCTTATCACTATTAAGTCACTGGAATTCAGTTAACCTGCTTAACCTAAACCTTAATAAAACTAAATATATGCTATTTTTTCAACGTAACAAACTATTTGTTCCTACTGTCCTGCCAATTTTCTATAACTCGCATCTACTATCAGTTGCAAGCACATTTAAATATTTAGGAATACATTTAACACATGATCTTTCTTGGAACTTGCATATCAATACTTTACTAACAAAACTTAACAAAAGACAGGGAATGATTTCTCATCTGCGCTTTCTCCCCTCTCATATACTGATCCTCCTATATAACTCACTAATACATTCAGCCCTCTGCTATGGTATACAATTTTGGGGTTCCACTACAAATTCTAATCTTGTACGCCTTTACCGCCTACAAAAATGGTTCTTAAGAACCCTACTCAACATTAAAATACCCAACTCTATTTCCCATCAGTTTGAGCTATTAGGCATTCTAACCATCTACCAGATTTACATTATTCAACTCTGTACTTTTGTCTACAAAATTCTGAATAATCAACTAATTCTCTCAACACCTTTTGAAATATCTTACCAGCACTCTCTACACTCATATTCCACCCGATCATCAAACCTAATAAGTCTTCCCCTTACCAAAAATAATTATCAACGCCACTGCATCTCTTATATAGGAATTAAATGGTGGGGAACTTTACCTGAGCAAATTCGCACGTCCCCTACGAGCTCCTCATTTAAAAAACTATTAAAATTGTTACTTCTAACTAATAAATTACCTACTAACATCTTTTAAACCTCGTTTTTACTACTTATAATAGCCCTTTATTTTCCCGTTTATTTTCCTCTAATATTTATTCTCTCTGCATATAATACCTTACTGGAAACCTCTTTCTACAACTTTCTGGACCATTCTTGGTCCAGCTTATCCTCCTTAAAAAACTTAAATAATAGTTATAAAATAGATTTTTCTCTTTTTTTCTTTTTTTCCCATTTTTCTCTGTAATTCAGGCTTTATTCTGTTTTATAATACTAACTGTAATTTAACGCCCCCTCCAGAGACCACACATGTCGGCCCGCTGGCCATACAGGCTCTAGAGAGGGTTCATTGTAAATGTTCACCCCCTTTTAAATAAATAAATAAATAAATAATTTTTATTTAAGTATTTAAATTTCTGAATTAAGTTTATTGTAAAATACTGTTCACTTTTAGCTCATTGCGTTGTATGTGTGCGCATTTTTCACTTTGGGCATTTTTATCCATGGGCTTTTTTCCATGTGGGCATTTTTCAGTGTGCGCAATTTTCCGTGTAACCTTTTTTTCCTTGTATGCTTTTTTCATGTGCGCTTTTTTCAGGGAACCGTTCGCACTATCCCCTCTCAAGCCTGACTTTCAGGTGATAATACAGATTATATAACTATAGTATAGCTTTTTTTAAGTGATTAGTGATATGGAATGTTACTAATCCTTGTGAACTTCTAGGAATAATTAATTGAAATTTTATTATTCTTTTATTATTAGGAGTAATTTAATGTTTGTTAGTGCAATGATGACAGACTCATTGTGAATAATTGTTTAATAAAAAATAAATAAATGTATACTTTGGTAAGTGTATACTTTATTTATTTAAGCTATTTTTATTTATTTATTACAATTATTCACAAGGAGTCTTTCATCATTGCATTAATAAATAATTAATTGTTGTTTTAAATTAATTATTTATTAAATTTGTTTCATCATTTATTTTTCATTTATTTAAATTTTTCATTGTTTATGAATAAAAATTGCTTCAGTCTACAATGATTAGAGAAAAGCTATCACCATGGTTGGTTATGCTTAGGCCTAGTTATGCTCAAGCAAAGCTAAAAAAGAAAAGCTATCGCCCTCCATTTATTGAATGAACTCCCTCCGCCGACTGTACATTCGTACTAAATGCAATGTTTTTCATTTGTTTGCGTACGTAATGTCGTCAATGATTTCCTCCCAAATTGTAATTAGGGTTCGAATTTCGTCCGTGCTTCAGTCTTCTTTTCTTTTTATTGAATTATCCATAAGTTGTGAATTAAGGTGACCAGATTTTTTACGACGCTAATCCGAAACACAGCCGTGAAGAATCTGGAACAAATCCGAGAAACGTAATTTTTGACAATTAAATCTATCAATATCCAATTAATATATATTTATCCTTTTTATTAAAAAAAAAGACGCTTATTGTAGGGCAGTACACTGAAATCGGGAATGTCCCGCAAAATCCGGGACATCTGGTCACCATCTGTCAGATGTTGAAGCGAGTGATGCCGCCATGTTCATGTATGAAAGGAATGGCGAGTACCCAAGATTCAACGTCGAACTAGCTCAACGCGCTAAGCTAGCTAAGAAACTGGCCTAGCTAAGCTAGCTTATGTGAAACATGATCTAGCTTATGATAAGCCAGGTTTGTTCGCACTATTGTTTAGGCTAGCTTAAGCACGTAAAGCTAGCTTAACTTTGTAGTGTGGACGGGGTATTAGTGTTGTGATGAAGTTAGAAGATGGCATTCATCATAGACAATCCATCCAAAGATAATCATCGTGCTTTTATTCAATTTTTGGCCGCTGAAGGGTGTTAGCCAATCGAATTTTACGAGAATTGATGATAATCCACGAAGATGTGCTCGAGATCTGCTTGCTCGCTCACCTATATTGGGAAGTCGACACATAGCTAGACCACTATTTTTGTTATATCCTTATATTCTCTTGGAAAAAACCTTTTCTGAAAAAGTAGAATTTCATATCAGTCGGAAAATTTTCACTTATAAACTGCAGGTATGGAGTAGGCTACAAAAAATCCAAGTAACATCTTTATCACAGATCAAAAGTAAATTTATTTTCTGCCCTAAGTAAAGATAAATGCACGATCCCTTCGTTTTCAAGCGAATACCATTATTAGTCTTCCATATGAGGATATGATACAGAATTTTCTCATTCCGTAATTACACGAAATACACTTTCACTTCCAACAAAATTGAAGTCCGCTTTACCTTGATGCAAGTTCCAGTAATCGGTAGTTGGTCGATAGTTTGACTATCTTAGTTCCTGATCTGAATTCTCCGTATTGTGTAGGGTTTTGTTCAAGATCTTGTGTTGATTTCACTTTTACCTACTGACCTTACTAAGCTTGAAGAACAAGATGAGCTACAATGCTACCTTCTTTAGCTTTTTTTTACGGCCTCTACTCTCCGAGGAAGACTTTCCACCAGATTGTGCTAGCTTTAGTATTTTTTTTATCCTTTCTTCCCAGAGAATGATGAGTTCCGTAACAGATCTGGGCGATACGACCTAGCCCGTAGTCGTCAAACTGATTCATCCTATACGTTTTCAGTGGGATCTATCTCGAGGCTCTGTGCAGGCCAGTCTATTTCTTCAACCCCGACGAAATTGTCCAAACAATTCCATGAATCATTCCTGCACACACCTTTCTTTGTGAAAAGGAATATTGTTATGCTGGTACAGGGAACTGGTGCTACTTTGTTGGTAATGCATAATTGTCCAAAACATCAATATAAGTTGCAGACGTCATAGTTCGTGCTACTGGAACAAGTTGGCCCACTTCAAACTATGAAAATGAGCTCCAGACCTTTTCGGGCCTTTTCCAAATTTCATACCACGCAGTCAGGTATGAAACGTTATCTGATTGCCAGAGTGTATACAGAGCTTGCTCGCTCCAGAAGACGTGTTTCCAATGTTCATGGCCCAGATTCTGTGAGTTATACACCTTCTAAACATTGCTTCGCGTCGATTCTGTCGATTTGGGACTTTCAATAGCAGCGCAGCATGGCCATGGAAACCTAGGGTCCTGAGTTCCCTAGGAACTCTGTAGCAATTGTTTCAGCAGAAGATTTCGGATTGCATCGTGTCACCTGTGCTAGCCTCGATGATCTGTCGTTTTTCTGTTTTTCCAGTTGGCAGTTTCACTACTTTGCTCTTTGAGATTTCCATTTGACAATAATCTCACTCCAGTTGAGTTCATGATTTCCACCGCAAGTCACACAAGTAGGTGAATTTACAGTTTCCTGTAAATTTGGGGGATAACAGGGTACATAAAACTGCGTATACCGCTAAATGTGCTCGAATTCCAACAAGAAGTTTCCGAGTTACTCATTCAACATCATAACACGTGTTCACTTGTGAGTGCTAACCAGCACTTGTTACAATTTTGACTGCGTAACTCGGAAACTTCTCGTTGGAATTCGACTAAATTTTAACGGTACACAGTTTTATGTACCCTGTTATTCCTCCAAATTTCATTAATCTAGTTATTAACCTACAGAACCTGAGTTATTAACTCGTTGATCTTGGTGGCGGCATTTTTATTTCATATCTCAGTTATCCTTCAAATTCGGACCCATGTTCATAAAACTTTTTGTGTTCACCTTGACCTCTATAATACCCCCTTATATTGTTTTACACACGATTTGAATCAACCTGTATATTGCTAACCAAGTGTTTATTTCGTTTCTTTCTACAGGTGAAGGTCCGTGGCCAGCGAATCGACCTGACAGAATTGGAGAAGACTGCGCTCAGCCTCGGAGGCGTGGGATCTGCAGTGGCGCTCTGTTACAGGCCAAACCATCCTAACCAGACGCTCGTGCTATTCTACACGAACCCAGATAAGGACAACTCAGTGCCCGAGGTAGAGATGACGTCACACCTCAAGAAGAGTCTTGCACCCTATATGATCCCTTTCACGATGAAAGTGGACACAATACCTATGCTAATTAATGGTAATAACCGTCTCTATTCCAAGTAAAAAAAATTTCTCTTAGGTGAGAGTGATGATTCTAATATTTGTGGATGGTCGCTGCTGAGGAAAAATCACAAATTAGTAACTCTAAGATAATTTTTAGTGTAGATAATTTCATATTATAACCCAAACCAAAAATAGTCTGGACACTAAGTAAAACTAGTTTGTAAAGCATTATTATTTTTTCCACGCAAAAAGATTGCACGAACAAAGAATTATTTGTAATACAATACCTTAACCTTGCTTGTCCTCTAATATTTTTAGAGGTTCATTAAATAAAATTATTATAAAGAAAAAAATTGATAAAGAAAGCCTTCATGACAAATAAATATTTTAACACTGCTCTCCCTGACCAGAAATGGTTGGGACTAGAGCGCCTATAAGGACTGTCTGTAGTTGGAACATCCTTATAGATACTCTAGTTGGAACATCGTACAAATTTCGTAAAATGTCCCTATACTTAAATGAACCGATCCTCGCAGTGTTAACTTGAATACAAATATTAAAATACATTTTTTGGTTGTTTCAAATATTTGGTTATTCTCAGGAAATGGCTCGTGGTAAAGCAATGAAGAAAGATTGCGCGATATCATTATTCTGCTAAAGCCTGAAGGCAAATCGATACGTGAAATTGCTTCTCTCCTGAACATAACTACATCATCGTTTGGCAATATTGTAAAAAAAAACTACAGAAACTTTGAAAGGATCTGGTTGTCCAGCAACAATAACAGAGCATGACAAGCGATCCTTGAGACACATCATCAAGGAAAATCGAGGCGCACCAATTTAATGTCATTATTGAAATGGGTTGAAATTATCAGAAAAAATGTTTCCAGAGAGTCTTATCGCTTATATGCTATTCACAAGCTAGGATATAAATTCTAGAAGGTAAAATTTGTGTGATGAACTAAAACACTACTTGTAAGTTACTTTTGATTGCAATCTTAGTTCTGTACAATAATTTTAGACAAAGAAGAAACCATTACTAACACAAAGAAAAAAAAATCACCTAACCTGGGCTAGACAACATTAAAACTGCACAATGCAACAATGGAATCAAGTCATTTTTAATGGTGAGTCAAGATTTGAAGTTACTGCTATAAATAATCCGCATCTTTCAAAAGTAATCGGGAAGAAGGATGAAGCAACGAGATTAATATTATTAGAGTGGAAATAACGACGCCATGTTTGAAGCTAATTGATGGTTGAGGTAAAATCTTGAAATATGAGAATAAGAAAATAAACATTCGGTTTTATTACAATCATATTTATCATGGTGCTGCATGCAGGAAATAAATTTAGTTTAAACTTGGCTTTATTATTAATATGAGCAACTTAACTAGCGTCAGCCATGACAGTTGAGGTTAAATAGCAGCAGTTGAGGTCGACACATGCAAGTTATCTCTGCTTCATAGTGGTGGCGCTGATGATCAGTTATTTTCCACTCTAATAATATTAATCTCGTTGGGATGAAGTATCAAGCAAACAGTCAAATTCTCAGCAAGTATCGTTGTGTGGGGTTATTTCATCAAATATGTGAAGCAATTGAAACTTATTGATCGGATGGTAAATGGACTAAAATACCAGGCCATTATAGAGACAACTTCTACCATCTATCACTTGGTAGGTGTAAGGTTACATTCCAGCAGGACGGTGCTGAATGCTACACATCCAAATCAACTAATAAGGGAACCGTCCGAACGTGTATCTCAGTTTCACGCCAAATTGAAATATGTTACTCACCTAAAGCTACTATTGATGCTTGCAAAATAAGAAATCGCGGTTTAGTTTGAATAAACGAGGACGGCCCGATAATCAAGGTACAGATCAAATTATCCAGGACATATTCAAAGAAACAAATGTCATGTATACTATAAAGGTTTGTTTATTTTTCAACATAGTCGCCGTTAACATTTAAGCATTTGTCGCAGCGCTTCACCAGTTTAAACATCCTTCAAGGTACGTTTCTTGTCCCAAATTAACGAGATATTGTCGAACTTCAGCTTGCAATGCTTCTGGGTTAGGGAATCGTTTGCCCGATAAAAAATTCTTTAGAGGACCGAAAAGGTGGAAATCGGACGGGGCGAAGTCCGGACTGTAGGGGGGGGGGACTCTAGGATATCCCACTTTCTCGCTTTCGTCTTGTTCGAAGTGTGAGGTCGTGCGCAATCATAAAAAAAACCCCACTTCAGCGCGTAATCCGCCTGCTCGCTTTCGACGAATGGCTTCTCGCAATTTTTCTAGTGTTTCGCAGTATCTGCCGCTGTTAATGGTTGGAGAAATCTGATTACTCCTCGAACTCGACTTTGACATATTTGTCGATAACACCGGTCGTTTTGTCAGCTTGCTGTACGCCAGGTATTGGCTCAATGAACGAACCCTTTCAGTGGTAACTACTACTGACATGTCCTCATTATGTAAGCATGTGATGTCGTAGCTGCGCGCGCATGTCTCGTATGCCCGTCACCTGTATCTTTATTATCGGACCGCCTTCGTACGTGCAAATCTAGGACTGCAGCCCAGACCTTTCACTTATTGAAAAGTTATGGGAGAAAATGAAGAAAAAATCTAAACAATTTGGAATTCTGTGACACGAGAAGAGTGTCGAGAACTGTATAATACTATGCCTGATCATATAAAAGCTGTAATCTCCGCAAAAGGTAATGTAACGAAATATAAGTTGAATGTTCTAGCTAATTTTTAGCGGAATTGTAATGTCCCAAAAATTATTTATCTTGAAGGTTATTTTTAATCAATTTTTTTTCTTTACAATAATTTTATTTAATGAAACCTCAAAAAATATTGGAGGATAAACAAGGTTAAGATCAATATCAATATTATTAAAAATAATTTTGTTCATGAAAAATAATGTTTTGCAAACTAGTTTTACTTATTTTTGGTTTGAGTTGCATATGTGCACAAGAGGTTTTGTGTCTTATCCTTTCTTGGTATAATATCCACAGTTTTATTCTGTTTGTTAGATAATTTGATGTTAGTATAAGAAAGCAGAATTTGAAAGTGCTAAACGTCTCCGTCGCAGGCTTAGTTACTGATTTCTCCTCAAATCTTTTGGACACTCCTTCGGAGGATTGAGGACACCTCCTAGAGAGTAGGCCTGTGCACAGAAACGTCATACATTGTTACAACTTCATAATAGGGCTTATTATTGGTAGAAATACGATTAAAAATGACTTTATTATGTAACAATGCATGACTGTTCCGTGTGCAGGCCTTCTTTCTAGATGGTGTTGGTTAAGGTAGTTAACACGGTCTGTAGATATTCATGGTCATCGAGCTTCGGCCATTTTCCATTGTTTCGAGAAGCTAAGGAAAACAGATCGCGCCAGGTGCCGCATAGATCGCACTATTCCCGACCGCAACCTGCGATAGAGATTTTCATTGAAACTGAATACGAAAGTAAAGTTTCTGTCTGCCGATAGGGTGGCGCTGCAGGCGCAGTTTTGGCAGATTGTACATGCAGCGCCACTTTTCAATAGAGTTTCCGCCCTACCGGGAGCTAGAAACTTTAGCTTCATTTTAACAATGGAGCTCGATGATCATGAATATCTATAGACCGTGGTAGTTAACAATGAATAATTTTCACCTTCTTGCACGATTCCTCATGGCTACATCATACGTGACAATGACAATTGCACGCGCCTTAAGACCGTGCACCTTAGAAAACGTCTACAGTTAGCTGATAAGGTTAAGCCTGAAATTGTAGCAAAATCGAACAACGTTTTGTTTTCTCCTTTGGCTCCCACAGGCATTTTATTATTTCGTGCTTAAGGTCTGTGTATTTGTAATTTTGTCTAATTCCGCTAGAAGATCCCATGGAAATTGTGGCCGTTCGTAGCACTTGTTTTGCGCCCCTTGCGATCGCCAGCGGACTGTTTACTGCCCCCCGCAAGCGTTCTACAACCTGTTCAAAACCTGTAGTTCTCCAATGCAGCATTGTACTTTCTAAAAATGTGATAGCTGTGGGGTTTATTTTATATCAGCCATGAGCTTGGAACACTATCAAAGGCCTTTTTGTAATCGGATGTGTCTGTTTATTCTGAGTTTGCCGTAGGACCACACAGTCTATTAGGAGTTGCTCCTTACAGCCCATGTGATTTCTATGGCATTCCCCCTTTTTTTTGGAGTGCTTATTTGCGTTGGCAGACGAATGTTCTGTGTGCGCAGAGTCTTCTTTGTTTATCTGATTATTATTATTATTGAATTTCAGGGAAGACGGACCGACAAGCGCTGCTGAAATCATTCGAAGATAAAATAACCAGCGGTGACGTGTCGCCCGTAGACCTCGTGGGTGTAACAGAAGAGGACGTGGAGGTGGCGACGATTCTGCTGACTGTGGTGGCAGGAGTTCTGGGCACCAGCCGTCTTGGCGGACCAGTAACCATTACAACCAACTACTTCGAGGCTGGCGGCAATTCGCTGAACGTGATGATCGTGCTGACTCAGCTGAAGGAGCGTGGATATTGCGTAGCTATCGGCGACTTTCTGCTTGCCAAGACGCTGCGCGATATCTTGCAGCGCATGACTTACAAAGGAAGTCAGTGCCCTTCCCTGCGCGATTACGAGCGCAATAGACGCAGCATCCTGGAGGAGTACCGCGCTCTCGCTCTGCTGCACATTCATCCCGAGGAGGCGGTCAATCTCGTTGCCGAGTGCTTTGCCACGAGGGGTGACCTCGAAAAGTTTATGGGTGTCACGACCGCCGACTTCGCCAGCCTCGTCACCGGCATTTGGGAGCCACTCGTCGAGGCCAACCTCTCCTTCGCCGTCGTCGACCGCAGTAACAACCTGCTCGGAGTTACACTCAACTGGGACGCCCATAAGGAGCTTGCCATGCACGCACCACCTCGATTACAGGCAAGTATACTTAATGATTTTTGGTTAAATTATATTTAAACCCACAAAGCAATTTTGAGTTTAACGTAGTAAATTAAATATTTGCTGTTTCTTGAGAATAATTTGGTGCATATGTTTCTGTGAAAATCCTATATTAATCAAAATCCTTTCGTGAGAACTCATATTAACTAACCAGAAGTATGTGTTTAATTTTTTATTAGACCACATCTGGCTCGTGTGATAGCATATGTGTATTGGCATAGAATCAATTGTGTGTTGAAACACTTGGCCTGGTCTTCCATTGACTTACTTCACCAGACATTACCATAGTTCTCGCAGATTTGTTGGAAGAGGAATTTGCTCTTGGATATATCTTTCAAACATGATCCAAACATTCTCTAGGGATTAGATGTGGGTTTTAGGGCAGCCAGAATGAAGGAAGTCATCTTCGTGCTGTTGAACCAACCATGTGCGATGAACAGAAGCGTTATCATCGTGAAGAACGGCTTTTTCACATGCAGGATGCACTTGGTTGGCAAAAAAGTTCGGGTATCCGTATTACACCTTCTACTATCCATGAATATCAGGTCTTGCCTTACAAGCAGAAGCAACTCCATACCATGATAACCACCCCCAGAACTTGAGTTTCTTGATAAAGTATGCTGGACGGGGCTCCTACCAAATCCTCTGCCTACCGTCAGTACAAAACATGCTTCGTGATTCGTCAGACCACATAACCTTCCAGTTTTCATGTGTGCAGTCACAACGTTTCAGGCACCACTGTACACGAGCTTTCCTGTTCTTTGCAGAAATCGTGGATTTTCGTGTAGGCATGCGACTGACGATTTGCACAGTCTATTCCTGTAAACGACGGTGGCTCGCTCATGAAAGATTGACTTTGAGCTACAGTTACCCTTTTTAGACCAAGACTATGGATTAGTTTTCCAATGATAGGATGCTCTGGATATAGCACCTTTGGGGAATCCACTCAGCTGCTTCGTTGTTTCAATCGTGGCTCCTGCTAGATGATCACCAACAAAGAGTTCCTTTTGAAGTCAATTTGGCCCTTCTTTCCCCATGCTGATCAAGTTCTGTGATTTGATTTCCCCGACTTCTTCTTAGTAGATAAGTACGTTTGAATTAGATAAATTATCCTGCATAAAACGGATTAAAACAACTTATACATGTTTCTAATGAATTGGCCAGTATGTGCATATCAAAGATCCACCGACAGCATTTGCTATACAACCTCTAGCAAAAATTATGGAATGTGCATTAGTGATCATCAGTTTTTTGATTCCAGGCTCAACTATCAGATAGAAAAAAGGTCCAGGAGTAACAACGGCAGAGGTTTAATAAGCCAACGCGTTACCATTCTGTCACTTGCTGTTGTATGGCTTCTTCGCCCGCCAATCAGATGATTCACTCTCCTTTTCGATTGGCAGACATATACCATAAATTTGGTAGGCTTCAGCCTACTTACTTTGTAGTTGTGCTTATGCCCCGATGATGAAGTTCGAAACGCATTGGCTTATTAAACCTCTACCGTTTTGCTACTCATGGACTTATTTATTTTCTATGTGGATTTCAGAGCAATCCTGACCATGGAACTTTTAGACTCAACTCTCAGCTTAGCATGTAATCAAGATGAAAAAGTGGAGTGGCACCATGAAAGAATGTCTCTTTCTCTCTTTATTTTAAATAAACCATTAAAAAGACATAACCAAGTACCGAAAGGCCAAACTAACCCCCGTCACATGAACCATTTGAAACTTATTTCCAAAATTTTTGAAGTATTTTGGAAAGCTCTAAAACATGTTCCACTGAATCAAATTCGACCATTTGCGAACTTAATTAACTACTCTTATATATTCGTTCATGACATGTCATTACAAGTTGTTTGATATATTAAATGTCATATCTTGGCATTGGAAATTTCCAGTGGCACCATAAATATCATTGGTTTATGTACCATTGAATCAAATTCGACCATCTTCGAACTTACTAACTATTCTTATATACAGGGTGACGAAAAACAAATGGTAAATACTGATACATATAATAGATCATGGTATAGTGATGCATTTTGTCCCTATGAACATGGGTTCGAATTTGAACGCTAAATGAGGTATGAACAGAAATAAAAAGCCGCCACCAAGATCAACAAGTTAATAACTCAGGTTCTATAATATCTAGGATGATGAAATTTGGAGAAGTAATAGGGTACTTAAAACTGTGTATACCGTTAAAATTCCATTCATGCGACTTCATTTCAAGTTTTGATATATTACCTGCCATATCTTAGCATTGAAATGGTTCGTGGGGTACTAGAATGATACCATTAGAGCACGTGCCAATTTCGACCATCTTTGAAATGGTTCGTGCGATGAACCATATTTATCGATTGGCGAAAAAAGATTTTGAAAATCTTTCATACGCTTTGAGAAGCTCGGGTTACAGATACACATTTCCCCTCCCCACCACTAATACCATAAATCACCTTTCGTTACTTACAGTAGCGCTCAAAAAATAGTACACTTTGTTTTATCATTGTAACTTCTAAAGTATCGAGTATTAATTGCAGAATTTGTAACAATATATTAGACTGCATAAACATTTGAATATTGAAATAAATTCAAACTCTTTAGAGTTAATTAGTATTTGAAGACTCAAACATTATTGATAGAGGTGAGATCATAATAGTACACAGAGTTTTATGTAGATTTTTCGCATACTCTCTACATATATTGACGTTCACATTTTGCTGTTTCTGACAATATTTAACATGTCACTTCGTGTTCACTGCCATCATCAATAAAAAAGCACATTATAGATGCAATCAACAATGGCAACTCGAGCACCTCAGTTTCGGAGCAATTTCAAGTTCCAAAATCCACGGTGGCAAGAATTTTTCAGCGTTTTCGCACGCAAGGATATGTAACTCGTAAGCCAGGGTCTGGCCGACCATCAATAACTCCACGAGAAGATAGTCTGTGATATGGCTGTCTAAGTCTGACCCGAAGAAAACTGCAGTTGACCTTAATAACGAAATGGCAACCTTCCATAATGTTAACATTAGTGTGAGTACCACGAAAAGATGTCTGAGTGATGCAGATTTGTTTGGTAGACGTCCCGTGAAAAAACCTTTGATCTCCAAGAAGAACCGGATAGCCCACCTCAAATTTGCCAAAGATCATTTGAAGTGGATATCCAAAGAATGGAATAAAGTGCTTTTTAGCGATGAATCGAAGTTTTTACTATCAGGATCTGATGGTATCCAATACGTACGCCGTCCAGCAAATCATAGATTTCATCCAAAATACCAATTACCAACCATTAAAACATGGTGGAGGATCCACTGTTATGGGTTAGTTTCAGTCACAAAGGAGTAGGCTCACTGAAAAAGATCGATGGAATAATGGACAAAATGGTATATAAGAATATCTTAGAGCAACATATGCTTCCTTTTGCCAAAACAAATATGCCTCGTGGATGGATTTATTAGATAGACAATAACCCCAAACATACCGCTGGTGTGGTCAAAGACTGGTTCAAGTCAAAGAAGGTACGACTACTGGAGTGGCCAAGTCAATCGACAGACTTGAATCCTATTGGGCATATGTGGGAAGAATTAGATCGCAGCTGCAAGTCACAGAAAGTACGAAATTCACTGGAAAAATTTGAAATTTTACGATAAGAATGGGGAAAAATTCCAATGGCTAAAGCTAAATACCAAGTTAATTGATTCAATGCCAGCCCGCTGCAAAGCTATTATTGATGCAACAAAGTATTGATCTGCTAACTCTTTTTTCATTGTATTTACTTCATTTTTGGAATTTTTTTGCGTGTGTACTAATTTATGATTTTTCTATTTTGGCAGTTTAATGGTGTCCTCGCGAATAGAAATAACAGTGACCTTATTTCTAGTTTTTTTGTATATTTATATAATATACACAAAGTTTATTTACATGTTCTTAATTTTTGAAAGTATTATAGCAATAAACATGAAAGTGTACTATTTTTTGAGCGCTACTGCGATAAATAATGCAATAAATATAATGAAAAAAGAAGCACAAAAGCCATGTTAAAACTGTGGAAAAAATTATTGAATATCTTTACCATTTAATTTATTCAATATTTTTTGGGGGATTTAGCTTACTAAATTCGGGTGTGAAGCCTGAAAGATATCGTAATATTGCTGTCCTCAAGTAATAGCGCAAAGACATAGGTTAATAATGGATCCGGTTAAAAGCATTGCGATATAATAAGTCATCAAGTCATCGGGTTGCTTGAGGAAGGGAAATCATAGAACAATGTTGCTAAACGTGTTGGTTGTTCCCATGGAAGAGTTTCAAAATTTGGAAGAAGTATAAGATGTCCGAAAGTGTAAGAAACATCAACTCAAAACGACAATTAGACAGGATAAAGCGTTGATTTTTTTGCAATCGTATGCGTCGATCTTAATCTCATGAAATCAATAAAAAGTGGAAGAAACAAAGTCAGTGCGAAATTGTCTGCCTGGATATTTGTTTTGCAAAGCTAAAAAAGAAACCCTTGCTGAACAGAGTCATCACCTCGCCCGTCTGACTGGGCCAAACAGCATGTTCAGTGGACAGTTTGAGGAGTGGTCTTCGGTAGTGTTTAGTGACGAATCAAAGATTTGGAGGTTCAGGAACTTTTGCGTGGCGTAGACAGAACGGAAAAGTTCAGTCCCGAATGCCTTGTAGCAACATCAAAATTTCCCTTGTCGTTAATGTAATGGAGCTGCATGTCTGCTAAAGGTCTTGGAAACCTTGCAGTTGTTAAAGGAACTGTAAACTCTGAGATCTATTGCGAAATTCTGGAGGGTTTTCTGATTTCAACATTAGAAGAGAAATTCGGAGATGACGATGTTGTTTTCCAAGATGACTATGCCTCATGTCATCGGACTAAACGTGTTCGGGATTTCCTGGAAACCAAGAATATTCGCAACATGAAATGGCCAGCAAATGGATATCAATTTCTAGAGAACTGATAAACATGAAAAGAACTCCCATTTCCCGTGGGAGTTGAAGAAAGTTCGCCAAAACGCCCCAACGAATAAAACCAAGTTGGCTACAGCAGTCAAAGAAAGTTGAAAGAACATTGAACCTTCTGTTTTAATTTTATTCAGTCGATGCCCAAACAGATTAATGCAGTGATTAAAGCCAAATGGGGTGATATACCTTATTAAGTGTGTGAAGTACTTGATTTTCACTTGAATCTGTTTGCTTATTCCATGGTTTTTTTCCACACTTGCAGCATATTCCTTATTTTTTTCTAATCAAGTGTTAAGTCAACAGTGGCTTTTGTGCTTGTTTTTTCATTATAAAAATTTCATTATTTATTTAAAATAAAAAAAAGAGACATCTTTCATGAAATTACTTTAATTTTTCATTTGGATTAGACGTTGAATCAACAGTCGAGCCTGGAATCAAAAAACTGATGATCACCAATGACTATTCCATAATATTTTGCCAGGGGTTATATTATAAACGCTTCCGTTCATTGTCCTAACCATAAACATGCTGTTTTCCATGCTATGATCCGTCGCCTTCAGATATCATTGTCAACAACTTACTCCGTAGGCATTAGCTTCTTTTAAGTAAAAAGGATTTTAAGAAGTTAACTCCAGAGACCACAAGCCCTAATATTATCAGTATTGCTTAAGATCCACAACTTACGCATTCAAAAGTCGGGATACTTTGAAAGCACTCTTAGGAAATCCTAAAGACGCCATCCCACCTCTGGGAAAAATCGAGAATCTATCAGTTTCACTGATTTTTGTGAGAAATACAGAGGGTTGAGTACGTTACAACTAAACGATTTATATATGCAAATTCTCCAGCCACGTGGTTGACAGAGCTACGCGGTCGTAAGGAGTTATAAAGGGCACATCGCTTCATCATTCTTAATCGTTGTGCAAACGCTAGCTGCGAGAATGCCGCCAAAAATTGATAGATATTGGGAAGATATACAGGGCGATTCAAATCGTGTGTAAAACAATTTAAGAGGGTTTTATAGAGGTCATGGTAAATACAAAAAGTCTTATTAACATGGGGTCCAATTTTTATTTCTTTTCAAGTTACCAGAAATGTTCAAAATGGCCTCATTGAGCCTGAATGCAGACGTTGCATCGTCGAATAAGTGACTCGTATAAGTTTGTCATTATCTCATGTTCACGTCTAATTTCGTCAGCCGATGCTATTATTCTGACCACTAATTGTACCCATGTGTCTATCTGGACACTGTACACCATTTGCTTCAATGTCTCCAGTGGATTAAGGTCCAGTGAGCGAGGTGGCCATGCAAATCCCATTGCGCCCAATCCATTTGTTAGGGAAGTGCATGTTAAGCCATTCAGTAGCAACTCTACCAAAATGAGGAGGGGCCCCATCGTGTTGGAACCACAACTGAGGTGTATCTTCTAAGAGTTCATGCAGTCTGTTTTCCGTTACAAGTAATGTGCAAGTAATTTATGTACATTCGTAGACAATTGTAGCAAACTATCATAACATCACGAATCGATTGACGTCTGCAGAGTATCTTGACGTCACTACATGCATTCAGCCTCAAGGAGGCCACTTTGAACATTTCTTGTAACTTGAAAAGAAATAAAAATTGGACCCATGTTAATAGGACTTTTTGTGTTTACCTTGACCTCTATAATACCCCCTTAAATTGGTTTACACACGATTTGAATCACCCTGTACACCATCGGGTGGGTATATATATTGGGTGTCTCAGAATTCATTGTACAAACTTCTAGGGGAGTTAGTATGGGTGATTCCAAGCAAAAAAGTTCATCCGAATTTGAACGATAACTGAGATATGAACAGAAATAAAAATGCCGCCACCAAGATCAACAAGTAAATAACTCAGGTTCTGTAAAGCCTAGATTAATGGAATTTGGGGGAATAACAGGGTACATAAGACTGTGTATACCATTAAAATTTGATTGAATTCCAACGAGAAGTTTCCGAGTTACAGTCAAAATTGTAACAAGTGCTAGTTAGTACTCACAAGTGAGCACGTGTAACTCGGAAACTTGTTGGAATTCGATCAAATTTTAACGGTATACACAGTCTTATGTACCCTGTTATTCTCCCAAATTTCATTAATCTAGGCTGTACAGAACCTGAGGTATTAACTTGTTGATCTTGGTGGCATTTTTATTTCTGTTCATATCTCGGTTATCGTTCAAATTCGGACCCATGTTCATATGAACCTTTTTGCTTAGAATCACCCATACTACCTCCCCTCCAAGTTTGTACAAACCGTTCAGATATACCCTGTATGGGAGAAATTCTAGTTAATTTAAGAATAGATGAGAATGTCCCGGAGTTTAGTGAAGAGTTAACGTACAAGAGATAGGATTAGAAATGGAGTGCTTTACTGAGATTATAACGTCTGAGTGAAAGCCGAGTGGGTCAGGTGCTGAGAAGATTTGAGGTGTGTGATTATTTCAGAGACTTCGTCTGGAATAGTGGGATAGGCAAAAAAAGTAGGAGTAGTGGAAACTTTGTAAGGGTATGACAAGTTTGAAGGAGAATTGAGTATTTGGTGGCGCAGAAGGGAGAAGGGTATGCAAAAAATCGGTTAACATTGAACAGTTGATTTGATCCGTTTGCTGGAAGGGCGAAGGGGAAGATTTGGATCCAATAAGTAGTTTATTTAATACGTGCCATTTGTGTTTACTAGAGTGTAGTTGATTAAATAAAGTTTTGTAATATTTACGTTTAGCATTATTGATAAGATTTTTTAAATTATTAGAGTAATTTTTAAAATTTCGAGAAAGGTGAGGGGAGAGATTACGGTGTAATTTGAGGTAGAGAAAGTTTTTCTTTTTTAGTAAAGTCAAGATGGGTGGTGTTAGACATGGGTTTCCGAATAAAAGTAGTCTGAACGGATAACATCCGATTTTATCCGATTTGACGTGGAATGACGCATACAGGTTCTCTAGTCATAGATGGTTTGACAACTAATGCCCATCTTCAGAAAATGACTGAACGTAAAAGTTCTGCTTAATCTTTTTGTAAAAATCGCCAATGAGGAACCGCGATCATCCTCTTTCAGGCCTACCATTTTGGTAAGTCGCGAAAGAATGGAAATTTTGGTACGTGCATCTTGTAGCGCGTGATTTATTCTTTCTAACGATGCGTGACACGTGCTTTAATTTTCACGTGTTAGAATTTAAAACTTTTTATTGTTGTACGGACTTTTTTAGTCCTCACGTTCTTATTATTGGTCCGTTTTAGTCTTACTTCATGCGCGTTCTCTTATCCGTTCAGTTTTACCAATGGGAACAGTACTTACCATATGGTCTCACCTCTTCTATACCCTTTCTAGTAAACCATTTCTTTAGGTTATATATTGCTTTAGTTGAAAACTTTTCCCTTTATTGAAAATATAGACTTCGTGTTCGAAATACCTATTCAAAATAGCCCTTTCGTTTGGAGTAGAGATCCCACTGTCTTTAAAGGGTGGTTAGAAAATTTTTTGCAGGATCACAGCGGTTATTTTCCAGTAGTCTTTGAATGAAAGTCCGTTCGGTTTTTTGATCGTGACGTCTGTTTAGGGAACCATTCTTCGCTTCTTCCTTAGTGAAAGTAATGTTGGGATGAGTTTGCATCTTAACTAGGTAGGTACATTACCTAAACGCATTTTAATAAGCTAAAACACGCTATTAAGTAATAAATTAAAAGTGGAGTTAATGCTCCAAAAATACGATAAAGATATTAATGGAAAAAAAAAACGGAAGGAAAGATTCCGCGATCTGGATTCGAATGAGGGACCACGAGTTTCACGCTCGTTGTCTCTACCACCTAGGCCACCGCGAACATGAGACGGTAAAAATGTCCCCAAATAACCCAAAGACTACGAGGTAATCATTGTGGAGGCACAGTGATAGGGCAGACACCCGGCTCGCAGACCGGGAATTGCTCCTTTCCAAACCATCAAAAAGCTGATGAAAACTAATAAAGGCAATTCTGAATTCGAATTTTCCTTAACGTTTTCCCCTCCTTTAATATCTTTACTTTTATGTTTGGAGGATTAACTCCAATTCTAAATTAATATTTTCGAACTCGTAAATAGGAAGAAATACAAGCTTCCTGAAACTGCTTTGTAATTGAAATTCGTAATGAAACTGATAAATGTGGTCAATTCGGTCTTTTAGTGAGGACGCATAGTTGGTGCAAGGCCGATGGGCCATTCTATTGCAAAAGGTAACAATCCTGAGGTGTTCAAGGGCAACTATATCAACAAGCCATTTAGACTGTCCAAGGCAATAATGTTGCAGTTAATTGTTGGAAGTCTTAAGCAGTGTCAGCGAGCATAAGCTGCGATGCACACAACATCCACCGACTGCTCGATTGAAAGTGGACTCTTTCGATTTTAAACGTTTTGTCGAATATCTAGAAAAATATCTGATGAATTATTCTGAACCTTCAAGGGTGTGAAGAGCATGTTAAATCTCATATTACAGCGAAAGTTTTGTCCCGAAGGCAAATAGGGGACCAGCAACAAATTGAATTTAAAAAATGTTTGGGATCGCCCTGCAAAAAATAATGCTTGAAATGCATTGTAGATTTAGCAAATGCTTATGAGGATTCTTTTACTTATGTGTTTATTTGTATGAGAAGAGCACCTATATTTATGGAAATATAAAGCCTTATATAAAAATTTTTCGTAAGTTTTTTGTTTATAACATGCAAGGTTATCAACTCAATGCGATGTCATTTTCAGGAAACTAGACAAACTACAGTAGAGGCAACACCCTGCAATCAGAATATAAAAATACGATCACCCCTCCCCCCTGGCTGCTGCTACAATGAGCCATAATGGTTCCAGTAAACCAGGTTCCTTGGAACCAATTTCGACTATCATTAATTTTACGTTATATTCTTTCATGACACATCATTCCAAATTGTTTGATATATTACTCTTACAGCAGTCGTTAATCCAGGTCCATCCAGGGACCCAACTCGTCGGCCTCTGGCCATACAGGCCCTGGATGGACGTATTGGATTACAATTAATAGTAAAAAAAAAATGAGCATTTTTACTAAATGTTTATCTGCGCATACGCAAGCGTTACCAAAATGTTTTTTTTTTTTTGCATATTTTATTATCCAACAGTGTAGAGTGCTCTTATAAAAAGCCCAAGCAAATATCGTGAAAATTCAGAAAGATTGATTGATTGATTCATTCATTCATTCATTCATTGCTACCAAAGATAAGGATAAAGGCAGCTCGGTGCCACACAGGAATCCCCACCAATGCACCGAGAAGATAGACAAAAAGACAAATTTAAAAAAAAACACAAAAAAAAAACGATAAGTATATATTAATGAAGTTATTGATAAAATTATGTAATTATATAAAAGACAATATTATAAAAAACAATCCAAATTACTCTTAGCATTATGCAGTTGATTAAAACAAGATAAAATTTTGAATAATAAATTAAAATTAAAGCAAGGAATATAAAACAATTCTCGATTTCTAAACCGTGTATTACAATTAAAGTTTAAGTAAGCCAAACAAAAAGGACTATCAATCTTTCCATTAATGATATTAACAACAAATTTTAAAATCTCCGCATGAAAGATGTCAACACAATCACAAATGTTCAAATCTTGCATGATCTGAGAAAAGGAGTAAATACCAATTCTAATATAGCGTAAAAATAAAGTTTTGCGAATAGACTATACACTCTATGAAGTCTATTCTTGACATGATTTGATGCAAACCCCCAAATTACTATTCCATACAGAATGACCGGTATAATAAGGGTAATAAATAAAAAAATTTTTAATAAAATTCGCCACACATAAAGCGTGAGGTCAGGTTACGAATCACGCCTAATTTAAATAGTGCGTTCTTGCACAATCTGTCCACATGGTCACCAAAGATTAGCTTACGGT
Organism: Rhysida immarginata; assembly: GCA_023313115.1. Classification (NCBI taxonomy): domain Eukaryota; kingdom Metazoa; phylum Arthropoda; class Chilopoda; order Scolopendromorpha; family Scolopendridae; genus Rhysida; species Rhysida immarginata. The sequence continues at coordinate 458,455 of JAHWFO010004704.1, read as the reverse complement.
CAAGAAATACCCCTAAATCTCGAATACTTTCAACCCTTTCAATCAAAGTCTCATTGACAGTATAAGAAAATAAAATAGGTTTAATTTTCTTAGTAAAGGTAATAATTTTAGTCTTACCATTATTAATAATCAGCCCATTATCTAGGCACCACTTAGAAAAAGTATCAACCTTGACCTGTAAAATATCACAATCAGACCGAGTGATAACCTGCTGGAATAGCTTTAAATCATCTGCAAACATGGAGGCTCCTGGCCCCAGCATCGCCAGGACATCATTAACGTAGATGTCGAACAGTATTGGGCCCAGGCAGCTACCCTGAGGAACCCCTCTTAAAATGCGAAAACAAGAACGAGAAATAAAATTTCCCATCTTAATACATGCTGAGCGATCAGATAAATAAGAGGAAAACCAAGCAAGCAAGGAACCCCCAATCCCATACCATCTTAACTTAGAGATCAATCTGGCATGGGGCACCAGATCGAAAGCCTTTGATAAATCAAAATAAATAGTATAAAGTTGCTCGTGCTTGTCGAAGCATTCTGTAATTTTAGTGACAAATGGAACAAGATTAGTCAGGGTAGATCGCCTTCGTACGAACCCATGCTGCTCAACATCAATCATTTGTTGAAAATAGAAATAAATACGGTCAAAAACAAGACGCTCTAAAATCTTGGAAAAGTGAGTTAATAAAGACACAGGTCTATAATTAGAACAAGCTAATGGATCCCCAGATTTGAAAATAGGACAGATCAATGAGGTTTTGCAACTGACGGGAAAAATACCCTTATCAAGACTTTTATTGAAAATGCAGCAAAGAGGGGTAGCAATAATTTCAGAACAAACCTTTATGAGAAAAAGAGGCAAAGTATCACTGCCATACGAGCGCGTCAATTTCATACATTTGATCGTACGCCTGACTTCGTCGATCTGAAAAACAATTTTATTAAGGTTAAAAGGATAACCGTAAGACATGATGTTAAAGTCGTTAGACTCAAGCGTAACAGTTGATTGAACAGATGAAAACTGATTACAAAATTCCTTAGCAATATCCTCAGGATCAGAGAGACAAAGATCACCGCTACGCAAGACAAAATTACTTGAGTTCTTAACATTCTGTCGACGAAGGTAGTCCCAGAATCCATTTACGTTACGTCTAAACTCCATTTCAAGTTGACTCAGATAGACAGCATAATCTTCTTGAATTTTAATTTTTGAGTTAGTTCTTAGTTCTGAAAATTTACGATAATATTTCTCTTTGCGTGATTTCTTCCGTAACGTGTGGTATTTTCTTTTCTTCCTAATAAGTTGAATGGTGGCTGTACTAAACCACTTGGGATAAGTTTGCCGCCCAAAAGAGATCCTAAATTTTGGAATGAAAGTCTGCCTAGCTTCAAGGAAAAGCTCAGTTACCACTTTAACTTCATTGTCAATATCGGATTCTGCAGAGATCGATGACCAGTCAGCCTTACGTAAAAAATTGTAAAGCCCTATATAGTCAGCGTTCTGATAGGCCCAACCTTCCAGATATGATTTTTTTGATTTACCTGGTGGATTCACTTCAAGATATCGTCGATAGAATGAGTTGAATTTCAGTTGCTCTCAAAAATAAACAAAACGATAAGGGGCTTTCTCCAATTTTTTATTTTGGATCGGACACCCGTATCAACTTCTCCTTATGCTGATATGAAGGCATATTGAGTAATAAGAAGGAACTAATCAGTGTCTCTTAAGGTATAGGAGCTAATGTCCTATTCATATACCCAGTATAGATGTCAGTTATTGGGTTTTCGCCTTAGCTTGTGCCAAATAAACTAATCTAGTAATCTTAATTTGTTTTCATAGTCACTCGTTTGTTTTCTTACTTTATTTTTATTTTTTTGATTCACAGGTGATAATTGATTTTCTTGCGGCCATCGAGAAGCCTCATCTGGCCAAACTGCCGAGTGGACCCGGGGCTGTCATGAGCTGCATGATGATGGCCACTGACCCCCGACTGAAAGCTACCGACAACGTGCAGGTGATTCTCTTCATGGAAGAAGAGAACTTGAGAACGGCTCAGCTGCACAGTTTCCAGGCCATTTCCACCGTTAACACGAATCAGCTGACAAAGGTCAAAAGCATGTTTCTTACATACACTATATGATCACAAATATCCGGACACATGCACGTTTGCGCTCTAGCCACGATTTCATGGAAATCAATAGGGCGTTGCACATCCCTTTGCCCGAATCACAGCTTCCACCCTTCGGGGAAGACTTTCCACCAAATGTTGGTAGGTACTTTCCGGAATGTTCCTCCATTCCTCCCGAAGAGCGAGAATCAGTTCAGGTACAGAAGTTGGCCGATGTGATCTGGCCCGCAAGCGTCTTTCTAATTCATTCCACAGACTCTATAAGATTGAGGTCGGAACTTTGTGCCGGCCAACCCATTTCTTCGACCCCTGAGTCCGCAAACCACTGCTGTACACGCCTCGCTTTGTGGCACGGAGCATTGTCGTTTCCGAAAAATTGCCACAACGTTGGAAGTGCACAGTTGTCCAAAACATTCAGATAACGGTCGGAGTTCATGATTCCTTGCACAGGAACGAGCTGGCCCAGTCCGTACCATGAAAATGAGCCCCACACCATGACTCCTCCTCCTCCGAACTTGACTGTGGGTTCTGTGCACTCGGGTAAGAAGCGTTCTCCAGGTATGCGCCAAACCCAAACTCGTCCATCGGATTGCCAGAGTGTGTAGCGAGATTCGTCTGTCCACATTATACGTTTCCATTGGTCCATTGTCCAGTTTCTGTGGGCTTTGCACCACTCCAGACGTCGCTTGGCGTTGACCCTGCTGATGTGGGGCTTGTGGGCAGCAGCACGGCCATGGAATCCCATCGTATGCAGTTCCCGACGAATTGTCATGGTACTGGCATCATTTGCAGAGGCGTTTCGAAACTCTGTGGCAATTTTTTCCGCCGAGGACTTCCGGTTGCTGCGGGTGACACGACGAAGCACTCGACGGTCTCTGTCCGTTAGTTTCTTGGGTCTACCGGTTCGTTGTTGAACTGTTGTTGATCCCCGAGTCTTCCATTTCATAATGACATCGCCTACTGTTGACTTGGGTATCTGAAGAAGGCTGGAAATGTCACGCACGGACTTGCCGCATAGGATACATCCAACGATGGTTCCACGTTGGAACTCACTGAGCTCTGCCGAACGACCCATTCTTGCCAATGTCCAAGCAGAGTTGTGTCTGAAGGTGTGGGAAGCTATTTAAATGATGGGCAAGTCATTATCATGTGACATTGGGCCAATCGATGATCTGTGAGGGGTGTCCGGATATTTTTGATCAGAACCCACTGGCCTTTAAAACGGAAGACTACATCATTTGATCTTAAAGGCCACAGGGAATTAAGAAAATGATTCTAGCTACTTATTTTATCCAACAGGCAATGCAACTCTTAGATATTTCTGGATTTCAAAACGTTGAATTCTAACAGTGAACTTAGGATAGAGTTACTGTGTCTAGGAACTGCACTTCAATTCGCTTTATTCAAAACGTAATATACAGGGTGGGGGCCCAAAAGTTCCAGTACAGCCTTTTATTTCCAAAACAAAGGAAAATTAAACATTTGATTAGAGCAATATGAAATGAATATGTGGACCTACATTTTGGGGTACAAAAGAGCTTGATTGTAGTTTTGAAATCCGTCATATTGGATTGCCACTTTTTCAAATGTAAAATAGGTCTTATTTCAAACGACACCAAAATTTTCTCAGAAACTTATTCATTTGTTGGATTTGACCTATCTGTTACGGTTTGGAAGCTACCTTCACTGAAAGTTTGTATGACGTTATGAACATGGTTGACATTAGGAGCATGGTTGCATAAGATGTTCAGAAGAACGTTAGGTGAGATTTTGTCACTTTCATTGGCATTTCCTGTTTGAATTTGGATGGGGGAGGTATGCAAAGGTTATGAGAATTGGTTTGTGTGGATGGTATCATTGAGGTCATTTACTATGCCTCGACAGTTTCTTTCCTCAGTCCAGGATAAATCTCACTTCTCTCTTGCCTTGTTAGTGCCATCTTCAATCTTCTACAACAAAATTATTACATTTCAATTTCAAGCTGCCAAAAACTTTCATTGACAGTTTGCAAACTGTGGCAGATAGGTCAGATCTGACAAGTACAGGGTGAGTCAAAAGTCATTGGACGTAGCCGTATTCGGAAATGGTGTGTAAAATGAACGATGTGACCATACTAGTAGGAAATAGGATAAGTGCTCTTATCTTTTGGGACAGTTCTGGCGCCATTTTGGTTCAAGGATCATTTTCTTAAATGGAAAGGGAGTCATGAACACTACTTTTTTCTCAGGAGTTCATTCCTGCAATGGGATTTGTTATCTTGTGTGGTTCACAAATTATTAGCAAAAACATTGACACTTCCAAACAAAACACACACTAAAAACTGGGTTGCAGCAGCTAACGGAGGTGTACAAAGTGTTGTCCCTGCTCCTGCACACAGAGCTCAAGTTGCTTTAGCCATTCATTATGCACACGCACAAGAACGTCGGGGGTAATGCTGCCACAGGTCTGTGGGATGAGTTACTAAAGGCGACGTTTGCTTTGGATCTTCAACACGCACTCTACCGGTGTGATGTTTGGGGAACGTAGTGGCCACTCCAATGACCAGGTAATTGCTAGGAAAAAAAACTTTGGAAACTGCCATATTCAGTCAACAGTGACGGGAACATTGTGTTATGTAACATTCGCAGGTACTCATTTAGGATACCATTTATGAAAATTGGTCCAGTTAAACTGGTGCCCCATCCATATCTCACTCCACACCATAACATTGACATCACCAACGACTTTGGATGGATCTATCCAATGAGGGTTCGTACCGCTTCAATATCTCATGTTCTGACGGTTCACCTCATCACGGACATAAAAATTTGCCTCATAATTGAACAGTGTTATGTCCAAATGAAGGATCCAGTTGATACAGAGCCCAAATACAGTACTCCTCACGTCTGTCTGGATCATCCTCGGATAGTTTTTGCTCCATCTGAACTTTGAATAGATGCCACTTTTTGTATGCAGAATCCGTGCTATGGATGATTGGCTGAGTCCACAGTCTGCTGCTAGAATCCGTCTTGTGCTGCGCTGTGAACTTTTACTTTGCATCTTTGCAGATGCTGCCAACACTTTCTTGAGATTACCTCATCGGTTGATGTTTCTTGGCTAGCCTGTACGAGCATCTCTGAAATGTGTGATCATATATGAGATGGTACTGTGCACGATTGGTTCTCTTTCGGGGTGCCTGGCGTTGAAATCGGCAACAATGGTACGATAGGACGTTCCCCGGACATCAGGATCGTTGAAATCCTCCATTCCTTCATTAGTGCCATCTCCAATTACCTGCAACAGACAATTGGTAAAGTGGCAATGTTTTGTGAACCACAATAGATAACTGAAATCCGATTGCAGGAATGAACTCCTGAGAAAAAAACTAGTGTTATTTGATGTCATGACTCCCCTTCCCATTTAAGAAAATAAACCTTGACTCAAAATGGCGGATTTCAAGATTGCAGCCAAACTCCGAAACTATCCCAAAAGATAGAGCACCATCCTATTCCCTGCTAGCAGGTTCACATCGTTCATTTTACATACCATTTCCGGAAAATACAGCTATGTCCATGTCCATATTAACTTTTCCTGTATTTGAAATTTAATCTAGCAGGGGATCAGCCTACTGAGGCTTTACTTGGCCTTTCAGGGGATCAGCCTATCTTCGACTCGATGATTCCGAGAGCGACAAGATCTTAGCGCTTTCGACAACCATAATGTACTTTAATGCATTGACGATAAAGACCTAAACTGATGAAAATAAAAATATAATTTCTGGAACTGGCGATAATGCAAAAAATGCAGAGAACCGAAAACAAATTTTTATAAGGAAAAATGACGTGGATATGTTAATAATAATACAAGAAATAAAACACTCTTGTGAAAAAGACAACATACGACCTGAAGTCATGGAAACCGACGTTAATTTCACACCGAGTATCACTCCTCAGTACTTTCATCTATTTTTATTTCTTCTCTTGTGATGTTTTGGTGCTCTTATGAATGCTTTATTAAGTCTTATTATACTTAGTGCTTGTATACATGGGAATGAAATAATAATTGCAAGCATACATGTTTATTACAGCAGATCATAGATAATAGTGTTAGGCATCTAACATCTATCTCTATGCAGACAGATCATGAAAAGCAGCATAAGAGATAATAGGCATGGTTTCTGGTTTCATGGCGCGTGACGTCACATCACTCTTGAGCTATGACGTAGCGTTTTTTGGTGGTGTCAACTATAATAATTTTTTTAAAAAGAACTACGCACAATTAGAAAAAAAAAAAAAACCCATACCGGTATATTAGTGATCTAAACTATCGAAAAAAAATTTAAAAAATTTCATGCAACTTCCCCATTCTTACCCAGCATTCGCCCAATTTTATTACCGTCCTAGGCCCGATAAACTGTTGATAATAACCAGCAGTGATGACCTTTGTGTAAAACTGAAGTGCCTCAAACACTTACGCAACCCCACATCAAACACGGTCCATATACAGCGTCATCCATTTAAGTGAGGGTTTTTTTAGGGGGAAAATCACGCACTTCCTTTGGAAGGGAAGTAAAGTCATTGGTCCCGTGTAGTCGTTTGCCGGCTGCACGTTAAAGAACCTTTGTGAGGCAAAATTTGCAGCCCCTATAATGCAGTCCTGAAATGACCTTACAGTTGAAAAGGACGTTAATACCAAACTAACCAACCAAACAAATCATTTAAGTGTAGACATGGAAATATCTCGAAAACAAAGCATTGTACGAAAAAATGTCCAAAATCAAAAGTGAATTATTTCGCGGGCGAAATTAATTAGCCGAAAAGTTAGCCTCCCCCCCCCCCCTTGTGAGGGGGGGGGGGGGGTAACTTTGAAATCTTAAATAGGAACCCCTATTTTTAATGGTATATTCAGATTGTACACAATATTCGAGAAATGTTTTATTCTTGGTGTTTTTTCAATTGATCCAACCGTTTAGGAGATAGAGGCCCTGATAGTGTGGAACTTTTAAAGTTTTGAACCCAATTTTATCGATGAAGACAAAGAGAGAGAGAGAGAGTGGGTCTTACAGACATTCCTATTCTACTTTTTAATGGTCTTTAAGAATCCGAAGTCAGAATTTCAAAAATTCAAAATTTTTAGTGCACAAGCCAGGTCTTGGGGGCAGCAGTCCTATGGGGACAGAGTCTATGCATGTGTATAGAAAAATATTGGATTTTTTGAAATTCTGACTTCGGATTCTTAAAGACCATTAAAAAGTAGAATAGTAATGTCTGTAAGACCCACTCTCTCTCTCTTTGTTTTCATCGATAAAATTGGGTTCAAAACTTTAAAAGTTCCACACTATCAGGGCCTCTATCTCCTAAACGGTTGGATCAATTGAAAAAACACCAAGAATAAAACATTTCTCGAATATTGTGTACAATATGAATATACCATTAAAAATAGGGGTTCCTATTTACGATTTTTTGGCTAATGAATTCCCCCACCAAGTAATTCACTTTTGATTTTGAACATCTTTTCATACAATGCTTTGTTTTAGAGATATTTCCATGTGTACACTAAAATGGACCACCCTGTATATCGTGTGGGATTTTGTGGAATAGTCTTATTCGATTCACGAACTTAACTGCCGAAACAATTTAATCAGTGAACACCTCATTCTTGTATTTTTTGCATCAGCGCACGCAAGCATGCTTATACGCTTTGATCAGCATTGGCACTTTTTGGGTCCACTTTTAAGTAGCCTTTCTCAGTGTTTACCAAATTATACTAAGATGAACTGAGGGCTTGCTCTTCATGCTGCCAGCTCACCTACTCTAGTGCTGCACCACTTTCAATGGTAGTGAGCATTTGCTGTACGTCTCATAATCCTGATAAGAGGCTCAAACAATTTCAAGCAACAAGAAGTGTCGCACCAGAAGGGTGCGGAAGATCTTCAACATTGTATGAACATGTTGCAAAAATTACAGGAACATTTATCCACAGCCCAGCAACACCTCGTGAACATTCCAAGGAGCATTATCCATATATTTTGCATCCTCATTCAAACCTGTATCCTACAAAACTCAAGTTATTCATGAACTGGTAAAGGACGACAAGCCACGATGTTACGAGTTTGCAATAGCAATGCTTAACAGAATCGACAATGACAATGCTTTCTTTTCAAGATTATTAGTCACAAGGCAATATTCTGCGTGCCTAAAAAAGTTAATAGATACAATTGCAGGATATAAGGATTAGAAAATCTGTTGCATGCAAACAGAAGTGAGAAAGTGAATGTGTGGTTCAGTGAACAGTACAAATTACCTGGACATGCTGGAAAATTATGCGTTACCAATCGTGGAAGAAAATCAGCTAAGCAGGTTTTTCCAACAGGACTACACATTGCCCCCATTGGGGACTTCTCAATTACCATTTTCCAGACATGATGACCCTCTCTTGGCTGCCATGTTGAGGCCACCCCCCCACCCCCAGGAAGGATAAGGCAATTTGGAGCGGTACCAAGTGTAACAAGTTAATAATTCTTAATTTTTTAAGCGATGGCACTGGAAATAAGGGTTGGTTCAGTCTGATCTTTGTCATTTTGGAGCTATGATTGTACCTTTCAAAACTCTGATGTTTAAACGATTTCAAGTTAGCATCATTTTTTTCGTGTGGTAAATGTGTTGAGCCAAATAAAGAGCATTTGTGGCACATACTGCTTTTCTTGTTCAATCAAAAGAAAAACACAAGTAAAAACTGTCGTATACTAGTGGAAACTTAAGGTGACAATGTCCCAACACAGTACTGTTGTGTGTATTGGCTTAGACGATTCAAAAATGATGATTTTGACTTGAAAGACAATGATGTGCGTTCGGTGGGATCAGAAAGGTGTCATGTACATGAACTTCTGAAACCAGGTGAAAGTTAATACCATTCGCTACCGTCAATAAATGATTAATTTGAACCATGCATTGATCGAAAGCAACCAGAATGGGCTACAAGACATGAAAAAGTGATTTTGCTGCCCGGAATACCTCATCACACGACGGGGAAAGCGATAAGAGACGCCATTTCTGCACTTGACTCCTTCCAACTACCACCTGTTTTCGTCAATGTCTCGCACACTTATGAAGATGTCGGAAAATGGCTTGTAACTGGACCACCTCAAAAGATGTACGGTTTTTCTGGGAGGGCATTCACAAATTGTAGAGATGGGGAAAACGTTTAACTAACAAGGACACATACATTGAATAAACAATTTTTTTTTACCTTTCTCCCAAATTGCCTGAACTGTGCTGGGGGAATCGTCCAAGCCATATCATCCATCACCTAGGAGATGCTCAACAACACTTGAGAGAGATTGAGTACCCCCTAGATATTTATGACCCACAAACGGAGCTCCTAGCAAGGTAGACTGATTTGTGGAGACATGACTATAATTGGTATAAAAACTGAGTTTTGTTTTCATTGTCGCAAACAACATAAAAATAGTTTTTCTACTTAAAACGTTATGGATGTTTATGGTACCAATAATTATTTATACTGCTGATAAGGAGGAACTTTATTTCTTTTGCAAATAATGGAAAATTTAGTTTAGATATAATCAATATAATTTTGTATTTTAAGCACTGACTGTTGCCCTTCATATTTTGCTTTTTTTTTTTTTGCCCTCTCCTATTATTTTTCCCGTAGGACATTTGCCAAAACCTCCTCGATTACGAAACACTGGAAACCATGCAACTAAACAAATATATTGATGAAAGTGGTCATCGTGTGTTCACAACGGCACCAAATTCTTTAAAAGCCCACGTAGCAGTAAAATTTTTAAATAAGTGAGATTACATTTTATTCATTGTATATTATTCATTTTTTGTCCATGTATAAATTTATAACATGTTTTTATTGTGTATAAAAGTGAAGATAACACTAAACACCACAGCAACATATATATACGGTTGTTTTGTTTTTTTTTTTTAACTTTTTTTTTTTTTTTTTTTTTTTTTTTTAAATTTCACCCTCACCTTCATCACCTAATCCATTTCTGTTTTTGTTTCATCTTGTAAACATTAAGCAAGATCATTAATAAATTTCTCTTAAATAAATGTTTATATACACATAAATGTAGACTTAAACAATCTTGCATGGCACTCCTTATGAAATAAAAATAAAAATGATGAAATATAGTAACTATTTCTAGAATTACAGTCAGAGCTTGCTGCAAATATTTTTGTATGTGCATTTCAGTTATCTGATCTGAAAACAATAGGTGGAATGCCAAATAAAAAAATAAAATAAAATAAAAAGTTCTGCAAGAAATGGGATGTAGCAGCATCATTCCCGTAACACTTGCAGGTGTCGAGATGAGAAAATCCTAAGAAAAAAAAAAAAAAAAAAATCATTACTATAGAGAAAATAATTTACTTAATGTATTTTCATTCGATTTGCCTTCTACCATTCCTCACAATCTCATAAAAGCAATAAGAACTTAATTTTGAAATCAGAGGGGGCCAGAATGTGAAGAAACGATTTAGAGCCCAATTGAAATAGTTATTAAAGCAAAAGCATTTATATTCTGTCCAGTGAAAATTGAACTGGGTATTGATATCTATAGATTAATACAAGCAAGGATGAACATGGAATTATGAGGTTTCTTCATATCTACTTTAGCGAGGAAAGCAGACAGGTAAGCCAGGAATAATCACATAATTCAAGAACTTTCGCTGGATAGACCATAGAAATCTTCAATTAACAGAATTAATAAATGTTAATTAATACAGTTGAACCCACTTAGAACGAATTTTTAAATGTCTGCAAATTTGTTGGTCATAGCTGTATTCTTTATACTCGTACGGAGACTGTATAATAATATCATTAAGTTCGGAGACTGTTCTGATATCTCCGATCAAACTATTTGACCGTGGCAAAGCCCTACATATGATGCGAGACATAATAAGGCGGAAGCAGTTCCACAGTGCAAGGTTTTACCAAACAATACTTGTCACTGAACTGCAATTGTTCACGTTCGTTGGAAGCAGAAATGTCTTTTGAAGAACGTGTGAATATCAAATACTGTCAGCATTTGGGGAATTTCTGGACAGAAACAATGCACAAAGTTCCAGGCTCGCCTGTGATGCTGTCCCTCAGAAACTCCCAGAACTCTGGAAAAGTAAGGATTGGGTACTTCACATAAGGCCTCTGCACACCAGTCTTTCATGGTGCAATACATTGGCCAAAATGGTAACGTCAGCCCTTCCAAACCCTCTCTACTCGCCCGACCTCACCCCATGTGACTTTTAGTTTTTCAGACAGGAGAACAAGTAACTCAAAGATGCTGTTTCAAGAGTGCATTCGAGGTTCAGGAAGCAGCGTCAGCCACCCCATCTCCTCTTCCAGGAATATTTTCAGCAACAGTACTCAGTTGGCAGAAAGAAATGCATAGTTGCAGAAGGGGGTTGTGTGTAAAGTGCGATAACAATAACATATCAGGAAGGCCAGTCTCCAAACTTAATGATCATACTAGTATTTGTATTATCTTAAGATCTCTATAAACATAGATAGTTGTCAAAGGTGGGAAGGTGTAATCGTGACAATAAAAATAGGCTTTAAGAATGAATATGAAATAAGCCTATTATTGAAAAAAAACTTCAAACTTTGTGTGAAATAATTGAAACTTCATAATTAGGTGCAAATAAATAACATGCCTCGAATTTATTAAGCATCAATAATAGACACTTTCAGAGCATGTGTACTTTAAAAGGAGAAGCTTAGGGAACATCTAAAAATAAGAATTTAATATAAAATTCAAGGGCACCTTTGAACTGTTGAATTATATTAAAACTATTCCACATATCCAACCATGCTTTAAAACTTGACTGAGACTGTTAGTGGAAAAAAGTCCTTGACTGTCATTAGTGTACCATGTCAAGAAACTCTGATTGCCTGAAACCAATGTTAGGTGCATTTACACATGAATTTGCACTTCCATCCCTATAAAATTCAAATAGTGCAAGAACTTCATAGAGATGATCCAGTTAACAGACTACACTTTTGTCAACAAATGTTGGATTTGATAAATGAGGTTCTGAATAATCTAATCATGAGCGATGAAGCACACTTTCACTCGTCTAGCCTGATCGAAACCACGAGAACTTGCATAGAAACCAATGCATGCTTTCCTGTAACGATATGGTGCGCTGTTACCACTTCTACAGAGTGGTGCAAATAAAAGTAGCCTCGCATGAATTGCAAAGAAACTTAACTGAGGCTACTTTTATTTGCACCACCCTGTACCATAATTGGCCCTTACTTCTTCAAGCATGAGCATGGAAATATTTGCACTGTGAATAGTGTTCGTTATGTGCATATGCTCCAGTTTATTTCTCGCCTCCATTGGCATTCCACTGAATAATAACCTTTCCTTTTAACAGTATGACGTGACAAGTCACACTGCAAGAACCACAATGGACGTTTTGCACTCTTATCTGTGAACACTTCATATCTAGAAATGGTGACATTGAGTAGCCAGCATGACCACTAGACTTGGGTGTGTGCAATTTTTTTTTCTTCTGGTGGGGGCTATATGAAGAGTATTTTGTATTAACCACCAATACCTCACAACCAGAACTTAGGTGCAGATACAGGAAGAGGTTTCAAGACATGTTACATCATGCTATGAGAGTTTTTGCGATCGGCTAGCTTCGTGTGTGCGCACCGAAGTGGAGGGCCTCTTAAAGATGTCATTTTTAAACATTCTCAATGGAATGGTACATCATATGTTTAGCATTTGCTGAAGATACTTTGGGTGTACAGGGTGTTGCAAATACAGGGCAGTACTGCCAGGTAGCCTATCCGCTCATACATTGTTGCATCATGTTTCAACCATTGTTAATCAAATTTAGGGCTTATTATTGGTAGAAATATGATGTAACAATGTATAAGTGGATAGGTTACCCGGCATTGTTGCCTTGTATTTATTTGCAGCACCCTGTATACTGTAATATTTTTTTTAATTTCATTAACATTTCAAAATCGATTGATTCGTTGGTGGATTCTGTACTAGGAAGTTAGTGTTAAGTCGTTGGCTTTAACAAAAGAAAGGGGATGGTCCAAGCTCTTATCCCTATTACGTGATTTTCTAGGTATTCTCATGCAGGCATGACTTGTTATCAAATTATGTTTAGCTTTCCTAAAGAAAGTAAAAATATTGCAAATTGTTTGGGCATGCCCCTATATGTATGGAATAAATAGTTATAAATTGGTTAAACAAGATTGTCAGACCTTCAGAAAACACTTTAGAACTTAAAAATTGTCAGGGGTTTGAAAGTTGTTTAATTTTTCTTGCATTTAATAGACAATAAGAAACCATGCATGGAACATAAGGTGCATGTCACAAGTTCAGTCGCTACAAATGATCAACATGACTTCGCTTTCTGCTATGGAGTTCACATCAATCACATGGACTGGTAAGAGAAATCAAACGATTTTCAAGCCTTGGTAATAGTCTGTATGTAAAAAAATACTATGCCTGCACATTCAAATTTCAATATATTTTCAAATAAACATCTGACTCTATTTTATTGGATTCTAAAATAAACAATAACTACATTTTATTAAATAAATGGGTGGTAGTACAAGAAAAATTAGTGACTATTCATTTTTTGCAAAACTAACAAATAAAATGTATGCAAAACTAACCTTGTCCTCAAATTCTATTAACTCAAATATTGATAATACAATTACCTTTATATATAAACGAATATATATGGTCCCTCATTTTTCCTCAGATTCGTGCGTTAATCTTCTAATTTTCGGTATTTCTTTATTCTTTTCCAATCTCCATTACTGTAGTTCATTTGGAAGTGAGTCTCAACAACCATCGTCACTGTTGTCCCGTCACTTTGCTGCACAGGTTCCTGGTCTTCATTCAACTGGATTGTCACAATGTTGCCAAGTTTTGGACAGGGATTTTCTAAATAAACCAAAACACTCCATGAAAAATACTCTGCCACAGAAGAGAAAGTAAACAAATGAAACTGGAGATAAACAACACTAACCTCGTGACCCAGCCATAAAGCCAAGAATTAAAGCTTTCTCAGGACGCGTAACTTTATTAGAGTTGCGGAACATTTCTTGAGCCTCTTGTATCTGCTCTTTCTGTAAATGCAAATAAGAAATATCAAATAAGCTGCTCCACAAGGGTGACAATCTTCTAATATTTATGTATAGAACTCACAGAATGCCAACCAAATTTGGCTCTCCAAAATTAATTCATAACTTTAGAATTTGCAATGTGTTTAAGAATGCCTCTGGCTCTTAAGTGGAATAATTAAAAGGGAGAAAATCCCATATCGAGCCCTTCTATTCTTTTATTTTATAAGGTTATTTTTATAGTAAAAAAGAATGGTTTGTTCGTAAGAAATGTGTAAACTGAAACAAGTTCATGCTTCCTTGTTAAAGAATAAAAGATAAAAACATTTATCCTTCTTTGCAATAATTTAGTACATCTATGGTCAGAATAGAACTAGACATCAATTGCAGATACAGATCAATAGTAGAAATAAAGAAACCTCTTGCACATAAAATGGTCAATGTTTACAAAGAGGGTGGAGAGATAAATTTGGAATTATTTTTATAGCCACTGTTTAACCATTTTCATTTTTTTTTTTTTTTTTTTTAAAGCCACTGGTGTAGTGCTGCCAACTCAAATTTTTTGCCCTGCTACAACCGAGCAAAAAAATGTCTGAATTCAATTGTATCAGGTTGTTGCAAAAGTTTCTTCCGGTTCTAGAACCCGTGCCCAAGAAGGGCTCATTTTCCGAAGGGGGTGTTCATTTTTTTTCAAACAAATTATTGCATTCGAATCCTGAATATCTTTGCTATATTACATCCAAGAATCAACTTTCTGACTATACATCTGTGAGTGCCATCAACGGTCTGAAATGGACCTTTCACGCGAGCATATTCGAGCAATAATCTTCTAGGAGTATTCTGGAAAGATCAGTGCTGCGCAATGTCACCAAAACATTTGCCAACATTTAGGTGATGGCACTGTTTACGTACAATAGAAGAACGGTATCGCCAGTTCAGACACGGAGATGGCACTCTTTAAGATGCACCTCTCTGGTCGGCCAATCATGATTTCAGATGGTGATCTACGCCAAGCAGTTGATGAAGATCACAATGTTGCAACGGGGGAACTCGCAGAACAGCTCAAGGTTCACTTTTCAACCATTGCCTGGCATCTGCATGAGCTGAATCTGTCATTCAAGTTCAATCGATTTTGTGTTGGAATAAAAATCCGGAAAAAACTTTTGCAACAACCTGATATTAATGAATTCAATCTGTTAAGTTTTGGATTTTAATAGATTTTTACATGATTTGTTTATAAAACACAAGTTTTGCAGAACATCTAAATTGGCAACACTGAAGCCAACTAGTGCACGTATCAATCGCCACACGTCAGATAACCTAAACGTCATGCCAGGAGTGATATTTTACTAAAGAAAAAGTTATATATGACATCGAATTCATGGCTTATAAAATTACCCAAAATGACTTCAAAAGATAATCAATACAGGATGTTTATATTAAAATGATTCAAATAATTTTAACCTCCCTAGGTTTAATTCATGATGGATATAGGAGGAGGATGAAGTACAAGAACTCTGGAACACAAATTGAACACAAGATGGTAAGACTGATAAAAGCTCATATTTCAGATAAGAGGCTATCCTTTGTCACTTTCACTTATTTATTTGACAAAGGATGGCCTTTATCCAAAAAGTCAGCTTTTTTCAGGGTCCTGCCACCCAGTCTCCAATTTTAGGTTTAATTCAAGAATAGCTCCAAGTAAAATGATGATTAGGGAAGATTTTTGTGTAAACATGTAGTGGGGGCCATTGGCAAAAGTGGTGACCAGCAGCACAACCCTTGGAATGCTAACACGACTAGAATGGAGAAGTTACATGGGTTCTAAAATAAACATTTCCTTCTTTCAGAGAAAAATCTGCAAGAAAAATTCTTTGGCTCATGTGAGCACATCTGCCAACTTATCAAGAGCCAGAAGTAATTTATAAAAGCTGTACCCTGGATATGTCCAGTCAAACTTTCGTTGAACAATTAAATTTCTGATTTTTATTTGGACTATAACATCAATAATAAAGTTGTTGAAGAATTAAGATTGTCATGTTTAACTTATTCTGTGATAGCAACACCGGTACGACGTTAATGTCTTCTTTTCCATGTTCAGGCCCAGTAGTTTCTAGAAGGCGATGACTAATACTGTCTGATGAAAGTTTGGCTGGGCATGTCTAATAAATTTCCAATATCAGTTGTTAGACATTATTAATTTTACTATGCAACAATGAATAACATCTGAAGTAACTGGACAAGCCCAGTCAAACTTTCATTAGACAGTATTCGCTACTTTCAGTGAATAAAGAGGGTGTTTTCTTTAAAAATTGGCAGCGAAAGTAGGATTCTTCCATTTTTTTAAACTAAAAAATAGATGACTGTTTAGGATAAAAATTCATTTTAATAACTATGAGAATGTTATCTGGGATTGGTGCTGTGTGTTATAAAACCCATGTTTAAATGAATTCGAATCCTACTTAGCTCAGTTCAAGTAATGCCACAAGGGTGGCTCAACTTAAATTGAAAGTAGCGAATATATACCATATTGGCCCAATTATTTTTATACATTAACTTTATTTTATGTCAGATTAGTGGCCAACATTTGAAGGACTTGATTGTAAGCCACAACTTCAGTTTTAAAAACCTCAATGCAGGGAAAAAAGTGCAGCTTGTAATTTAACATTTAAATACGATTAACAATGCCTTATGATGCAAGAATATGAATTTTCAGTGAATGGGCTTTCTTTTTAGGTGGTGGTGACTGTACAGGGTAATCCGAAAGTCTAGCACATTGTGTCCCAAAATCTTTCAAGGATTTTACCACGGTCTATAGATATTTATGGCCATCGAGCTTCCGCCATTTTCCATTGTTTCGAGAAGCTAACAGATCGCACCACAATTGTCTAACCTGCGACAAAGGTTTTTCAATGAAATTGAAAATTAAAGTTAAGTTTCCATCTGCCGATAGGGCAGCGCTGCAGGCGCAGTTGGGCCGATTGTACGTGCAGTGCCACTTCTCAATAGAGTTCCCGCCCTATTGGGAGCTAGAAACTTTAGCTTTATTTTAACAATGGAGCTCTATGGCAATGCAACCAAATGATTAAAGTACCGATAGTGAAATAAAACAAATCCTACAAGGTTTTTAATGTGATTGCTGTTATTTGCCAGCTCACCTGCAGATACGAGAGGATGAATTAACTTGTATAGAGAAACTCTCTCTATACTCTATCCAACGAAAGTTTGAATGGGTGTGTCTAAATTTCCAATTTCAATTCTTAAGCATTGTTAATTTTATTTTGCAACAATGCCTAAACAAAAGTCCAAATTTAACTGGACACGACCTATCAAACTTTCGTCGGACAGAGTATAGCTATAACCAGCTTGAACATATTACTCATTTTGCTCAACAAGATTTTGGACATTTATGTACAATATTTATGTTCATCCAAACATCATGGCTTCCAGATTAAGTTCATCTCATAAGTTCCATTCTTTCCAACTTCAATATAAAATGTTGCAATAACTCTCGAGACATGCATGTTTTCTAAATTCACAAAACACATTTTAGGATCTTCAATTTTTTTGAAAATGCTAGTGTATATTTCCAAATCTTCATCTTCGACTTCCAATCACCGTAAATTTAAAAATACTAATAAGGGAACTGCACAAATAAGTATATCGCAGATTACCACCAAATTTAAATATGTTACTCATCTAAAGCTCCTATTGATGCTTGCAAAATAAGAAAATGCTAATTTTTTTCCTTTCAAAATAAACCGAGAAAACAAATATTTGAGCACATAGCCATACAAAAACTCCACTGTTAAAATTATGTGTATTATTGTGCTTTCAACTTCTTTCTTCACTACTCAACAATATGCACGAATCCACTTTACCTGAAAACAATGCTATCCCTTCCAAAGTATGCTTGTGCGGAAAAAAAGTGCTCGTACAACTATGTGTATGTCCCTTATAAGTTCTTTTCTTAACAAAGACTTAAACCAACCTATACCCTGTCTCAGCTTCAGTTGAGAAACTTCACCAAAAAACGTCGCTTATCAGACTTAGTACACAACATTGTATCCTTCCACCTTAATTTTTTTTTTTTTTTATTTCGTCAAATCACTTTTGTATCCACTGGTTTTTTTATCAAGGAGAAAAATATAAAATATGATAGCAGACAGAAATTTTGAACTATTTATACAGAAATTTATTCAAACTATTTCTTCATATGGACGAACTGTAACAGTTTCACTCATGACGTCACTTTCAATTAAACTTGAGACAGGGTATAATTTAACTTGGAAGCCTAAAAAATTGTCCAAGCTTGAATAATTGTGACATCTCTACCTTGTAGACTTGTCTGGGGCTTAATTAAATTTTGCCACTAAGTCTACCTTATATAAAAAAAGGTTCTTATACCTCTTTAGCTTCTTATCTCAAAAACAATTTTAATTTTGAAAAATCATTACAAGTCTATAAACTTGCACTTCTAGATGGCCATTTTACTTCAGTATGCAAGACCAGGTGATTTGGTTTAAATTCGTTTTGTTCACAAAGATTTGGCAAGCAATCGTGATTTCAGAGGATGTGCCCTAATCTAATTCATAGATTTAATACACAGCCATTGACAAGGAGAATCCAGGTATTCTGCAAAGTGATTCAATGTACTTCTCAAAATTTGCACAAAAAAATTTGTAAAGTTTATTACCAATACCTATACAGTAGAACTACCCACAATACTGCAGGTTGCTTTAGCAGCTTGGAATGGCCCAGTGCTAAGACTCTGGGTTCTGGTGAGAACAACCACGGTTTGAATCCTCTGGAAGGCATGATTTTTTTCTTAATTTTCCAATTTATTGTTGTTATTTCTTTGCAATTATTATGGAAGGAATATAAGAGAAATAACTGTATAATTTAATTAATACGCTATGAATGAACATTAATGGTTTCTGTGCAACACAGCAAATAGTATGTACAGTCAACCAAAGAAAATAATCCACACGAGTTTAATACTTAATATTACATTTCATGCTATTGTGTTGTTTTAATAGCTTTTTTAATTATAATTATTTAAATGTAATAATCTTAATAATGTTAACTCTAAATGTAATATTAAATTATTAAAAATAAATTAATATTGAAATGGTAAAACTTAAGAGTAAAATTCAAGTGTGGATTATTTCCCTTTGACGACTGTACATTAGGAACTTCTTCTTTAAAAAAAAAAAAAAAAAAAAAAAAGGTAGTAAAACCTTGATAATTGCCTACCATTGTAAGTACCCCAAACTATGGTTACTGCTGTTTAATACATGAAATATCATACATGTCAACCCGGTTCTATCGCCTTGAAGATTGTTGACGAATTTTTAACTGCAAAATATCTGATGTCTGGTTTTGCTTAAAGTGTCTTACATAAGCCACAAGAATAAAAGCACTAAAGAAAGTACCGGTAGGCTCATCAAATTGGATGGAAAACTTACATATGTACAGAGCAGTGTATGCTCCTATTTATAGAGTGTTAATGCAATGTTAGCTGCTGGCATTTATTTATTATTAAGTCTAAAAAGTCTGACCAGTTGCCAAGTATTCCAGTCCAATCACACCCAAGTCATCCCATAAATCCAACTAGAAACCATCATGATGTCCTAAAACTCTGATTCTCGACCAGGGCACCATGGTCAGGAACTAAGCTGCCCTTGCTCTTAGATCGGTCCTAACCTAACCTGATCAAACATGGTGGTATGCAAATTCAATGACATGAAAATCGACACAAAAACTTCTTCCCCTAGCAATAGTATCGTTGCTCAGTGCAAGTTTCGTTAATGAAATTTCAAGTGGCTGATCGTATTAAGCTTTAGGCTAAATAAAATGTTGAGTAGCATATTTGTATATGTTATACAGATTTAAAACGTACAGTAAAATCGAAACCAGAGAAATTTGAAACCATAAAATTCCATCGTCAACAACACCAGCCAATATTTTTGAATACTTTCAATTTAATAATTTGATTGAGTGGTCTTATTTTTCCTGTATTCAGAACGAGCACTAATGAATGCTCTTGCTCAAGAACGTTGTTGAATACAAATTCCATATTACTGAATTTGTGCTCAACAATTGTTTGAGCAAGAGCATTAGCACTCATTCTGAATATAGGCCTAAATATCATTAAGTTTTCCTTAATTTATTGATGGTAATGGATTCACTTCACACGACCGCATTGTCTTTTAATACAAGGCCAACAGTCTGCATTCAGACCAAGGCCAACAGTCTGCATTCTCTGGTCGAATTCGGTCGAACTTCTTAGACACACTTTATTTATCATGTTAGTGATTTTTAACTAACTTATTCCAATGACACATCCAAGCCCCAATCAGCCCCTAACAATGCCATATCGACCGCTGTCTTTACCCTCTCTCCCATATCAGTAAGATGCCACCTGACAATGAAATATGTAACTAAAATTTTGTGATTTCATACAAAACCTGATGTCATTCGGATCATTTCTAGGATAAACCTCGTTGCGCTACTCTCAAAAGACTCTGTGAGATATACAGTATAACCTTTCCAAAATCTGCAGGACTTTCGTATCACCACATAAGGAATTTTGAGGACGATTCTAAATGCATTAAGTTTTTATTGATTCTAAATCTCAAGTTTGAAATTTCATTGATCATGTTAAATTGCATGAGATTATAGTGCGAGAAAATTCATAACCATTAGATTTCATTAACTTCATAGTTCATAAGGGTTAATCCTTCATCACTCCTTTATCGAGTCACACAGTTTACCTTTTTGCTTTGTTTTCCCAAATGTTTCAATCTTTTGTCTGCCATTTTCAAAATTCATCCAATCATAAAGTCATCCATAGAGTAATAAATGGCACCAAAATTCAAGCACTTTACAGGGAAGATCACTCTAAATTCCTAAGTTGCCTTCACTTCATTTTTAAGAATACTACCTTGAATGATTTAAACATCCAATAAAATATGATAACATTTTTAATTCAAATAGACATTTCAAACTCAATACAAATACATAATAAATACATGAAATTTGGTGAAATATAACTATAAATAAATAATGAACATAAATAAACCCATGATGGTAATTAAAAAAAGAGGCTGCAGCACTCCAACTACCCAGCACTTGAGGTCTGAATTAATGCTTGATAGTGCAAGGCCATCAAAGTGACACCTCCTGATACATGCATGGCAAATCTTTCAAGGAGCAAGAAGTGAGATCTGATGTAACTTCTGCTGCTGGCTGGCTGCCCAAACATTATAACACATACCAAGAGAACAAAGAGATAAATAATGGCTTAAACAAAAAAATAGAGGAAAAGCACTTTTTTGTAAAATATCAACCTATATTATATTAAAAGACTAAAACTATAATTCATATCTTTTACAATAAAAAAAAAAATGGAATGGAACAAACTATAAAGAAACTGAAAAACCATAATGCACAAAACCATATTATTTAATATATATTTTAATAACTACTGTATATTTCATTTGGGTGATTTACAAGGTAACCCAAAAAGTTCTTGCAGTTTGTGACATAACACGGAAAGAAGTGATCACATATGCAAATAAATGTGTCATGTGATGAAAAGTGGTCAAATGAAATGGAAGTGTCTGGGGTTGTGTGTTTTATACGATTTTAAGGTAGGCATGTCCGTAGCCAGTTTGAGCTTGATGAAACATGGGTCCAGTACGACACTCCTAAGCATGCCAGTCAAGCGAGGATCTTGTCCCTCTTGTAAGATCAGCCTCTCAGGGCTCCCAACAGATTTTTGCTTTCAAAATAGGGTAAAAGGGACCAATTTTCAAAGAAAAGGGGTACCAAAAAAAGGACCAATAAGAATTTTTTTTTCAATCAAACGGGATAAATTAACACTTTTCAGAAGGAAAAAAAGCCTTAAGTTCATTTTTCGAACCAAATACTGATTTGTCCACTACTTTACTTACATACTTAATACACAATGTAAAATGCAACAAGTAAGTAAAAAACATTTAAAAGAAAATTCCCAATGCAATGTGCCATTCAATTAAATTAGCACATACCTAACGATGATACTAGGTTTATTAAAAATGTAGTAAATTGCTACAGAAATAAAACATTCTCACTATTTAACAGCTTAATAAAAAGTTAACCAGTCTTGATAACTGAATCTTTCCTTTTATGCAGTAACAGTCTTTTGCTTTTCTTTACATTCTTCCTTAGATACCACAACACCATCTGTCATAGTTTGTGCCAATTTAGCCTCAGTAAAATCACTTTTTCCAGAGCTTTTTTTAATCTCTTGTTTGCTTCATCCAGAAGTTTATCAGCTGCAGTTTGTTGAAGTTTTACTTCATTTTGTGCAACCTTCAACTGATTCGTTTGAGTTTCTATTCTTTTTATTTTCGTTCATTATTATAATTTTTCTTCTTCAGCAACTTTAGCTTCTTCAACTTTTCTAGCCTTTTTAGCTTTTTCTTCCGCTTTTTTCCTTTCTTCTTCAAGGTAATTTTCGTAGCTATTATATGCTACACGTGCTAAAGCGATAAGTTCTTTACTAGTAGGAACAAGTTCTGGCTTGGTATCAAATTGTTTTAGGGCACCAATTTAAAATCCTTATGGACATAGCTGTCTTGTCTTCATCATTATCCTTGAAGATCTTGAAAATACTCTTTCTACTTCAGCATTACCATGCGTAAGGGACAAACAGGCTTTTACAATACTCGTCACTATTGGACATTTCTTTACACTAAATGAATCCAAAGCGTGACATGGACCATCCGCGTCGTAGAACTCAAACTATTCACGAAGACATCCGGAGGCGAAAGCTTTGAAAGCGGAAGTGAATAGTAGGAGAGCAAGCATGCTAGGATAGGAAGAAAAAAAAAACAAAAACCGAGGCATCCAAGATTATACTTGGAAGCCTCGAAAAAAACAAATGTGGCATCCAAGCCAAGCAGGAAGAAAAAGTCGGGGCTCGAGAAAAATAATGAAGTGAGCAAAAGTCGCTTACATGCATTTAATAGCGATTTAAGCAGGAGAAAAATGATAAAGGAGGAGAGTGCAA
The DNA here is from genome assembly GCA_023313115.1 of Rhysida immarginata. NCBI lineage: Eukaryota > Metazoa > Arthropoda > Chilopoda > Scolopendromorpha > Scolopendridae > Rhysida > Rhysida immarginata. The sequence goes on along the minus strand of JAHWFO010004704.1, from coordinate 435,160 downwards.
ACCAAGATTCGCAGGACGAAGCCTAAGCAGGCAAGAAAATGCTTAGTGAAGAAGTTTGCACATTCAAAATGGTTTCTAAGCTCTAAGTTACTAACGGCCGTCGTGACATGCGTAGTTCATTGCCATTGGCACGCTCACATCACTTGCTGCTTTTAATAGCCAGCATGTCGTCTTTTGTCAACAAATAAACTGAAGAATACAGCCCAGTGGAGATAAAAGTCAAGAAAAATCGAAAACAACATAATCGGCCTAAAAATAATCGATATTTCGGTTCCATATCGATGTCTGCTTTTAGAAAAATGGGAAAAAAGTACCAATTTATTGAAAAACGGACCTCAGTTTATAAAACAGACTTTTACGGGAAAACAGGACCATTTGGGAGCCCTGGCCTCTATGTCTGTTGGACTAGTCAACAAATGGTAAACTACGAGCTGCTACCAATGGTCTGAACCATCATTGCAGACTCGCAGTTGGAACACGTGTAAACAAGCACTAAAGCAGAAGAAATCAGCATTGGTTAATCACAAGTTTTACCACTCCATCACGATACTGCCAGGGATACCATACAGCCATTTGGCTGGGAGACACTGTGTGATCCACCTTACTCCCTGGACCTTGTGCCAACAGATTACCATTTCCGTTCCCTAGACAACCACCTTAGTGGGAAATGTTTCACAAATGAAGCAGACTTGCACAGGCAATCACAGACTACTTTGTGTCCTAGAACCTCGATCTTACCGCAGGGGTATTAAAGCAGCTGGAGACACATTGAGGACTAACAATATGGCGGCATTTGCAGAACACGTTATTGGTTCTGGATATAAAAACTGCAAGAACTTTTTTGGTTATCTTATAATTGCAACATACTAAGTTTTAGAAATAAACATCATAATAAATCAATTCAGGTATTCAAATGGTTTGGACTGAGGAATTTTAATGAGAGAGAATTAATCTAAAGTTAGAAAAAAATGTATAAAAGAAGTCTAGTAATAAGGGGTCTGATATTTGGCTTCCACTGTGTAGCATGCTCTCTGGCAAGTGTTTTTGACCCTGACCTATACTTTCACTGATGTAACAATAAGTAAATGGCAGGTCGACTGAAAACTTATCCCAAGGAGTTAAGTTATCAATTTCTTACATATTCAACGGCTTCACGCTCTGTTTCATCAGTTGTGGGAAGTTGATTTGAACAGTCAGGTAGGTAACAGATTCCTCCAGATCAGCACAAAGAGCTGTCATCCAATTTCTTCACGCAGAGGGCAAGCATGCTTCGCAAATTTATCGCAGGATAAAGGAGCTGTAAGGAGAGCAGTGTCTCACACATTGCACCATATAATGTTGGTGTCAGCGTTATGAGCCGGGACACGAAAGCATCAAGGACTAGTCACAGGCATGTGCATGTTTGAGAAGAAGCAGATGATGGAGAGACGAGCTGTTTGTTTGACCTGTCTGTTGAGGTACCCAGAGGTCTCTAAGAGAGATCACTTTTGTATATGATGCAGATTGGCCTGAAAGAGGATAGATTCTCTATAAAACATTGAAGCTATCGATTATCTAATTTCGAATAATCGCAGTACTGCATTTGATAAAACAGTGTCAGAAATGTCCACCAGTCATGGTTCTGACTGATGACATCAATAAACTGAGTCTGGGAACAAGACAACACCTTTTATTCTGCTGGAATCCATGCATGTGGTGCAAATGCATTGAAAAGAATGCAGACTATATTGAGAAATGACATTATTTTCAGTTTTGTTCCATTTTCTAACTATAGATTGACTCTCCCTTGCATAAATGATTTTTTTTTTTAAAAAAAAAAGGGGGGAGGGGGATGAAAAATAACTTGGGCCAGGGCGCTTTGGACAAAAGCTCATTTTTAGAAAAAAAAATAATATCTCAAAGAAGACTCAACCAGTTATCATAAATAAATGACTGGCTGCTGAAATCTGACTGCATTCGACCGGGTCTGTATTGCATGAAATCATTTATTTTCAGATGAAGAAGCATATTTTATTAAAATTTAATTTTGGCAGTTAACCCTCCTAATTATGAGGTACACAGTCAAGAGATATACACAGTGCATTCAAAAAATCTGGGGATAACAAAAAAAATAAAAATTATAAATTCTAAAACCCTTGAGAAGGCCCCTTGAAAACATATCAATGAAATCCCATTCAGAATGGCCATCACATTCCTCTTGATCAGCTCCACATCTACAAATCACTCTCCTTTTAAAGTGGAGTTAAACTTGGGCAAGAGCATGAAGTCTGTGGGAGCCAGACCAGGCAAGTACAGAGGATGTTCGATGACTTTGTTTTCGCCAAAAACTGATGGGCAAGAATTTTTGAATATGCTGATTTATTGTTGTGCAGCAGAAACACTCATCTAGCCCCTATACTTATTACACTAACACCAGTCTTTTCAGCTAACATTTTGATAATCCTTTGGCAGTTATTGGCTCACTGTTTTCATTGGTAATGCTTGTAGTGAGACAGGGCTCATTGTTAAAATGTGACTACCATTTGAACATCTTGCTATGACTTATGATCATTTAGAACTTTTCCATAGCCATTTTACCACATCTAAAACAAAACTTGATGGCAATTTTTACAGTTTAAACAAACATGATAACTTCACACTGTCGCTACTAATTCGAAAACACTACAAAACAATTGCAGGCTATCAATAAGACTCCGTTCTAAATAATCCCATGGTTTCCCCTGGAAATGGCACCACCATTATGGAACTTTCAAATGCAGGAACTTTATTTGTTACTGCTTCTTTATCATCTCATTAGATATGTATGCCACAGATCATAAGAGAAAAATCTGATAAAGCAGCCTGATAATCAGATCGTGAATCCAGCGTAAGGAACCAAAGGCTCACCAAGAGTTGATATGAAATCATCTTTTTTTGGTTGTGAAATAACTTTTAAACATGCTAATGCATATATATCATGCATTATAATCGAAAGAGGGAGGGACAATTTCTCAGACATGGATATATCATAAAAGAGAAAATGGAATATTAGGATATATTATAATATCCTTATATAAATAAGTAGGTATTGCTTACTAAAGGCATGCTTACAGTAAAATTTTAAAGAACTAACCGTAAGAGAAAGTCCTTTCTTCTGTGGTTGGTGCTGCACTTGTGGTTGAACCGTCACCGTCTGCTGCTGCGGGTGAGCTTGAATCTGAATCTGTGTCATCTGCGATTGCCCAGGTTGTTGCTGCTGTTGTAGTGCCTGTGGCGTTAGCACTATGGCAGTTGTCGTCACCGTCGGAATGGTGATGGCAGTCGTCATGACATGCGACTGAACTTGAGATTGCAATGTTTGTTGCAGATTCTCACGTGGCTGCGTAGTTGCACAGGATATCGTGGAGGCTAAACAATATAAAAAGAACAGTGATAAGATCGAAGGAAAAAAATTATTTTAATAACATGAATAAAAGGCTTGCTTTTATTGGGAGTACAAATAAATTTACATCGTTAATTTAACAGAGACTGTAACTAATAATGATTACACGAAATTGAGAAAGTCCTTGAAGCAAGATTTGATTATTAGTGGAGAAGATTTCATTGAAGTGTAAACATCACTGTTTTTAATTGCATTACAAATGTCAAATTTTGCACCAAAATTGCAGCATTTGTAAGAAGGTTTGCTGCATTACTTCTTTTTAAAGTAAACTGCTGCTGAAACAAGTGAACAAGTCCAAAAAGCGAGCATAATTGTAAAAATAACTGATAAATAATGTTTGACGGTAAAACGAATGTCAAATCACAATCGGATTATCTCAGAAATGCAAACTTATGCAAACGATCAAAGAACAATAAATAGAGTATACTAAACCACAGGGTCACATTACACACTCTTGCAAGCTACACTAGGAGAACCCCTTGTTAACAAGAACCACAGGTGCTAAATTGATCTTGTTATGAAAGGCAGAATAATCAGAGGACTTGAAGCATGACAGTCACAAATGAAAGTCTCCTGAGAAGTGATTGTTCCATAAAATGTGCCTTTGAAGATGGTTCCAAGACGCAGGAGATGTTACATGTCGACCAGTGTATTTGCAATTAATTGCAAAACGTCAGAGGGGCTTATCTGCTTGCAACTACTTCAGGAACAAGTTTCCAGACAAATAGTTTACTGAGGCCCGAATCACAGTTAGGTATATCTGCGGCTTGAGTCTCTGAAAAGGTCTCAAAACGGAATCACACTTGGTCGTAAGCGCGACTCCGGAAGACGAATGGACTTGCCGGATGTGAGCCGCGAACAAGGTGGCTTTCGCAAGCAGAGTCCTTTCTAGAGTCTTTTAACATGGCGGCATATGAACACATCGAACGAGTCACGCGCGTGATGAACAGTTTAGAATTCTTGTGCGACCGTATAATTCACGACCGGTCAAATCCAATCGAAGAATAGGACGATTATCATTTTCGGATGCGTTACCGTTTAGCAAAAAATACGGTGATGTACGTAATAGGGGAAATATTCCCCGACTGGCACTGCCCTCGAGGAGCTGGCGCTCTGCCGCCGTTACTGCAGTTTCTCGTGGCACTGCGCTTCTTCGCAACAGGTAAAATTGCTTCATTCTAAAAAAAATGAATGAAGCATTTTTATGAATAAGGTTGATCATCTTAAATTAAAGAAACGCCACATTTCCTTCAAATGTACGGGATCAGTACATACTGTCATTGCGTGTCGATTCTCACCCCCCCTCCCCCAGCATGTTTGCTCTTCTCTCCTTGCTTCGCTATATATTGGCTCTCGCAGTTTCTTTCATGTAATCTTTTACAGTTTTTATTACAAAATTGAAACGCAAAAAAAATTATTACATTAATAAGAAATAAACATAATCAATGTTCAAAATAATAATAATAATAATACCAATAAATGTACGCAATGTTACCTAAATAGCGCTAGAAGGTCATATGTAAATGCAATAAAGTAAAAACTAACACAGGCTGCAACTTAAGTACATTATTGAATTAGAAAATAACAAAATGTAATTTGATATTTAAATAATAAATAAATAAATAATTTATTATAAGCAATGTGCAAAATTACGCTTCGTTTATAAAGCATTTCTCAAGGAAACGATGTTTTACCTCTGATCCACACAATTCCATTAAATTATTTAAACTTAAGGATTTTTATATAAATCTGAACATAAATTTACTGGCTTCCCTAATGTTGAAATTATGATAGGAAAAAAAAAATAAACCAAGAATATTGTTCCTGATAAAATTTCACAAGCTTTTATAAAAATTTAAGAAAAAAATAAATGACTTTGTTATATCTATATCTAATTAAGTATGATCATTTAAAAATTTTGGAATTGGAATTTAAAATGCCTATTTTATAATAAAGGAAAAATAAGAAATTTGACAAGGGTTAAACCATAAAAAAATCCTATGGTTTCTTATAAAATTTGGTTTACACAGACAGTCTATTAATAAGAAACGTATATGCGTTCAGAGGGATAAACTGATTTAAATAAAGAATAATGAAATAGTTAGTCATCACTTAATTCAAGTACTACATTATCAAATAATTTTGGATATAACTCATAATATTATAAAATAAGACAAAGAAAATTTCTTTTTCCACAACATACAATGAAATTGTTTTCGAAATTGCATTTGCCTTTCCATATTTTCATTATATATATTGTAGAAAAAGAGATTTTGCTTGCATTAATATATAATATTGTATCCGATATCATAATATAGTACTTCAGTTTATATATCTACAGATTTACTATACGAATTATTAATTAATTAAGGAAAAATAGTTTTTAAATCTGTTAAAATTTCGATTTCCTAAGCAGAGTAACTTCAAAAAAAAATATTTTTTTTAAATTTTTACATTCCTCCGTGAAAGTGACATAAAAACCACATGTCCAGCATATGTGGATCTCGGCCGTGTCACCGTTGCTATGACTACGCAAAGATTTCCAGAGAACACGCCTACAAATTTGCGTCACAAACTGCTTAAGCTGTGGTTCACTTGAGCTGGTGTCTGTAAGGTAGTTGTGATACGAAAGGACTCTGAAAAAGGACTCGCGCTCAAATTCAGCTCTGCCGAGCTAGTGGTAGAGTCCTTTTTGAGACCTTTAACTGTGATACGGCCCTGAAGGTTAAAGGCAGCTGATCTTTGAGATCTGGCAGTTTTGTCAAGCATACTCCTGCGAAAGGGCCTGTTTAAACTGGGATCAAGAACATCATAACTGAAGTAAGCAGTTTTGACTTGTTTTGCACTTGCAACATGGCATTGCATAGACATACAAAGTTTCACCTCGTTCTGGAAGTTGGTTTACGAAATAAGTATACTGATAATGATTATGCTTAACTTTTGGACACGAGTGTAGTTGAAAGCACGTGTAAAAGGTGGTTCAGACAATTCAAAAGTAATGTTTTTTGACATAGAGAACATAGTGCGAAGGTGCACCAAAAATTTGAAGAGTCAGATTTGGAAGGATTACTGGATGAAGATCCGTGCCAAAAAGAAACGAGTTCACAATGGCAGAGATAAACGTCCAGAGTATGCAAAAGGCCATGATGAGGTTGCTCTCCAGCATGATAATGCCAGACATGAAGTCGTGATCAGTGTTGGGACCTATCTAGATAAATTTATCTAGAAAATTATCTTAGATGAAAAGTTTTTATCTTTTATCTTATCTAGATAAACTTTCAAGTATGTCATCTTTTATCTTTATCTTTATCTAACCATAGTTTATCTTATCTATTTCAAAAATTTCTATAAATTTTATAAAGTTTTTAAAAAATTTACTGAAAAAACTTTTCTAAAATTGTAAAGATCTGGTTGACCTTAAATAGATGAGACAGGCATCCAGCTCCAACATGCGTGACTTGTCATGGGCTCGTGGCTCTTTCTTTTTACACAAAGTCACTGAATTTTACAAGTAATCATCTGACCAGTTGAGAAATTCTTTGAGTTCCGCATAAAAGAGATAAGTGCTCATAAGAGCCACTTTTCTTTTCCTCAAAATAACTGTCTTGTCTTCTGCGATTCCGCTTATAAGAACCTTTTTTCAATTTCCCCGACTGGGCTCTTACAAGCGGAGTCGACTGTATCTCAGAAAGTACTTCTTGAAGGTACCCAGTAGCGATGGGTGATATTTTCTAAAATATCGCATTTCACTATCATATAACTTGGACAGCTGATAATAGGCTGATTGCGCCATGCTGTTCTCTGTTACGTTTGGCTGTCCGATATCGATAGACGCTTAACGAGAGGTGTAAGTCTATCAAATTTACGATTGATACAGAAATAACGGAGCCAATCAGAGTTAACCTGTTAGTGACATCACTAGTCTTCTGCTCCCCTGCTGCTCCCGTCAGCAGCCATTGTGTTTTCGCTGCTTCGAAACTCACTCCTCCAGCTCCAAGTCACTTCTCGAAGTGTAAAACAAATTAAAAATTATATATGTATAATAAATAATTTAACCATGAGCGGGAACAAAGAAAAGATTTCGTTTCACCAGGCACGAAACCAACATTGTGATTTCCGAGTTCTTCGGTGGAGTAGATCAAAACTCGAAAGCAAGACAATGCCTTTTCCTTTACCCACAGTCCTAAGCGTAAACGTACCGAGTAGCCTCTCTGCGGAACAACCTTTTTTCGTGTGCGACATAAACACGATATAAATGTAATGAGCAGCTAACATATCGAAATAGAGCATGGCGCAAACAGCCTGTTATCGCAAAAACTCCGATATTTATCACGATATATCGATAGTTTGAAAAGTTGGCTAAATAAAGGCTAAATTTTATCTTAATTTGTTAGATAATTTGTTATCATCTTTTATCTTTATCTAGATTATATTAAGTTATATTATCTATTATCTTATCTAGATAAATATTTAATTCTCATCTTTATCTTAATCTAGATATTGTTTTTATTTTATCTTGCCCAACACTGGTCGTGATACAAGTCAAGGAAACTTTAGAAGCAGTTGGCTGGATATGCTACCCCACCCGTCATATTCACCAGGCATCGTGCCATCAGATGACCATTTGTTTAGATCCCTGCAGAGCACTCTTTCAGAGAATGGTTTAGTTCTCTTGAAGAGATCAAAAGTTGGCTCAATGACTAAAGTGCTTCCAAACAACCAGGCTTCTTCTATAGTAAAATACACTTATTGCCTGAAAGTGGGGGAAGGATGTAGGCTTCGATGGGAAATGTTTTGAATAAAATAATAGTTATATTTTCATTAAAACTAAATCTCCTTTTTCATCAAAAAACAATGTAAACTTATTTGTACACCCAATACAATCGACTTGAGATATAATGAAGTTCACCAGAATCCATAAAAAGTTTGTTATGATTGATATTTCGTTATATATGACAGTCAATTTTTTAATGTAAGAAAATACATTTTCCACCTATAAATTCGTAGATCTTAGTTGAAATTTGAATTACCGAGACTAAATGGTGATGAAATATTAGTACTTGTTTGGTGAAACTTTTTTGATCAAAAACTACCAAATACCAGATTTCCATTCAAATACAACTTTTTGGTAGAAAATCTGTCTTTTCAACTGATCGAGATGCAGACTTAATATATAAACAGTTTAAAGATCTTTAAACTGTATGATATAAATCAAAAAACAAATTGGTGAACTTGTGCAATTGTTCATAGGGCCCCCCCCATGGGCCAGCCTAAAGGCAATGACTTCTGAATAAATTTCTTTCAAACATGTGCTTCTTTATCAGCATTTGGTATTTTCATAATGGTTTTTTTTTCTTCAGTTTTTCAGCATGTGATATTTTCTAGAAAGATATTTTTGCTTCTATTTTTCGTAGTCATCAATCAATGATTGCAATCTGAAGAAGTAAATTTTTGTTTCTGCTTTCGATATTACTCCACGTCCAGCATTTCTGCTCTAGTATGGGTTCTTATCAGCCGTTTTCAACTAAACAAAGACGTCATATCCATACTTAAAATCAGAGTACAATTTTTTCATCGTTATATGAAATAAGCCCATTTATTATGCATTGCATTATGATAAATCGCTATCTTGCCAAATTTACGTCAGTTTTAGTTCGTAATATCAGGTCTAAAATTACTGTATATTCAATTATGTGTCATTGCAAAATCACTTTGTTTTACCCAAGTTTTCATTACAAGCAGATGGACAAATCTAATGGGGGCTATGAAAAACTTCGTTATTTCAGTAATTTCATTATAACGTGAGTTGACTGTATAACAAAATTAAATCTTTACCTGATGATCCTGTTGGAAGAAGACTAGTGGCAGAAGATGGCACGTAAGTTGGTCCTGAACCTGCAGCTAAAGGGGTAGCTGGTGTTGCCAACTATGGAATTTTATCACAAATATATTAAAACACTTTTGAGAAGAAACTCTTAATGAGAAACATAATTATCTCTTCTTATTAATGATTTATTTTAAAGTTTAAAAAAATTTAACAGTTAATGCAATTAATAAAAATATTAAACTTAAATCAATATCAATGGAAGGATGGATCATAATACTGTTCCTATTAACTGAACAGGTGGTGGCCTTACAGTAAAACAGAGGGACATCAGGAGTTCCAACTAGTTTCGCCATTTATTCCCAGCTTTGTCAAGGATATACAGCAAGAGGCATGCAAGCCTTTATATATACAGAACAGTGGTACAAGTTAAGCAATGAGCGTAAATACATACAAGAACCAATAGGATATATAGCAAGGGGGCCAATGAGTTCAAAAAGGACGTAATGCCAGTAGAATAAAATAGAATAAATACAAAAATTTTTTTAAGATACACAAAAGAGAAGTAGTACAGAGATGGTGCGTTTAACGCGGACCGAAAAGAGAACATATCCGGTTGTCCGAAGACAAGAGAATTTACATTAAAAAAAAAACAAAATAAAATAAAGGGGTAAGAAACTTACAAAATGCAGAAGAAACATAAAATAAAAATAAAAAAAAAAAAAGAGAGAGAGAAAATCTTAGTAGATCAGATAAAGAACTAAGTATTGCAAACACATTAAAGTCCG
>JAHWFO010004704.1:391571-424727 GCA_023313115.1 Rhysida immarginata | reverse complement strand
CCAGACGGACTTTAATGTGTTTGCAATACTTAGTTCTTTATCTGATCTACTAAGATTTTCTCTCTCTCTTTTTTTTTTTTTATTTTTATTTTATGTTTCTTCTGCATTTTGTAAGTTTCTTACCCCTTTATTTTATTTTGTTTTTTTTATGTAAATTCTCTTGTCTTCGGACAACCGGATATGTTCTCTTTTCGGTCCGCGTTAAACGCACCATCTCTGTACAACTTCTCTTTTGTGTATCTTAAAAAATTTTTGTATTTATTCTATTTTATTCTACTGGCCATTACGTCCTTTTTGAACTCATTGGCCCCCTTGCTATATATCCTATTGGTTCTTGTATGTATTTACACTCATTGCTTAACTTGTACCACTGTTCTGTATATATAAAGGCTTGCATGCCTCTTGCTGTATATCCTTGACAAAGCCGGGAATAAATGGCGAAACTAGTTGGAACTCCTGATGTCCCTCTGTTATACTGTAAGGCCACCACCTGTTTAGTTAAATCAATATCAAAAACGCATGACACAGAAATATCACAATTCATCTTAATAAAAATAAAACTTATTAAAAAAATTAACTTTTTCGATATGGAAACATTCATATCTTCACTTCCTAAAAACACCAATTCTGCCTAAATCTTCACTAGAAGAGAAACAAAGTAATAAATTTTCATCTCTAAACACCTGTGATGAGATTCCTGTGGAAACAAGCCCAGCAGCATAGTCAGGTGTCGAAGAAACAGTGACAGATGCAGCAGCAGTAGATTCCTTTTCCTTTTTCTGTTGCTCAATTGCTTCCAATTCTGTTGGGAAAAAAAAAAATTAATAATGGAGTTACCCGATTATTGATTGGTTAGAACTTGTTGGAGAATAGTAAATCCACAATGCTGACCATGGAAATTGCTACACCCAAAAGGAGTCATCCATTTGCATAAAACTACATGCATACCAAAGACAAATGCAAATGATAAAGTGACTACTCCGAAACATCGCTGCAATACATGATACAGAGAGCTGAAAGGCCAAAATTTTGCGTGTTCATAATCAAATCAGCATGCCACAATATTGTACTCATGAAGAATCTGACTAACGAGACTCATCTAAAACGACTGCACCAAGCTGGGTGCCTGACTCATCATATATCCATATATCTATCGTGTGGGCCATACATCACTGTAGAGCATGCACTGGTCCTCACAGGTGTTCTACAGATAGAGAAGATCTTCATATCTGCCAATGTGCAGTGGCAGCAATGACACCACATTCAAAAAGATCCTGCACTGAATTTCTCAATCTCAACAATAACCATTTGTAACATTTGAATGGATTAGAAATTTTCCCTTTTTAGTTGTTCCATTCCACACTATTTGGTTATTTTTCGCTTAACACTTGGCACCATGCAGCACATCATCAAAGACGTCAGGAACATCAGCATTAGGTAGAGGAATGTTCTCCAAGGAGTCCCATTTAAATCTGCATGCAGATGATGGTCGCATCAAGGTTTGGCATCGTAAAGAGCAACACAACAATCCTTCACAGATTTGTGAAGATCATACATCACAAAAACCAAGTGTTATTGTATAGATGCCATAAGTTAAAGACTCCCAGCGATGTCTCATGATTCTTATTGGCATGCAGCACAGCGATACACCAATAAGGCCTGCAGCCCAATTTTCTGCCACTGCATACCCAACTTTATGATTGTAAGATGATGATCATTCCCATGCTGCTTGCATTTTCATGGCCAGCAGTGTATTTAACATAACAATTTTTGATTTTAACACAATAAAGTATATGAAAAGATGGTTACCAGTCTGCTTCTTCCTCTTTTTGGCTTCCCTTCCATATCCTATTGGCTGTTCATTGATATCCAGCAACTACAACAGAAAAGAAGCAATATATGAATATAAAAAAAAACACTATAAATATTAACATCCAATGTGGCTGCTCCAATACTGTTTTGGCCATTTCAAATTTTTTCATTACAACTTCTTCAAATACCTTAATTCCACCATCCTTTCTACCAGCTGGAGTTCTGACCAAAGGCCGAGTTAATGTTTGAGATGACACCATCCTGTTGATTCCTGTTGGAGATCGGAAGCTGGAAGCTCCCATTCGACTTGGAAAACCTTTTAAAGGGGCTACAAAGATAATCATGCAAATTCTGGTGAGTTTCTATACTTTAGTATTGTAGATGTGTTTCAAATCAAAAGCTCGATGCAAAACAGCTGTTGCAAGTAATGTTTACTTGTATCATCCATTCGCTTGTTTAATCCCCTGGACCGCAGAGGCACCGTGGAGGTGGTCGTGTTTCTCTTGATATTATTAGCAGCATCTGAAGCTGTAAAAGAAAAAAAAAAAACCAAAAAACAAATTTAATTTTTATTTTAATAATCAGATAACATGCCAAAACTTCTAAATAGAACTTTAAATACATAAAATTAACAAAATACAGACATGACAACTAAACAAAAAGTCCTACATGATTTTGTGGGAAATGTAATTTGCAATGACAAATGAGGGCTGGCTCGATGGCCGAGAGCATTAAGGCATAGCTCTTGTCACTCTCAAGACCAGCGACACGAGTTTGCTTACCACTGAAGGCATGAATGTTTATGTTTGTTCCTTTACTAACAAGCTTGGAAGACCAAGCAAAGTCTCAGTAGGCTGATCCCTTGCTATGTTAAATTTCAAGTAGATCCACTGGTTATACACTGAAGAGCAATTGCATTAAAAGACAGCTGGCATCAAGCAATGTGGCGCTGTGGGCAGGGCAACGGAAACGGAATGATGTACACAGTGATCCGACAGGAATCAGTAATAGTCAGTCACAGTATTGGTAAGACAAAAGATTTCAATGCATTTGATCGTGGGCAAATTGTTGAGGCCCAGCAAATGGAATCACTCCATCTCGGAAGTCATGCAGGCACGAGGATTTTCACGAGCCAATGTGTCATGGGTGTACGGGATTACATCAATGTCGGAAAAACTAGCCCTGTAAGGGTCAATAGCGTGTGGATGAGTGGGGTCGTCAGCAGATACACAGGCCACAGTGCAACAGATTTAACGCTGATGCACAGAAAACGTGTAAGCAGCCATATCATCCAGAACTATCTCCTCGCTATGGGGTACAGAATCCACTGTCCCATGTGGGAACCTCTGATGACTGCACATCACAGGGCAGGGGAACATCACAACTGAACCCTAGACGTGGAAAAAGGTTGCTTGGACTGATGAGTCGAGATTTGATGGGCTGCCTACCAATGCTTATTGATGATTGTTACCAGCTTTTGCCATGTTTGAATGAATAACAAACAAGAAGGTATTGTATTCCGCTTAAATTTTATTAAATTAATATCTATTAATTATTGTTAATAGTAATTATCATTAAAAAATTAATTATCTTTGGTTATTTGTAAATATCACTGAATAATATTGAGAAAATTATAACTTCGATGGAGATGTAAGCGGCTACACTTCGCATGCCGCCATTTTAAATAAATTAATGAACACTCCCCCTAATTCCTCCTCTTCCCTGCAGTGGCTGTGTTCATGAAACTAATTTTTTTCCATTTTTTACACTTTTCTGTTATGTCATGATGTTCACGGAACCACCATCTTTTCTAGTTTACTTTTCACTCTTTATGATCTCAGAAGCAGTGAAAATCCCAAGAATTTTGAAAAACGGGAAAACATAGTACATGTACTTTCAAATTTCACGGGATTTTCACAAAGTTATTCTAATAATCTTAGATTAATGGAGATGATGTATTTAAACAACAGTATTAAAAGTAAATGTTCATATATCACAGAAAGAAATGCTTAGAAAGGTTCGAAAAAATAGACCTAATTGGAATCATTATAGAAATCAAGGCATTGTATGGTCACCCTAGGGAAATCAGCATTTTATTAAATAGGAGCCAAATCACATGTCCCATATTAAATTCCATTTCATTGTTATTTCATCTCCCCATTCCGTTTGACACCCAAAATGTTTTAATAAACTGAATAGAGAGAATTTATTGCTACATGTAATTATCACACATTGGGAAAGATATAAAATATAAACAAAAATAAAAATTGAGAAACAAGATGAGAGGCCAAGGCCACAATTCATGTATAAATAGCTCACTTTTTAAATCTTGTAAGTTTTACTTGAACATTTGAAACCGACACATATATTAATCAAATAATGAAAAATAATCTAAAAATCAAGTTTGTTGCAAATAGAGCTTATTCATGAGAGTGACGTCGTTCTGCAGCAACCAATCACTGTGTGAAAGCTGGTTTACAACATGGTGGCAGCAGCTTCAGCTGCCAGTCAACGGCGGAGCTGAAGCTGCTGCTGCCAATCAAAGTCGGAGCTGAAGCTGCTGCCGCCATATTGTATACCTCATGCATAAGCTCTATATAAGGGTCGTACAAATGAAAACGAAAATTTGTGTGGGAAAAAAAAAAAAAAAGACGACCTGTAGGATTGTAAGTTTTTGTTTTCCACAATTGCGAAATCACACGTCCAAATTGAACAATAGTTTGCAAGTGTTGCATCACGTGAGAAAGAACAATAGCTCGCGCTTCGAAGCTCTGCGAGTGATCGCTTCATCCAAACAACAAAACTCCTTAAAAAATCAAAAGCAATTGCAAACTGCACAGGGAAGGTGATTTTGACCGTGTATTTTGATCGCAAAGGCCTGATTTTACTGGACTTTCTTGATAAAGGCACCACAGTTAATGCAGCACGATATGGAGAAACATAGAAGGCACTGTGTGCGGCCATCAAATGCAAGAGTCCTGGACTTCTTACAGAAGGCGTGCTTCTTCTCCACAACAACGCGGGTCCTCACACTTCGAAAGCAACGGTTGACCTCATAAAAAAGTTCAACTGGGAAGCAATGCACCATCCACCTTACAGCCCTGACTTATCCCCATGTGACTTTCACATGTTTGGGGATCTCAAGAAACATCTGAAAGGCCGCACGTTTCAGTTGGATGATGAAGTGAAGGAAGAGGTTTTGGAATGGTTCCACACGTAACCGAAAGACTTCTTCCATAAAGGAATTAGACACCTTGTTACACAGTGGGATAAATGCCTTAATGCATTTGGAGAGTATTTTTAAATTCCTTGTACACACTTTGGATAAAATAAATAATTTTCGTTTTCATTTGCATGACCCTTATATGAAACCCGAATAACGCTAGTGCAACAAGAAACATTTCAATGTAAGTGGATCTCATTTTTTTATTTGGATTTTCCAAAATTAAGGATAGAAAATGATCGAAAAAGAAAAATGATGATGAGTTATTCTATGTTAGATAGCCAAAACGATTCTCCAGTGTGACGTCATGCCTAGCGGTGAATTGAGGCGAAGCTCAAAACGAAATGAGTTTTGAAAACTGATGTTTGAAAAATTATATTTAAAAAACTACTTAAGTTATAAAAATTTTACAAGTCGAATTAGAGTTAGTTGATGGTCCTTTATGTTATAAAATAATAAAATTGATAGGTGATTTTTGGTGTCAGTTGCCTTTAACGAATTCACTAAGAGCGCATTAATTTCATTGGTTCTGCTGTTTGGAGTTTCAAAGGCACAAAATTTAGTCACACTGTACCAAATCGGAAGTAAGCTAACCGAAAGTGGGTTGAATTAAAATAGGCTAACCGGAAGTTTAGGGGGAACAATTTTTTTTTATTTTGATCACAAATGACTAGCAAAAATAACTTTAAAAAAATAACAAAACAATCTATTAGCATTCACTAACATATCAGTTGCATACTTGAGTTAAAGATTCATATTTTGCAGAAATTTCCGCTAAGTTGACAGCTTCCCATTCATTTTCTACTTTCACATTTAATGGATTTTTAGCTGTTTCAGCGGTTTTAACAAAAAAAATTTTGAGTTGGCAATACAATAAAGTTGTAGCACGTTCGTAAGAGAAATGTTTTGTTCTCAGCATTGTGATCATGGAAATCGCGGAACATAGTCAAAGAATACAAGAATTTTCAACTAATTTATTTACCGAATTAAAAATCGGGACGGTGGGAGATCAGTCTAAAAATCGGGAGTCTCCTGCCAAAAGCGGGAGAGTTGGCAGGTATGCAGGCCCTATTCCTTAAAACAATTCCTGATCGATTTTCAACTCACTAACCAAGATTAGTACAATCAGAAAACGATCACAGTGCTCCCGCTAGCCTATTTTAGAAGAGCGCTGTGCCCTGCCGCGAGAGTAGTGCGCTCGTTCCCAAAAACAGTGCTCTTTCATGAAAATAGTGCTTATCAATTTGCTCTTGCTCTTCTATGTATCCTGCCGCCTGATTTTATTAAACAGAAAGCACACAATTAGGCTTAGCCCTGTCCCTGCCCCTCACCCCCCCCCTCTCCCCATGAGATGCCTTGACACTGCATGATGTGCCCTCTTGCTGCAGTTGATACCCTGCCCTCTGTCAGTTTTAGTGGGAGCACTGGATCACATTACAAAAATCATTACTACAGGCTCTATTTTAATATTGTTGAAAATTTACCCAAATTTTCTATATTCTTCTTGAATCTTACATTTACATAATTCTTAATAATCTTATAGCCAATTCCATCTTACTAGGTTTTTTAGTCTACATCAGGGTTCGCGCTAGGATAAAAAATCTACGAGTCAATTCGACTCCCAAGCCTGAAAACTGCGAGTCAAATTTTAGAAAATGCCAGTCAAATTTTAAATGCTTTTTAAATTCTATATTTTTACTTGCATTCACAATCTCTATAGTCGCTGCTATACTTAATTAGAAATTTAAACAAAATCGCTTTTGACAAAATGAAGTGCGGCTAAAACGTGATGAGAAGGATATGGGCCGATGATATTCAAAATTTAATAAGTCAATTTTGACTCGCAGATCAAAAATTCACGAGTCAATTTTTAGCAAAAATGCCCATTTGACGCGTAAATTGCGAGTGAGCGCGAACCCTGCTACATGTTACATTATCTAAAAAAGTAATTTGAACAACTATTTTATGTAAATCTCAATCAAATTTCGAAATTAAATTTAAATGATGCTCATTTAATATAGCCCTTAATTTTTTAATAATTTCAAGATCTTGACTGATAACACTGGGAACAAATTTTCAAAACTTTTTTGCTTCTGATATGAAAATAACCATTTCTTAATGAATTCAATGTGCTGAACATGAATATGACTATGAAAATGCAAAATTGGCTCTAGTTTTTTTGTAATCTGCTGCACTTGCTGAATAAATTCAGGTGTTCTGATGATGTCAGAGCGTGAGGCATGCTTTTTACGCTTTGCTACTGGTGCAACATTACCATCTTCGGTCTCCATGATCTTGCAACCTTTAGAAATCATAATATCTCTTAAATCGCTGTGCTCTGCCTTTATTGCCATGATTACTGCGTGTGTCTTCGTGATTTGTGTTACTTGATGGTCTGCCATTTTGCTTTCCGGAAACGGAAAGGACATGCAGTTTACTATAGTGCAGCAGTAGCCAGACCAAGGTGTGTCCTCAAATACCTTACGCACCCTGTATATACAATAATAATAATATTTATAATTCAATAATGTATTTAAGTTGCAGCCTGCGTTAGTTTTCACTTTCTTGCATTTACTTATGAATTTATACCGCTATTTAAGTAACATTGTGTACATTTATTGGTATTATTATTATTATGAACATTGATTATGTTTTTCTTATTAATGTAATAAAATTGTTTTTTTTTTTTGTTTCATTTTTGTAATAAAAACTGTATAACTTGTACTACGATTACATGAAAGAAACTGTGAGAGCCAATATATATAGCGAAACAAGGAGAGAAGAGCAAACATGCTTGGGGAAGTGGTGAGAATCTACACGAAATGACCGTATTTACTGTCCAATATGTTTGAAGGAAATGTAGCATTTCTTTAATTTAAGATGATCAGCGTCATTCATAATATTCATCCTGTCCTATGTTAATTACTCGATGCGAAGATGAAAGTGCTTAGCACGTGGGATTTTTCCACTGTGCGATGCGAGTCCGCCATTTTGATTGCTTCTATATGGACTCTCCAAATTGGACTCTACTCGTTAAGCCACCTAGTTCGTGGTTTACATCTGGCAAGTCCATTCGCCCTCTGGAGTCGCGTTTACAACCAACTGTGACCTTTTGAGACCTTTTCAGAGACTCAAGCTTCATTTGTGACTTAAGCTGCACCTTATACCGAACCGTGATTCGGGTCTAAGTGGCTTATACTTTTAACATCGATCTGACAGTGCAGTACTACTATTTCTCATCTGATTAATCCTTGTTTTCATGATTTTAGACTCTTACTTTTTTATTGATCCAGACTTCAGCTTAATCTTATGTTGGCTGCTTGTTTTTATTTTTGAATTCTGTAACCCCATTTTGGGCTAAATTGGATGATTAGAGAGAGAGGGGGGGGGGGGCAATATTGTATCAATTAAGGTTATTACAGCATTTAAAAAAAATTAATTACATGTAAATAACTTCAGATTATTATATAGCATAATTTCCATAGTCATCAATATTCATAAATTTTTTCACAAACCTATTTACATACTAAATTTAATTTCATTTTCTATCCTCTTATAAGATTTATTTTTACAAAAAGAGTTTTCTTTCCATTAAGTTCTGGAATTCTTGTGTGAAATAAAATAATAACCTTTTTTTTTAATTAAAAGATAGTGACTTCAAAAGTAAATATGAAATTGGAAATATCGTGCTAATCCATCATTCTTTAGATGATATTGAGCATTACCAAAGTAATTAAAAGAATCATTCTCAATTAAAAGAATAAAATGATTAATTTAACTACTTTCACATTCCATCAAGAAATATTTTTTAAATAACTTTGATCATGACATCACAACATCACTATTCACTTCAGTTGCTTTTCATATATGAAACCAATGTTTTATCACTATTTCTTATACATGTATTCACTGACCATACATAATATAGTAAAGGAGGTGGGCAGATAAAAGCATTGCCTCTAAAGCCTACCACATGCTCAAAAAAATGATAGTTGCATCTTAATATTTGTGTAGCTTTTAATAAAATGTACAAAATGAACCAAGATCAATTACTGTTCATAGACTACATATGTAAAAATCATGATGATTCTTTATAGCCAATTCCCAATTATAATATAACGATCAATTTCAGGAAGCTTATAGGATATGTTTTTATTAAGGACACTTTTAATGAAATATCTACTGTGCTTTTTTTGTTTTTCTTTTAGAGCTTTTTTTTTTAAACTTACCGTAATTCAGCATTATCTATGTGAAAAGTGCTTTGAAGAAACAATGTTCTATTGAAAAAGGATGCCCTTGGGTAAGGATCTGAAAATATTTCTACCTCAATTTCATCTTATCAAAAATATTTTTGTACTTTGGAACGTTTACAGTGGAGGAGATATTAAAAAAAAATTCAGATATTCTTTTCTACAAAACAAAAACATGTTTAGCAATGCTTGTTCAACCAGAGAGTTTACATGACAGATGAAAGTATTAATAATTATTTAGCATATATAAAAATCTCTAAATCAACTCTAAATATTCATTTGCATATAAATATAATGAAAGATCTTGCACTATGACAAATGTAAGAATTCCCGTGATTTAGTAAGAAAGCAATATCAATTGCAAATCAATTGTTACAGTGGAATGACACATTCATATAGGCCTCCCACTTTGTCATGAAAAAAAATGGGGGGGGGGGGGGGCCTCATTAATAACCCCAAAGTGGCTCATCAGAGCCAAATACTGTATTAACAAAAATTATTTGTCTCAGTGAGGAGTCCGTAGATGTCAAATTTATTGACTTTGGCTTGCTGGTAAGAATGCTATAGCTATTCTTTCATAATAATAATAAAAAAATCTTTAAAAAGGCTTAACCAACTGTCATAAAAAATACATCAAGGCACACTTTAAGGTGACCTCTAAACTTCATTTGCTTCTGCTATTTGCAGTTTCAGAGAAATTAGCTGCACAAACTCAGCTCTACATACATACAGACGGAAGATTTTCTTTTCAAAATTTCAACATTTGAAAGTTGGCTATTTTAGTCATTTTTAAAGACAGTTTAAGCAAAAAATAACAGTGTTGCAAAATGATGGATGTAGAAGGAAAGAAAGACGCAAAACGTAAAAGTCCCGAAATAAAACCGAAATTAGACACGGGTGGGAAAACCCTGTGAAAATGCTGACAGGGTTCCTGTGTCTTTATCTGAAACACAGCTTTTTTTGTATCAATTTTTTTCCACTCTGTGACAAATTTTAGAATTACCGGTAATCTAAAATCACCATGGTCTGCACTGCAGCATAATACAAGGAAAGCAAAGGCAAGGATCTAGAAATTACATAATTTTCTAAGTTTGCCCACGATGACGGTGAATGCACTGAAACATGTCAGCACATATTAAGTTACTATACAGGTGACCTTTGTTATACTCCTTGGTGTAACAAATTATTTTTGAAGTTCCTGCAAATTGTAACCGAACAAAAAAAAAAATAAAAACTTGTCGTAATGAATTTCAATATAATAAACAAAAGTAATTTTGTCTCCGCAATAATTGTAATGAATTTTCACAAAACCCAGAAAGAAAGAAATCATTTTTCGCACTGCCAATGATCACATGCTTTCAGGAAAAAAATATCAAGAAAAAAAAAGAAACAAGTAAAGGAAACGGGCTTTCATTCTATCTGAATTCCACATCCCCACTTGTCTGAACTTTGCAAATATGACTAACAAAAGAAAACAATTTACTACTGATTTTAACTCGAAAATTTTAGAAGGCATAGAGAATGGTAAAAAGAATGTTTTGTTGCAGGAAAGTTTGAACTATCTCAATCATAATTGCCAACTTTCATCAAAAATAAAGAAAAAAATAAAATGATTTTCATTCCTATATTACAGGAGATGTAAGCCTATGGTGGCTCGTAAATTAACTGAAGCAGATATTTTGGAAAATGTTATGCAGACTTAAATCTTGATGATTCTTTGCCTGATGACAAAAATGAAATGACATTTGCTGTTGTTTCTAATAAACAAGGTTTACCAGCATTTTCAAGTTTAAAACAATAGTCATCCGAAAAAAAATGTTCCCAATTCCATTTTAGGTAAAACTGATGACACTGAAGCACATACTGCAACAACTGATTGCAGAAGTTTAATGTAAAGAAGCATACAGTTGTATTATCATGTTTTGGAAATAAATAATTTTTTGATCGATTTTATTTATTTTTTTATTGCAGTTATGATGAATTTTCTTAATAATGAACCAATTTTTTTCATTCCGTAACCGTGTATTACAACTAGGGTTCAGATTTTGCATGTAATGTATATTTTTTTCTCAAGCTAGTAACTCGTTTAAATGATGATTTATGCACTGTTTGCCCCCTCTGGACTCATAGCCCAAGTTTTATTGTACATATAAATGGATATTTCAGGCATTAGCACATATTTTTGCATATTTTGAGCTTTGGTACATATTTTTGACTATTTTGGGTACTTTTGTTTATTAATGCATATTTAAAGTTAATTTTACAACCTATTGAGTATGTTATTAAAAAAAAACAAAAAACAACAACAACAAAAAAACCAACAATGTAAATTTGTTTTCGTTTTTATCTTTCATTTTCATAAGTATGACAATGAAAGCAACAAGTAAAACTAAATTTTTGGCACATTTCTTAGTACACATTTTGGCTTTTTTTTTTTTTTTTTTTTTTTTGGCATCCTTTTTTAGCACTCTTTAGTGCATATAAATCCGAACCCTAGTTATAACAAGGATCCACCTGTATTGCTTTTCTAGATCCTTGTTTTTGCTTTCCTTGAAATCATTCATGGCAACATGACTCTAGATTGGAGCTGGTTTTTGAATAGAAAAGGACCATCATTATCGACAATCAAAAAAAGTATTATTATTATTAATGAGTGCAAGGTGTTGGAAAAAAAGCACTAAGTTTCACTTTTCTTATAAAATTTTTTTTGGGGGAGAAGTTAAAGCTTTGATTGATATATGATGCTACATCACTCTTGAAGAAAATGATTATGCAAAAAAAAGTTCAACCCCTCCCCCCCAATGTTTAAATTGCAATGGCATCTTTGTTGATTTTGTCTATGAATAATTTTCATGCATTAAGAATGAGGATTTTTTATAATCATGTCCTCATAAATACTTAGTACAGAAAAAAAACCAAAAAACATTTTTGTCAGTTAAACGTGACACCATCAGCATTACTGTCATCAATCATGTAGTACTTTCTAATGTTTTTAGCGCTCTAAAAGTTTTTTTTCGGAGGTTTATTTTTTTATTTATTTATTTTTTTCAATATCCACTTACATTTCTGCAGTAACTCTGCCCTTAGCGTGGCAGACTTCGGTTTCCTCTTGATTGTAAAGTGCTTGACTGGTTGCGTTTGATGTCCAATGACGGCATTCAAGGCATTTTTATTCAAATACAGACATTCCATCGGTAACATGCCTAAATCGTTGTTTTTTTTAACTGAAAGAAAATACGAGAGTTTTAAACATGAAGTCACTTCATTTTACATGTTTTAGGCGTTTCACTTTTAAGCTAACACTTACCTAACTTCTTCAGGTCGGTAACCAAATCGGTAAATATTTTCGCGTTTTCCTCCATCTCCAGGTTGAGCGTGCCTGTAGCTGGATAGGTCTTGAGGATTTCGGCCAACATTGACACCCACTGATCGCTGTCAGCCAGAGCCAGCTCCAGTATTTCTTCAAGTTCATTCTTCCACTGCAAAAGCAATCAAATGAAATGTTTAAAAGCCGCTGCAATCGAGTGTAAATCTAGGCAATACTGCAAATTCAATGTCATTATTGTTGTCCGACAACTTGATAGCTTTGCTTGCGTGTTTCTTACCTCTTCCACATTTCGCCGTGGAATATGCAAGAAAGATAACAATAACTTGAGCTTCACTTGGGCTTGAAGGTCTATAAAACAGTCTTTGACGTTTCTGAGAACGTCCTGGTTCAATTGGGAGCAAATCGAGCCGCCAGACCACAGGTCGTTGCTAGTTCCAAGTTTGTTATGTAGCCACAACGATGTGTCACTATCCTTCACCGACGCCATATTGAAACGCTCGCCATAGGTTCGAAAGAGTTCAACGTCATCAAAAGCAATGTGTGATGTCACTTCCGTAAAGCGTTGTCAGAATGGCGTAATCGCTGGCAACTGTTATTTCCTCACTTGATTGCCAGTCACGTCCTTTTTTTAATGACGTCCTATTTAATAAACGTGTAGCAGATCTGAGAACGTTGCTCCGTATTTCTGTAGTAAAAAGGATGACTGCAACATCTAGAGTCGTTCTTTTGGCGTGTGGATCCTTCAATCCACCGACGATAATGCACCTGCGAATGTTTGGTACGAAGGGAGAGACGTTTGTTTTGGTTTGGGCGGGTATTTGCATACGGGTCTGCTTTATTTATGTGCTCGCTTTTGTTATTAAAATTCGATTTGAACGGTTTTGTTATTATTTTTTTTCATAGAGATAGCCAGGGATCATCTTCATAGGTTAGGACGCTATAAAGTTGTTGGAGGGATCATCTCACCTGTCCATGATGCGTATAAGAAGAAAGTAAATAGAAAATACGTAGTTGTAATTTAAGCCGGTATATCTCGAGTTTAGCGACGTGGATGGAAGCATTTCATAATCTCTACAAATTATTTATTTCCATCCGCATAGCAAAACTCAAGATATATCTGAAACCGTATTTCATTATTTTTGCAATTTGTTCTATTATTTTGAAACTTACTGAATTCTTTTCAAAATAATTTAGGATTTGATTTCTGCCACCCATAGATGCACAATGGTAGAGCAAGCATTGAAGACATCAGATTGGATAAAGTAAAATCTTTATCTTTTGGTTGAATTCAAAAGCATTTTGTCTAACTTCACCACACTAAGAAAATGTGCTGGTAGAAGCCTCAGTGAATTTAGCAAAGAGGCTTTAGTTTGTTGCATATGGCTCTGTAAGAGAAACCTCAGAAAGAGTTTTCTCTCCCCTCCCCCAATTCCTTTGTTTTTTAATTCTTTGTTCATCGTTCCCTTCTCAATAAGTTTTCTGTTGTCCCTGCTAATAATTGGCATTTAATTTTTTATTTGATAATGAATACGAGTAAAAACTCCTTATAAAGAGCTCGAAGGGATCAAGAGAATTTGTAATAAAGGGTTCATTATAAAGAGAATTTGTAATAAAGAGGTGAAAAATATTTGAAGAAAATACAAAATTAAGAACAAATAAAAATTTTTAATTAAAAATAATCAGTTACTTAGATTGATGAAATGCACTTGCACAGGAATGTGTACTTGTGACATTAGGTATTGTTTTATCTTAAGAAATCCATCCCTTGCTTCTTCCATTGTTATAACTGGTCCATCACTAATGCCTCAACATTAACAAAACTAAAATTGTTTGTTTAGTATATCAACATTATTAAAAGTGTATGATAAGTTCGGCTGTATGAATATCCTCTGGACCGGAAGAAAATATCCTTTTATCCGGAGTAGGGATTTTCATTTTAAAAAATATAATATTCGACACTAATTGATTTGAACAGTGTCTAATATTTACTTTTAAGGATACATAAGAATTAAAATGAAGAGAAAGAAATTACATTTTTATAACTTTGGAAAAATAATCTGAAATAGTTGATTGGACAGAATTTTTTCTAGAGAGTCAAAAATAGCCGCCTGTAAGTTATGACTCATAAGATGAACCATCCATGACTTTCAAAATACTGAAGAACATTTTTCATCTGAATTCCGGAAATGCACTGAATTACGAATGACCCCTTATGGTGTTTATATAGTGGATGCAGTGCTATTATTTACCTATCAGCACTCTTGGGCAACAGTGCCCATTGGCTTAGAGGGAGATGATAAAGTGGCTATTATGAGTGGAGTAAACATATTACACAGAATTTTAACAGGAGTTTACCCAATTTTAGCATAGAAATTTATCCATATAATACCCTGCTCACAAAACAGATCTTGATCATGATCAATTTCCTGATCATAAACTGAATGTGATTAAGTTAAACCTGATCATCATGTTTGAAACTTGTGTAATTTCACACAGGTTCCTATAATCTGATCAAATTCTTATATACGTTCAAAGCTGATCAATTCCCAGAATCCAATGTGCTCGCCAAGGCTTTGTTCCTTCCATAATGGCGGAAAAATGCCGCTTCGCTGTATATTTAAGAGTTATACAAACTAATTGAACCACTGTGCCATGAATAATTAACGTAGAAGAAACTCTATTTGTTCAAGAACATCGGTTATGATCCGAAACGAGAAAGAAACTAAGTTATTTTTACAATCAAAGAAGATTGGGTTGATGGTAAAGTGACTATTGCTAAAAGCTTCACTACTACCATCTAGCAGCAAAAGTTGGAACCCTGATCATGATTAAGATTATGCATGATTCACTTGACCATGTGTAAAATGTTTATGGCCAAGAATAGTAGTGTGAACAAGGTTAAGCAGATTATCCTTTTATCCGGTATCCTCTTAAGCAGAGTTAAAATGCATTGAAATAACTGAAAAAAAAACCGGGACTCTGCACTCTGTATCCTTATAAGCGGATTGTCCTTTTATCACATATCCTTATATTGAGGTTCGCCTCTAACTTATCAAAAACGACTTGTAAAAATCACATACAAAAACAAGGCTTTCTGATCATGAAAAATCGAAAATACGTGTAAAGCTATAGAGTACTGTACTGTATTTTAAAATTATCAACTTCAGTTCGCTATATGAAGGTGTTAGAGAACAGGAAGTGAAACTATAGTTTTTTTGTTATAAAGAGAATTTCATAGTAAGGGGTGTCATTTAACATGGGTCTATTTGTGGCCAACCAAACTTTGAAAAAAAAAATTTGTTCTTCAGAAAATTTCATTACAAGGAGTTTTTACCTGTATTAATCATTCTTAGAAATAAGAATTCAAAAAAATTTTGTAATTAACCCATATTTCTATATGAAGCTACTTCTATTAGCTAAGCAGTCAAGTCAATTTAATGTGACCACTTTCTATTTGGGATGTCAGTGCTAAATAACCAATCTCAGAAGGCACTAAATAAATGAGGCAATAAATGAAGTGTCATCAGCAGATTGAGCGATTATAGGCAGTGTGTTTAAGCATTTGAAAGGACATTTCAACTACATGTATTACAATGCAGAAACGGAGCGGTTGATCAGATCTACAAAAAGGAATGATAATTGGCTTTTGGGCCAAGGGTGCCACTGTTTTAGTAACTGTGGAGTTTGTGAAGTGTTTTCATGCTGCTGTGGTAAAAGTGTACCGCACATGGAAAAATGCACTATAGAAAATAAACGACATGGAATTTGTGTTGCTCCACAAGCCATAGATGAAAGAGGGAAATGGCAGTGCGTTCGGGCAATTTGATGTGCTGTAGTGGAGCAACTTACTGCCCAAATGAACCAGGAGGTTACCACAAGGGTGTCCAGAACGACAGTTGAGTGAACATTGTCATGTATGCAGCTCTGCAGTAGACAAATAGTGACAACACCTATGCTAACAACTGTGCATCAGCAGAAGAGGCTGGAATTTGCATGACAGTACCAACACTAGACATCCACTGATTAGCAAAAGGTTGACTTCTCAGATGAAATCGCATGTTTTGCTCCATCGGATGTATGGACGTTGGCACCTACGGTGAGAAACGTCAGAAAACAGATACCCTTCAACCATTTGTGGATGGCAACAAACTGGTGGAGGCAGCGTTATGGCAGATACAGTAATAATAATTCCAAAAATGAAAGTAACTGGCCTGTAGTGACATAGCTAGCTAGCTTTTTAGCACCCCTTCAGGTTCGCTTTTTTTGCGCCCGTGTACTTTGCACACACCTTGGTCACCCTTAGCTATGCCTGTGCTGGCCTGGACAAAAGAGTTGGGTATGCTATTCTGAAATTTTACCCTATGTTTATTCTTTATTGCCTGGTTTCTCTGGCATTTCAAAGGAGCCAATCGTTCAGGTAGCTCCTGGATCACTCCAAAAATATTTGGCCATCGAGGAGTAGGGACAGCATCCTACTTCAAGTAATTTATTCATTTCACGTTCAAAGATTTTAAAACTATCGGATCGGTAGTGAAGCATGAGGTTTCGAAATGAGCAGAGCAAATACTTGAGTACATGTATGCTGAAGGGTGCCAATTTTCTCTCTCTCTCTCTCTCTCTCTCTCTCTCTCTCTCTCTCTCTCTCTCTCTCTCTCCCTCCCTCCCTCCCTCCCTCTCCCCGTGATGTTGATCGGAGACAGCTGATACAAAATGGAGAACGAGGGTGAAGACCGAAAAAATAAAATAATGAAATAATGGTTTTAAAATTTTTCTCTTGCTACAGTTGTATTTTATTTGTTTCAAATAATGATATTCTGCAAAAAAATATTGAATATAATACATAAACATTGTTTTTCCTGGTCATGATGGCATCTTCCAGCACGACAATGCGCATTGTATGCGAGTGGTTAGAAGAGCACGGGGAAGATTTTACTGTACTTCCCTGGCCCCCAAATTTCCCGGACTTAAACATAATTGAGCAAGTATGGGACAACATTGATCGGGTTATTCGCTCCATTGACGGATACTTCACTTCGCAGCCTCCAACAGCTGTCAACTAAGCGACAATCAACATGGCTCAATATCCCCGTGAACACTTTCTAGCACCTCATTGAGTCTCTCCCAGCCCATTTAGCCATTATCCAAGCTGCACGTGGTGGTCACATTATTCCAGATTCTAACAGGTAGTCACATTAACGTGACTCGACTGTTTTAGTAATTATGCTAGTTGAGGAAGGTTTAAAAATTTTTAAATGTAATTTTCTATGTTGCACTTTCTTTGTTGGGTTCATGTTCTTAGTTGGCTTTGGTTGTCATCATTTCAGTAGCTTATTTTATACCAAGTTGCCTATGTCCCTGACACACATTTCAAACTTTATACGAAGATTAAGGGCCTGGCTAATAAATCCAATGGAACACCGCATAGTACTTTCAACCCTCATGTAATGCATCTCATTTGTATCGCATTATAAGAAACTTAATGCATAATTGGAATTAATGCATAAAAATATCATCATGTCAATAGTCATAGACATTAATGAACTTAAAAACGAATCATTGACGCAGGCTAATTTGGCTATGCTTGCAAGAACGTGGCAAGAAGTTAAATAAGTCTTGAAATCCTCTATGAGATGAATTATTATAGATTTAAATATACTGAGATGACTGAAGAAATATTTTGAGTCACTGATTCAAATTAGTAAAAGAAAATTTGTTTCCATCCAAAACTTTCATGGTACATGTATTAATATTTAAAATATGTTAGAGACTTTACGAATACGTTGTATTTGAAGTTATTTATCCATATACCAATAATCTTTTAACACTATTTGGCAGCCTAATCATTTGAAACCATTAGGGTTCTACCATCAACAACACTAACAAGGGAACCATCCATACCTGTATCTCATTTTATTGTATAAAAGAATGTTATTTATGAATACAGATTCAGATGGTTCTCTTCTAAGAAGCACCACTTCCATGAGTTTAAGTAGGAAAACCACAAATAAAGTTTGTGTTTGTTCAGATTAGTTTTTTCCCAAGATCCAGTGATTTTCACATCACCAGATCTTTGAATACATGTTCACAGTCAATCAGCCAAAGTTGAACAAGCATCTACCTCATTATTTAATGGCTTTAGACTTCTCATTAAATATTTCATATCTTCAGGTATGTTGGTTTTTCTTACATTGATCTCTTGAAACCGCTTAATAGCAACACTCGATTGCAAAAAAAATCCAGATTTATGTTAATCAAGCTGATTAATTTTATTTTGATAATTAAATTTATTTAATATAACAAAAGTTTAAAGGATGAAAATTTACCATAACAAAATTTATGATCAGTGATTTAAGTGTAGGTGTAATGCTTGATATTGTGACGTTCCAGGTCGGCTGGAAGTCACGTGTGTCCGGCGGAGGGGGTGGGTTCTAGACTATTAAGAGTTTTTACCGGGGGTGTTAGGAAGTTTATTGCTGGTTTATGTATGTGGATAGGGAATGGAGTGAAAAACGATAGTAGCGGTAGTCTTTTGTTTAAATTGTAGCGGTGATTTGAAGTGATTTAGTGCATAGAGGATAATTTATTTTGTTTGAGTAATACGCTAGTAAAAATTGCTTAAAGGATTTATTAGTTTTTTTTTTCTTTTTGGCTATCGGTATTATAGTAAGTGTTTTTGATCGTTTAATTGTTGTACGGAGTGTGAATGTTCCGTGTGTGGGTTCTGTTGGTGGCTGCGATTGTTAGCGTCAATTTTCGAGAGGGTCGTCGCGGCCTCCAATAGTGCATTGTTGCGTGTGAATTTTTTTGGAGAAAAAATGTTTCGTGTAGTAATGTTTTGTTTGTTGCGCGTGTTGAGTATTTGATCTGTAAGAAAGTATTTGGTATTCCAGCGTTGGCTTTTGAGCGACACAGACGTGCTTCCCGGGAATAAAGCACACAGGAATTTCGAACACCCCGGTCAAAAGCGCACGCTGGGATAACTGTTCGTTATTTAATTATGTTTACGTTTCATTCATTTATCTGTTTTGCTGATCATATATTTATAAGAATAGTATGAAGTATATAAGTTGGTTTAACTAATGAGAGGGATAGCAAATCAGACGAGAGACGAAAGTAGTCGTAGCGGACCATTGACCGATCGATGCCGCATGGAAGCGACGATGCTCACAAATGATGTTCGATGTGTCAGCATGCATTTGTATTGCCAAGCAGTAAATCTGGTAACATGTCAAGTTACGGGACTTTTGGTGAGTTACCTTTTCTATTTATTACGACGTAGGAAGCCGTCAAGTGTTGCGAACGCTAACTGGGTTTCCGAGAACGTGCTTTTTTAAATCCTCCCGCCGGAATTCACGTGACATCGGGGCCCTGTCCAACATTTGCGTTTAGACTTTGCGAACGTTAATCTAAAGAAAATCCGTATATTCTCCTTTTGTAACCATGTGATGAAACTGCTCATTGTAAAGTAGAAATAATAGTTTAAATATTAGTTCCTTTTACATGATTTATGAATAACGAGACTGAGCAGGTATTGAAGCTTGATGCTTGCTGGTATTGAGAGGAGTAACAAGTGGAGCACTACAGAATGCACCGTGTATATCCTGGGTCACGTGTTGCGGAGGTGAATGCGGAAGCTTGCCGGGGTTCGCCAGTGGGCTGCGAGTTTCGAGTCCTGCTTCCACCAAGAAGGGGTTTTAGTCCTCCTCCCCTGTTTAGATAAATAAAAGGAGCCACAGAACGCAGTTGTGCGTAAATTCTGTTGCAAGAATATTCTATTCGGGGAAGCTAGCACAACTCATAGAACTCAGCGCCGCTGTGTGGGGCATAACCCCCCCCCCCATCCTCTTCCTGTATGCCGCGTTATTATTCAAGCCTGCCCTGCTGCAGATCGTTAAGCATAGGCTAAGACGTACAAAAAAATGTTTTACTCCATTGTCTTTTGCACATTAGTGTGCCATTTTTGTTTGTTGAGTATCTCGCTAGGGGCCCCTTTTGAGTTTTGATTAACGATGTACGATTTGCATATTGTATCTATGTGGTAATTAACGGAAATAAATGAGGAAATGATTTAGAAAACCAATCCAGGGTCTCGTCCTCAATAACTGGTCCCGAACCCCTGATCGCCCCACTCTCCAGTGTGTTCTTATTATATATGTGCTCATGTACATTAACTGGAGGGTGGAGCGGTCACAATATACTACTTTACAGAATCAATTTAAAGCAAGCAAGCATGTGCATGCACACACATACGTAATTGAATTTCTTAAAGCGTTTTTTTTTTTTTTTTTTTTTTTTTTTTTTTTTTTTTTTAAGATAAACAAGTACGGTAATTTAACATGTCTTCTTGTTAAGACTGTCCATTCATTAACCCCCCCCCCCTCCTTTCCTATGGTGGGTGGGGGTTTTTTTTCCCTCCCGCCCTTTGTAATGTTCAATTTCAACAGCATATGTTTGACAGCTGCAACATCTAACGCTGTTATAGGCATAAGATAAGATATACTGTTAATAAAAGCAATACAGATTGTGACTGATTATTGTTGTTATTTTTCTGTGGAATTGGTTAAGAGGAAAAAATGCTAACAGGAAAAACTATAATGATAGGGATAAACTTCAGGGGGTGAGTCCTCACAAAAATAAATAAATAAATAAATAAAGAAAGAAAGAAAGAAAGAAAAAGAAAACCGGATAATGCTATCATGTCTCTGTACGAAAGCTCTGAGATGTGTGTCCGGATAAATGGCATTAAGTCAAGACCGTTCACCGTGGGTGTTGGACTCCGCCAAGGGTGCGTACTGTCGCCCCTCTTGTTCATTATCTTTATGGACTGGATAGACAGGGGCAGCCGAGATGATGAGCGTGTTTGTGTGGGTGACTGCCTGGTGGAGAGGTTGCTCTTTGCTGACGACCTTGTCCTCCTTGGGTCCTCTCGCACGAACCTTCAGCATGCGCTAGACCGGTTTGCAGCCAAATGTGTAGAAGCTGGGATGAAGATCAGTGTGGCTAAAACTGAGGTTCCGGTCCTTTCAAGACAGTCTGCTCAGTGCACTCTCCATGAGACAGGTGGAGAAATTCAAGTATCTCGGGATTGCATTCACGAGTGATGGATGGCAGGAGAAAGAATTGGATGCTCGGATCGGTGCAGCAAGCTGTGTCAGATGCGAACTGTGGCGATCCGTGGTAATGAAACGCGAGCTGGGTAACAAAGCCAAGCTCTCCGTCTTCAAATCTATCTTTGTCCCCATTCTCACCTATGGTCATGAGGCTTGGGTAATGACCGAAAGAGTGCGATCGCGGGTACAAGCGTCTGAAATGAGATTTCTGAGAGGTGTGGCAGGTGTTACCCTACTAGATAGAGTGCACAGCAGCACAATAAGGGAGTCTTTAGGTGTTGAGCCGCTACTTCTCCGCATTGAGAGATCTCAGTTGCGCTGGTATGGCCACGTGATACGGATGCCGCAAACTGGTCTTCCTAGGCAGTTGTTATTTTCCAAGCCGGTGGGTAAGAGACCAAGGGGTCGGCCTAGAACCAGGTGGCTAGACTACATGGAGAATTTGGGTTTGAGTCGCTTGGGTATTACCAGGGAGGACATGCACCTGATGGCGGAAGATCGCGATCGGTGGAAATCCTCCATAGGGCTGCTGCCCCCGCGACCCTAATGGATAAGCGGGTTTGAAAAGTAAGTAAGAAAAAGAAAACAAACAAAAAGGTTCATATCAACATATGTTGGGAAATGCTAGTTTTCATGGAAATGGCAATATAGGCACATCAAGCCCTGTAATGATACAGGCAGAGATAAGGTCCTGTTACGTGATCTTGTACAGTTCTTGCCCATTTCTTCATATTTAAAGATTACGTAACTTGGAAAAAATCAATTTTAAAATAATTATTCCTAGAAAAAAGTGAACTTTCTATTCTACTATTTGATTAGGAGTCTAAAAAAAGACTGAAATGAGTGCATTCGGAGAATAGCCACTTTTTCCACTTAATCGTTTGAGAAACTGCCATCTGAGAATTCCAGCTTTCAGGACTCCACTGAGAAATTCACTTTTTTCTCAAATTTCCTTCCACTTTTTCTACTCTCCAAAAACTAGTCTAAAATTAGAAGATGTCGATGACCAGTCAAATTAAACCATTGTATTGTAAAAATCTCCTGCGCCTTGTTCGGTGTTTCCCTGTATATTTTCAATCTTTTACTTGATTCATCAGTCCTCTCCTGCTAAAATGGTAGTCTTCATGCCTATCGCCAGTACAGGGAGTCCTTGCACATAGAACGCAATTGGTTCTGGGCAGTTCAACATCTTATTACAAAATGAAGTTTGGTTTTTTTTTGTAAGTCCGAAAACAAATATTGTAACACCAAAGAAGTGGTGGGAATTTATAAATGTCGTAAATTTGGAACATCGTAGGTTGAAACGTTCTAAGTGTAGGACTCCCTGTACTGATTAATTCATAATTCATGTTAATTGTTTTATGTGAATTCATTCGTTCGAGTCCTCCCGTGAATTCTCGAATTCTCCAAATGCACACAACAATGATAGAGCCAAGTTAAAAACCTTCATGATTAATTTGATAAAAAGAAGATATTACTATCATCTCAATTAAAGGAAAATTACAAAGGAATTCAAATTTCTCATCTATATCATTTATTTGGTAGAACCAATAAGCATACAAATTACTATACGAGAGAAGGAGTGATTTGTAATCATGGAATTAAGTGAATCTCCTTTTACTAATTCGTTAAATAAATTAAACAATCTAAAATAATAAAAGTCACTAATATGTCCTGATGAAACTTGGTTTGCTATAATTGGATAAACTTGAAGAAATGAGAAAATTGATGAAATTGAAGTGAGGTAAAGTCAGATAAACTAATGTAATGCAACAATACAACATAACAATGATCAAATAAAACACAACATGCCATTGTTTTCATTTTAACTTTATTTCAAAATAAGATTCGAACTGATGGTGAGAGGAAATCTCTCGAAATCTATATAACGTAATTTATTCAAAATTCTTTTGAACATTACTTCAAAAATTCCGAATATTTCTTCTTCATCAGCATATTTCTGTATCTCCAAAATTTCGATTCTCCATCTTCCTGTTAACTGCTACTTTAGCATCTGAGATTTTGTGAACTTCAAAAGTTCATCAGGACATCTTAGTGACTTTTATTTTGTTTTATTTTACTTATTCATTTATTTAACTCATTAGTAAAAGAAGATTTACTTATTAATTCCAAGCATACAAATATTTATTAAACCATACAATCGATAATTTTGGCTTCGAAAATTTAAAAAAATTTATACATAAAATGCAATGAATGTCTCCTCGCCTAACTCCAAAGGAAAAATAAAAACTGCACTTAAATATTTATATTTGGTAGAGCACTAGAAGAAAATTGACAAAGTCACATCTTCAGGATGGCAGTAACAGCAAATAAAAATATGGCTTCTTGCATACAAATTCATCTACTGAAATACAGCTTTTTGCGAATTCTTTGCGACATCCATGGGCGTGTAAAAAGCACAATTACGCAGATCCCAAAATATTTTAGCAGACTGAGCTAAAACGCTGCATAACAGTAGAGATGTTAATCTAATCAGTTACTTGATGTTACAAGGCCGGTTAATAGTTAATCCGGAAATGCCAATTGTTGTTCAACGTTGAAGAAACTCCATAGGAGATGAACCTAGATAAAAGAAAAAAAAACTTATGCAATAAAAGATTAATAATAGAGTGAAAATTTTCCATTCTGGTTGTCAACTTATAAAAGAAAAAATGGTTATAATAATGCAAAAGAATATCCTTTCATAAATATTTGCTTAATCCATGCGAAAATAAAAACCTATCATGTACCATAATTTTCGGGATATAATATGCAGGGAAAAATAAAAGTTAAAAAAAAAATCAATACTACTTATTATAAAATGTAAATGTTATATTAAATTCTGATAATAAACACAATGAAGATATGATTTAAAATATATATATTTTGGAGGGGGGAGGGTCGGGAGAGAGGGTCAAAGTAGGGAAGGGGGTGAGTATTATATCCCAAAATTTATAGTATTTATTTACAATTGACAATTTAAAAGAAAAAAAAAGTGTGGGGGGGGGGGGGAAGCAAAAAGATAGGAAATGACAAATAAAAATAATATATTCAAGCAGTAAAAAATTTACACATAATCATGTGTATATTATAAAAATTTAAAGTAAAAAATTTGTCAAAAATAATTTGTTCTGTTCCCTTCTTGATCGATTATGAAAAAAGATGTTTTGAACATCACAATATCTATAATATACCAGTTAGTTGATTATTTTAATTTATTTTCTGTTAACTGACAGCTAATCAAGATAATCCCCATTTTGATGTCCACCAGTCATAACAAAGGAAATGATAACACCTAAGCAAAACCTGGAATTTGATTATACCGTCATCATCAAATAAAATTGCAGCCATAGAAAATCTATAAGATGCTGTGGAACCTTCTATTAAGACTCCACCGCTGACACAAGATCTGCAAGAGCTACAAGCCAAAGCTCAGTTTGCATGAGATGAGCCGAATCAAGAATTAGTACAACTCCTTGCCACGACATGTCGCAGCATGCATTAGAAATAATAATATTATTTGAAGAAATGGAAGGACAAATTCTGTGACCTAG
This sequence comes from Rhysida immarginata, assembly GCA_023313115.1. Lineage (NCBI taxonomy): Eukaryota > Metazoa > Arthropoda > Chilopoda > Scolopendromorpha > Scolopendridae > Rhysida > Rhysida immarginata. The sequence goes on along the minus strand of JAHWFO010004704.1, from coordinate 399,450 downwards.
ATTGATTTCTTTTTACGGAAAAATTTTTTCCTTCCATTTCTTCAAATAATATCATTATCTGATGTTTGGAGAATTAGCTCCAGTTCTCATTCATTATTTTTAAGAGCTTTAGCAAAAAAGCTACTTATAAGAATGTGCCCTTGGTCTCTACGTTTATCCATCCATCTAGCCGGCTGCCATTTGCACGATAACTTGAAAACGGATTGACTTTTTCAAATTCTGTTTTCAAAAATATGATCATTAAAGTCTTAGCTCGGCCGTATCAACTTTTCAGAATTTTCTACTCCTTCAAGCTCAATTCACGTGGTAAAACAGTGGCAGTATAGAATACCAAGATAAAGGCATATGATATACAGTGCTCCCGCTAGCCTATTTTAGGAGGGCGCTGCGCCCTGCCATGAGAGTATTGCGCCCTGCCACGACACATAGTGCACTTGTTCCCAAAAACATTGCTTTAGCTAAATTATTTACACATTTAAGTAGATATTTTATTTACAATGGTTAAATAGTTTTCAAACATATTTTTCTAGATATATAGATGTGAGCATTAATGAACATCTTTCACTTTTGGATTTGGCTGATCTTGAAAATATCCCGTTCATTTATGGGATGTCGGATATACAAGGAATAGTGAAACATTTTGCAGAAGAACTGCTCCTAAATGAGTGGCAAGTTTTCTAACCGTAATTCAAAACTTAAAAATGGAAGACAGATCGTTAAAAGCGATCGTCAGATCTATTTTATGGATCTAAACATGTGGATCAGGGATTAATAAATCTCTTTCCTAGTTTAGCAAAAATATATGCTACTGTTACTGTCATTCCATTAAGTACTGCGGCAGTGGAAAGAGTTTTCTCTCAAATTAAATTGTAAAAACAACCCACAGAAATGCACTGAAAGAGGAAACACTCAAACATATTTTATGCATTAAATTAAACTGTGATGTAGATTTATTTAATGAAATTTTACCATTTGCAGTAAAAGAATGGTTTAAAATTAAACATAGAAGAACTGCCTCATAAGATAATTGCCTTATATTTTGTATTTGTTTTATTAAGGAATAAAGTATAGATTTCCTTATATAATGGGTCTATATATATATAATTTCATTCCACTTTGAGCCTTGCCCCTGCCTCTTGCCTCCCTTCCCTATGAGATGCCTTGACACTGCATGATGCCCTCTTGCTGCAATTGTCACCCTGCCCTCTGTTAATTCTAGGGGGAGCACTAATATAACAATTGATTTGTCAAGAATGAATATATTGTTACTTTCGGGTCATCTTTAGGCAGTATTGACATCAGCATGCGCACGTGATATCGCTTTATTGACGCACGATTGCATAAGTGCTCATAGATTATATCTTTAAGTAGCGGAAGAATGGAGCTAGTTATTGGTTTTATTCTGCCCATTTGTCCCCTTCATAATTTCAACATTTTTTTAGGTAGAAGGTTGAAATTCGGAAAGTACCTTACTACAGGCATGCCTACCTTCACTATTTAGTTTGGTTTTGATTGGTGCACTGGGGTCGGAATTACGGGGATGGGATTCAAAGAGGACAAAAGATCTATGTGCTAATTAGGTACGTAAAGGAGTGAAATTCAGTATACAGACTCCTGGGCAAATTCTAAACTATGAAGTTTAAGCCCAATTGTGCAATGTGTAATTGTTGTTGGGGGCGAACCATGCATGTGCCTTGAAGGGGTGCTGGTCTTAATTCATTGATATGAGAGTGTAGAATTCGAATTGAGGACACAAATGAATCAGTCTGGTTGTATTAGATCCGATGCAAGTCGGAATTGCAGAGGTGGCAGTCACTTGGTCGTTAGGACTATAGCAACATATGGCATGTGATATGTCATTCCATTTTTTTACATTTTCTATACACTAAGTTCGAGAAAATCAATTTTTTGATTAAAAAACTTTGGGAGAGGTAAAAAGTGCAGATAATAGATGACTGCAGGATCTACTACTTGCCTTACCCTACTCTTGCCGGCCAGGTGGCCGAGAGGGCTAGGGCGTAGGATTTCTAGTTCTTGAGTCCGCCTGGCCGTGGGTATGGATGTTTGTGTTTGTCCCGGGCTCGTACAGATTAACTTGTGTAAAAGGTGCAAAATGACCTTAGTAGTCGACGCCTTAATTTCCAGAACCCCCCCCCCTTTACCCTACTCAGGGGGAGTAATTTTTTGTTAATAAATATATAAAGCTCCTCCTGCTAAAGCTCCTCCTTGGAATGTTTACAAGATTTTATTTCTTATTAGAAATAATGGCAGCCCAACATCCTATTAAGGGTTGTAATAATTTTGGTGTCTTGGCCAATAAATTTTATCATACTTGTCAAAATTAGCTCATTGTTTAATCATTTGTTGTTGTTGATGAGTATTAGCTTCTTTTCAAATATCTTTTCAATCTGACAATTCCTTCTGGGTGCAACTTTTTTTTTTATGATGAGTATATGATAGATAATTTGTTTTATCTAACCATTAATAGTAAATACTTACTAAAATAAAACTGGTAGCATAAATGGGTTCACAACCTTTACATGAATCCATCCAGTAAAAATATTTAAATAATTTTCTACTTCAAATTTGATTCTCAGATTATATTTTTGTACAATACGGTGTCACGCCGTGTTTTGAGAAAATATATTTAAGAACATTTTAATTTAATCAAAAAAAAATTGGAACCTTTTTTCTATAAATCCTCCTGTGATCAAAAAAGATAAGAATTTGCTAAAATATGCCAGTGGTTTCAAGAGGGCTATGTATTAGGAAAAACTCATATCAACATTTTCAGTTTCCACATCATTTTTGTATTTTTTTCCCTCTCTGTATTTAATATAGGTTAGATTCTTGGGAATGTATGGAAGAAACTGGTTGGACTGAAACTAAAAAAGTATTAGAACATCATCAAAATGTTATTAATTCCATGGTTAATGATAATACCTCACCGAATAAAAGAGCAAAATTAGACAACTCAATTTACGGTTAGTATTAAAGTTTCTTTTAGGGTTTTTTTTTAATACTTAAGGGTTAAAGGACAACTCTACAGTCAATACAACTTTCTTAAATCGAAAGATTAGCACATTAATAACGTTGTGGCATATTTGAAAAATTTTAATTTGAATCCTAAATGTACAGCAATCCTAAATTCTTCCGAACAGCAAACATTTTAAATGCACGAAGGATGCGCTGGCTAAGGTCAATATATGTCCATAGCCACTCAGAAACTGCAAATGGTTTCTTTAAGGATTCCCGGAGCCTGTCAAAACAACTTATTTTAAAACTCACCAACTCGTCGAACGATATTTTCCAACGCTGAAATACAAACCAAAATGCATCACTGCCAAACACGTCGGGGCAAAAGAGCATCGGCGGCACACATCTCAACAAAATAGCGTCGGCGGTTTATCTTTGCAGAATGGTTTCACAATGTACAGCACAGAAGAAAAGAAAAGAAACATCATCAAATCAGCACTGGACAAAACACTTTCCTTAGTAAATTGCACTTCACCACTTAAATCAGCAGGCTGATCAACAACAAGCGCGCCACAAGACCCATTATCCGACATGAACCTCGCTATCGAACAATAGGATTATTTTATAAGCATACCGAAGAGACAGCAGTAGCTTTTTATGCCTCCCTTGCTCAACGGCAAACATAACAAGAAGAAAACTGATTTTTTTTTTTTTTTTTTTTTTTTTAATACACAGATTAAAGCAGCAACAACAATTGCCATGACGAGACAGCATCCGATAAATACGGAGAATTTCATCTCCTGACAGTGCTAACTTGTCAAAAGATCACATTGATGATGCCTTTTTTAAAATAAGCTTATAACAAACAATTTAAAACAATTCATTGCCAAACAGCAAAGCTTAGAAAAACAAAACGAAAAACACAGAATGTAATAAAAAAAAAAAAAAAAAAAAAACAATTAAGAAAAATATCAAAAGACCCTTAAGAAAACGATTAATAAATAACGCATACATAAAAGGTGAATAAATCAATAGCAATAATTCCTAGATTCATGATTTTACACACGTTGAATTGTATAGTGTATATAGTTATAGTTCCATAACGTCCATTTTACAATACAAGGTTTATTAACCTCTTCGCGACCAGCCTAAATTTTGAAGGATACCTCCCAGGACCAGATTTTATTTACTATCTGGCAAACCATTTATTTGGACAGTAAGCAATTTTGTAAGAATATTTCTGTTTCAGAATCAATATTTATTTCAAAATCAGGATCTTCGGCATCCAAAACTTGCGTCAACATAATCATAATCATCCATTTTTACAAAAAAAGAGCAAAAGCACTGTTGCTTACTGTCCAAATACAACGTACAACTGTGCTGAAATTAGCAATCAAAGAATAAATGCAATGGTTCCATCTATCGACAGGAAAATGGACCCATAAAAGAATAAACTGTTCCAAATGATTTTACTATTTCATTCCTGAAAAACCACGTTTTCATTTCGTTAATAGAATTAATAACTGAAAATGACGAACGCATGTTTGTCATGGTATTGAACAGAGGGTCTAGCTTGACGAACGCATGTTTGTCATGGTATTGAACAGAGGGTCTAGCTTGACGAACGCATGTTTGTCATGGTATTGAACAGAGGGTCTAGCTTGACGAACGCATGTTCATCGCTGGTCTTGAAGAGGTTAATATATTTATATACAATCGATTTTCATCCTTTCGGACATCATCAGTATATGCATTTGAAATGTTTAAATTTCTTACAATAGGGTTCTTTTTAAATTTTGAACAATACCTTTTTCAATTTATTGTTTTTTGGTTATATTATTGTAATTCTTTGGTTATAGTATTATTAGTATTTATCCTTTTTTTTTTTTTTTGTTTTTTTTAACATTGTAATTTTATTAATATAAAATATAGTATTATCTTATAAATACATTTTTAATTACATAGTTCTTTTATTATTTTGTTTTTGCTTAATAGTTTTTATTTTCTCTTTTAGTATTTGGTTGCATTACTTAAAATCTCTTGTGGATAAAATTTATTTAGCATAAAAATAATAAAATTTTCAATGACTATTATTTCTCTCTTCCATTAATTTTGTAGACTAGTTTGCATGTTTCTTCATAATTCCCGGTTTTATGTTTGCTGAATAAATGTTTCTGTATATTTGGAGTTTTTTAGCGCATTTTTGATATAATATATATGTTCTTTGAATCTAGTTTCTAAATTTCGATAAGTTTTTCCAATATAAATTTTGTTACATTCTTTGCATTTAATTTCATATACCTCACTTTTTTCTTTTTCTGTAATTTCTCTTTTGTTTTCTAGTAATGTTATTAATCTATTTTTGGATCTAAAGGCTACTTTTATTTCTTTCTTTTGAAATATTTTTTTAATTTTGAAACTTATATTTCCATGGAAGGTTAAACAAATTCTTTTCTTTTCTTTCTCTTTTGTATTTTGTATTATTTTGTTGTTTTTCTCTAATTTCTGTTGCTATATTAATGATTGTTTTATTTATTTGATCTTCTTTGTATCCATTTCCAATCCCAGTTTCTTTTATTATTCCTAATTCCTTTTCTCTATATTCTTCTTTTATGGGGTATGTCAAAGCTCTGTTAATTAGATTCCTAAACGCTGAGTTTTTTTGGCTCCATGGTTGATTTGAATTTTTGTGTATGCTGTTTATTGTTATTGTGGGTTTTCTATATATGTTATATTCTAATTTTATTTTATTGTTTTCTTCTTTTTTCTCTATGGTTATGTCTAAATAATTTAATTTGTTATCTTTAAAAAAAAAAAAAAAATAGGATAAATACTAATAATACTATAACCATAGTCTTTAATCCCCTGGTCTGTGCACAGGCCATGGAGGTAGGAATTTAAGAGGAGATATTTAAGAGGAGATGCCCTTCCTAAGCTTTTCAATGCTGAGGCTTGAAGCCAACTCGTGCATTGCACACTGGGATTAGTAGGCTCACCCAGGATATGTTATGAAGGGTTTTCCTATGTATGGGTATCTTTTTTAAAACAGAAATTTTATAATCATATTTCAATTTTTTAATTATTTTATTATTTCTAATTATTTTACGAACATCTTTCAGAAAATAAATAACTATTTATTTTTTTTATCAAAACTAATTTCAGTAAAACACATTTCAGTAAAAATGACAAAACTTTATTTCCATATAAACTATTCATATTCATTGCAATTAAAAAACTTTTCAGTCAGTGTTGTATTGTTTTAAATTTTTTTAAAAAGTTTATTACTATAAACAGTCATAATAACTTGGTATTTTTTTAATCATAAAAGCATATCATTTAGGATTTTTATTTACTATTTTTTTCCCTATAAAAAGATGATGTCATTGAATATATTTTTAATAATTTTTAAATGATTGACTAGTGATGAAACAATTCAATATACGTGGCTTATAATTAAAATTGAAAAATTACTAATACAGCATGATATGTCTAACTATTTATTTATTTATTTATTTATTTATTTATTTATTTATTTATTTATGTTTCCAACAGGAATTAACATAAAATACATATAAAGACCAATAAGATTAAAAAATTAAATCAAAAAATGAAATACAGAAAAATGAAAATATTAATTTACGAAGTCTATATACAATTAAAGATTCCAAACCCTACAAAAAACATTGTTAAGGTGATTAAATTATATTAACGTAAAAATTCAGTTGAGATATATGAATGATAATTAAATTTAAAACAAACATTTGCTTCTCGACTTTAGTGTAAACATCTTTAAAAGGTAAATATGAAAGGGCAATTTGGATAAACAAAATTTTTAACAACAATAATTGGAAATAATTACTGATGGAAAAATAATTTTAATAACTTCAGGTTGTAAAATATTCAAGATATCAATCTGTGACCAGCATTTTTAAATATTATTTTTTTGTGTAATATTTACTAAAATACTTTAGAGTTCTAAGCTGTATCAGAGTTGCTATGAATTGACCATATCTCTGTATATGACTATTGTTGTTACAAAAAATTTTAAATTAAATGTTTGACTAATAATTATTTTGAATCATGTGTATTTCTTTTTTTTTTTTTTTTTTTTTTTTGTTTTTTGTTTATATTGTTTATGGGGTACAGGAACAGACATATCTTGAATATTTTACAATCTGAAGTTATTAAAATTATTATTAAAATAAATTTGTTTATCCAAAGTGCGCTCTCATTATAAATTATTTTCTTTTTAAATATGTTTACACAAAAGTTGAGAAGCAAATGTATGTTTTAAATTTGCTTAAATTATAATTAAAAAGATCCAAATTATTAGGAATAGAATTACCAGTAACTTTGCATAATTTGTTGAGAAAAGAAAACTAAAAAAATAAAAAATATTGAAAGTATCTTTACTACAGGTGAAATTAGAAGAATTTTACAAAGACATAAAAATGTTGAACAGAAGAATAAAGATTATTAACATTGCTATTTTTTTATTTTATCCTCAAAACAGTCGATTGCAAGTTTTAATATGCAGTGTTTTAATTTAAAACAACATTCACATTCTAGCTAGCTCGATGAACCAACCAGTCCCAGAATTCATTGCGGGAACTGGCTTCAAGTTTATGACGTCAGGGCATCTCCTCTTATTCCTACCTCCATGGCACAGGCCAATGACGTATATTAAAGATAGACTCCGAATCCCATTGTTGTAACTTGAAGCAAATTGGGAAGCTCCATGCCCATAACTGTCATGGCCGAAAGTGAGTGAATATAATGCAAAAGACATGGCTAAACACGAGAGTAGCTGATTAATAATTCTTTCACACGCCAATCACGGAGTGATAAGTTTATCTTTTCGTTTACTTTGTATTTGAAGTATTTTATTATATTTTATAAACAA
>JAHWFO010004704.1:373224-383521 GCA_023313115.1 Rhysida immarginata | reverse complement strand
TTTTTTTTTTTTTTTTTTTTTTTTTTTTTTTTTTTTTTTTTTTTTTTGTTATGACAAATCAGTTCCAAAATGTTCAAGCAGATTTCTCGTATAAAAATTTCTTATTAACAACAAAACTGCAATCATACTGCAGGCATAGTGAATGCTTATGTGGAACAAAGCCTACAGAAAAGCAAGTTTTACCTTAAGTACACATTAAAAAATACAGCAATTAATTTAGTGATAACGTTAAAGTAATCACTGGGATTTCATCTTCACCTACATGAGTAGATGATTGAGGGTGATGATAACTGGATCATGTTGGTGGACGATGAATAACAAGGCACAAGTAGCCGCTTGAGTAAGCGAGAGAACAAATTTGGTGGATATATGGCTGGAGTGCACATTATACACAATGGTTTCGTACTCAACTGAGACTTGCCAACAAGATCAAAGGAATTTTTCGTCAATTTTTTTCTTGACGTATGAGAATCTTCTTAATTTTACAGAAGTGACTTCAAATTTTTTCATTTTCGTACAAAATATTTCTCTTAACAAAAGCAAAAATAAAAAAAAAAATTTCATTTTGGAATTTACAGGGGGAAAAAACCCCCTCCATTTTTGGAATTTACATCCGATAGAATGTTTAGAATTAGAAATTATAATAAAGCTTAATTCTCATGCTGTCCTTTAAAATTTTCTTGACATCAAGTACCGTTAATGGAATAAGGCATATAACTGTAATTGCAAAGCACAGGCAATAACATTGACTTGAAATTTCTAACTTTTTCTCTTTAGGTTGCCATAGTAATAATGTTGTAGCATCATGGGATCTCAGTCAGCCAGCGAAAGTGATGCTCCTATGCGGTGCCGACTTATTAGAATCTTTTGGTACTCCTGGTCTCTGGAAGCCAGAAGACGTATGTATTTTTCAATCAAGTAAATCAAATTCTGATTTATTAATAAATTTAAAATAATATTTTGTATACTATCTGATTTAGTTAAAGTTTTAAGTACATACATTTTCCTTTAAAATGAAAGAAGAAAGCATAAAATATTATGTAGCATATGCAAATATATACAAATTTCTTAATCAGACTCTAAATTTATAAAAGCAGGAAATCTCGTATTCCAATTAAACTGAAATATGAGGGGTACCCAGAAAGCACAATCCGCTTTTAAATGTTGTTGTTGTATCGCTAAGTCATGATTGTGTGTTTGCGTGCCATGTGTGGTGATGTGTGCCTTTTTAAAGATTTATGACGATTGTTTACAATGTCTCAGAAAAATCAAGATAGCTGCCATATGTTAAATTCATTTTGTGGTTTGTTTTCTAAACACAAAGTACAAGGTGATTATAATTAAAGTCCCTTTGTAAAAATGCTATAAAAAAACAACCATGAGTCCGAATGACTTCAAATTTGGACTGAGCATTCTTGAAGAAGGGGCATTTGATATGGGATAAGAAAAAAATAGTTCCAAAATTTATCACTAGATGGCGCTGTAAGCGGCATAACGGAAGCGGATTCAGCTAGAAGTGACATTTTGAATTGAAATACGGCGGCTTTGGCATGAGTTGTTTATGGCATGATGTTTTTACATTAAAGTTGGTCAAGGAATGCAATTGACACTAAAACAAGTTAAACATGATTTTTTTTTATTATACAGTACAGTATTAGCGCCATCTAGTGATAAATTTTGGAACTATTTTTTTTCTTATCCATATCAAATGCCCCTTCTTCAAGAATGCTCAGTCCAAATTTGAAGTCATTCGGACTCATGGTTGTTTTTTTATAGCATTTTTACAAAGGGACTTTAATTATAATCACCTTGTACATTAAATAAGCTGAACACATTAAATGATGTGGAGATAGGTTCATATTTTTAATGAAGAACTCGAGTGGCTGTCCATCTGCAGTGACGATGATTTTGAGGTGCAGTTGAGAAGAGAACAGATGATTCACTATTATGTTGCTGTCCCAGCAGTTTCTCTAAATTTCACTTCCACTTCTCCAATATCACAGGCAGCAAGTTTCTATGCCTTTCTTTGTTTGTTTTACGAAGTTCAGATTTTACAAATAAATATTATTGGTCCCTGAAATTTGTAAAAACGAGGTTCTACTGTACATAGAAATACAAACTTTAATAAATGCTTGTTAGGGTTAAAAATATATGTTGGCTGTCATTAATCAAATATCTCTGTGGGTTGTGGACTGCCAGGTTAGGTTAGGTTGCCAGATCACAGTGGCTAGGTTAGCATGTAAAGTTTCCAATAGCTAGACTACACTACATGATCAAAGGAGCTGGGACACCTGTTGCTCTAACGTAAAGCCGCAAAAAGCTTCAATCAGTAGTGTGTAGGACCACCCCGAGCTGCTATCACTGCTTCACCCTACATGGCATACTGTCCACAAGTTTACAGTACGTGTCCACAGGTATTGACCTCCACTCCTCGAGGAGTGTCGTGGTCAGTTCCTGGACAGATGTAGGGCCAACCATCCTGGATCTCACACGTCGTTCCAATTCGTCTCAAAGATGTTCGATGGGGTCGAGATCAGGACTCTGGGCGGGCCAATCCAGTTCTTCAACCCGCATCTCATCAAACCAGTCGGATATGGATCTTGCTTTGTGGCAAGGCGCATTGTCGTGCTGGAAGAGGAACGGCCCATCACCGAAGTGTTCCCACAGCGCTGGAAGTGTCCCGTTATCCAGAATGGTCCTGTAGCCATCAGCATTGAGGTTTTCGTCCACCTTGAGCGGGCCCAGTCCAGTCCAGGAGAAACACCCCAGGTGTTCACAGGGGTGTCCCAACTCCTTTGATCATGTAGTGTAGTTTCCAGTGCTTCCTTATTTGGTATTTCCTCTTTACACAATGTGAAGCACTTCCTTTATGCATTGAAAGCATAGTCAGGTTTAAATGTTAACAGGGCATCATAATACAGATTTGGGCAGAAACAATTAGACGATTTAAAATGGCACCACACTGATATCTTTTCACATCTCTGAGTAAAGGAGTTTGAAGCTTTTAGTCAAGCATTTGGTCAGAAGAGCATTGAGCTTTTGCTGTGGAAGTGTTTTTCAAAACCAACGATTCTGCTACTGCAACATAGCGAGTTTATTGACGACATTTTGAGATTGGAAGGAATGGAAAGGTTCTGACATGCCAAACAATTTTTAATTCGGTCACACAATTCAGGTTTAGTGCATCCATTGTCAACAAGAATCATCCTGGTTGCTCTCGAATTATGTGAACCACTGGAAAATAGACAACGTTAGACAACATGTAGAGGTGTTCTTTACCTCCAACGGAGTTCACCTGAGTGATGCTCTCTTCAAAAAGTGATTTGAAAACGAAATGCTTTACTATGTTTGTTTGTTTTGTTTTTTTATACAATTGTTTACCTAGTTATTATTTAATTTTCAGTTAAACTGTTCATTTTCAAGTTATTAATCGTCTAATTGTTTCTCCCCTACCCTCTGCAAGGAGCATTTAAAAAGTAATGCACTACAATTTATTTCTCTAAAAGCATGGTACATACAACTTTGCAACTCTGACATCATCAATAAAACCATCAGTTCTGCTGACTATTTTTCAAAGAAGTCTCTTTCCATTCTGTTGGTTTTATGCCAGCATTTCGGAACGGCGTGTATTTTCCCTCAGTACCATTCTTGATCCTGCTCACTCTATTCAGACTTCACTTGTTTCACCCATCGACTAACAAAGCTTTGGTCAACGGCTGCAATACCTTACACATAACACAACCACTTACAGATATTACCAATACTTTTTTCCTCTCAGAAACAAGATATTCAATCACAGCACGCTACTTGTAACATGCATCACTGACATCACTTCATTATTCTGTTGTTTGATATAATTTGTGCCATATCTTAGCATTGAAAGTGTCTAGTAGTACAATAATGGTACCATTAAATCACATACAATTTAAAAAATTTTGACTAGCATTAATTTTACATCTGCCACTTGGTAGCGGAGCTTGCAACTTTGAAGGTTCAAACGATGACTCCTGAAAATATTGACTGTGTAGAATTGTTCTGTCGTAGAAATAAATTGTGATGTATTTCTTTTTTGAATTCTCCTTCTGAATGTAGAAAACCAAGTGGGAATAGCTTGCCAGTTTTTATGAATATTTGCCAATAACTGATGCTGCTGCAGCCAATCCCAACAAAGCTGCAATGGCAAGTCCATGTACCAGTCAGAAAATTATGCACTTGGAAATTACCGTAACTTTCGGTATATAATAAGCACCCAAATATAATACGCATCTAAGTTTTTCTCGGAAAATTTCCCGTATATAATACGCATTCATGTATTATATGCAATTAGGTACCTAACATAGCAATTCAGCAACGGGGAGTGCTCTGCCATATTTGTTCAAACACGCAGTGCATTATGGTTGTCTGATTTTTAAAGGCTTTAGACCAGGGGTCGGCAACCTGCGGACCGCGGTCCTCTTCCGGTTTCTTTTGGGCTTGCTATCGGAGTTCATGCGGCCAGAAATAGGATAATTTTAAATTATTTTTTGGGAAACAGAGCACTTTACATTAAAAATCTTAGAAAAGGTTAAAAATCTGTAATAAAAATACTTGCTGACCGTTGCTTTAGACTTTTTATATTTCCATAAAATGAAGAAATGAGAAGTATTCAAAATGATATATGAACAAAATTTATTCATTACATTTAGAATTACACTAGAAGAGGTACCCAGCGTTGCCCGGGATAATTACACTTGCACAAACTTTTCCTTTCATTGTTAGTCATGAGATATATATTGTTGGTTCATGCAGTGTGTTTGTGAATTGCGTGCTGATACCATTGTTGATACCTATTGTTGTACCAGCTTTGCCTTGCATTGTTGGTCATGAGATATTTCTCATTAATATGCCTTGCCATAACCATGAATATCGATTTTTTATCGATATTTATTATTTTTCCGAAATCTGAGGTAGACAGTGACCTTCCTCATGCTTTAAAGGTCATGTATGCGAAATTTTATCAAGATCGGAATAAAACTGTAGATTTGTATAAAAAACATACAGACAAACAGACCCACAGACCCACAAACATCCTTCTTTATATATATAGAAGATTATATTGGAAATAAATTTATTTAAAATCCTTCAAAATCGGAATAGTCTGTGCCTGAGCAAAATAATTCCATCATTTCAGTAAGCAGTTCTTTGTTAGGTCTAATTATCGTTTCTTCCTCGTCCTTGTCTTCAATTCTCATAATTGAGTCATCCACAGGAGGGGTAATTCCAGCTTTCACAAAAAGCATTTTGAATTTTATTCTCTCTGCTATGCAAAATATATCCATTTGAAAGATAATTGTTTTGTCTCAACATCTTTATAAAGTGCAGAATAGCATCCTGTAACTTCCTTGATGGATATCTTTAAGACTAAACATATTCCTGATATATAGAAGCCATTACTTCCAAGATAGGTTTAAACATATTATAATATATGTTTTGCTTTATGTAATTTCAGATTGCAGCAATTGTTTCATCATATGGACTTGTTGTAATAACCAGAGAAGGAAGCAATCCTTACAAATTTATCTATGAATCCGATGTTCTCTCAAAATACCAAGTAAGAAAATAATATTTTAAGACATTAGATAAAAGAACAGGGAAACCAAGTTTTCATTAATTTATTATATAAGTTATGTTATTTTTTCTTCAGACAAACATCCACATTGTTACTGAGTGGATAACTAATGAAGTCAGTGCAACAAAAATTAGGTAAGAATTTAATCGTTTGTAAAAGTAAATAGAGATACAAGTGTACCTCAACTCATGACCAAGGCCCTATAGAGCCTCCACAAGTACAATCGACTCCAAATATAAGAGCCCAGTCAGAGAAATGAAAAATGGCTCTTATAGACCTCTCACAATGTTTAAAAACAAAAGTTAACATGACGTCATATTTTCTATGTGCGCGCACACTTTGGTAGGTGAAAGGATCGTCGCGATTGCTGTTTTTATGTGGTTTAGGCTGGCTCACTTCGATTGCTTGATTAAAAAAAAAATGAGAACTTTTGCATAAATTTGGTTTGTTTTAATTTATTTATAATTTTTTCTGCTGTGCAATTGGTTGGATGTGCAACTAGAAAAAAAAATTATACATTGGAGTGGCTTTTTATAAAATTCTCAAAAGCCACTCATTTTAAAAGAATCGAAGAACATTATGATTGCAAGCTATCGATAAAAAGGGTTGAACCCCACAAAAGATTGAAATTATAACAAATTAAATTTTCTAACTGAGGCCAGAGATCAAAATAGCTAGCTCATCCTGTTTTTATACCATCTATGGTCATCTAGTGTTGAAATGGTTTAATTGGTATTAACGTTTCAACAATTATGATCATATCAGAAAGGCGTTATAGGGGCCATAAATTTGGCCTCGCAAGGGTTCTTTAATGTGCAGCCAGCAAACGGGACCAGCGGCTTTACTTCCCTTCTAAAGGAAGTAGGTGATCTCAGGATTTTCCTCCTTAAAAAAATGCTCGTTGTCCTCGGCCGGGATCGAACCCGCGTCCTCGGGCATCTGAGGCAATTACGTAACCACTAAGCCACCAAAGCCGATGACACCGAAATAAAAACTGTGTATCAGATCAGCAGTGCATTGATCGTTATGAATGCTTTCAAATTTTCGTGTGTAAACTTACTTGGCGTTTTGATGAAACAGCTGTAGATATCGAGCCATACAACCTCCGGCCAAAACGCAGAATTGTGCTATCAGCAATTTTCCGCAATTATACGGATCAAGCAAACTGTCTCCTTTACTCAGAGTGATTTTATGAATATAAGCTTGTTTTTCTTTGTCCGGCAAACAACTGAAGTTAGCCATGCTTTGTTAGAAGCCAGTGAATGAGCATGGCCTATAGTAGCCTATGAGGGATGGACGATGTCTTGCCTCCCAGGATGTGCGTGCATCAGTGCATGACGTCTGCTGATATGAGGTCTATAAGCAGAGTTTACAAAAAGAACATCAGGATACTGTCTTCGTTTCATCTCTACTTTATTCAAAATATAATGTTTCAGCTAAAGATGAATATTTGCATTAAAATGTAAATTATGGAACAAATTTATTATTTGATTCTGTATAGACTCAAGTATCTTGAGACTTCTTTTAATAGTGATGGGCGATAGAACAAAGAATTGGATGCTCAGATCAGTGCACCAAGCGATGCCAGATGCGAACTGTGGGAATCTGTGGTAATGAAACGTGAGCTAGGAAACAATGCCAAGCACTCTGTTTCCAAATCTTTTTTCCTATTCATGAGTCTTGGGTAATAACCAAAAGAGTGCTTGCAAGCAGCCTAAATAAGTTTCCTGAGAGGTATGGCAGATAATACCGGTACCAACTACAAGGAGTTCCACAAAGGACTCCCTGATTTTAAGAGTAAATATCTCAGAAACGGAGATCACTAAAAGAATGAACAAGTGGTAGTTTATTTCAAAATTCATAAAAATCTGAACGGAAGTTTCAAAATTAGTTTAATTAAGTTAATGGATATATGTTGAGAAGGACGAGACACAAGAACCCAGGAATACAATAAATAATAGTTAAAAATAAAAAATAAATAAAATATAATTAACAAAATAATTAATAAATAAAATCAAAATCATTATAAAAAGCTGATGTTTCGGATGGAGACTATCCTTTATCAAAGCAAAAAGGATAATTCTCTAAAGGCAAATAGAATATTAGAGAATTATCCTGAAGTTATGATAAAGCAGCCATTGTAATCATATCATCTATTTAATCCTATTTTTCAGACTCCGTGTGACTTCTTGTCGGCAACATTTGTAACTAATTTGAAATACTGTATTATGTTTTTATGGCTTTCGAAATAAACATACCATTCTCCGTTTCTGAGATATCTACTCTCAAAATCACTGAGTCCTGTGTGGGAAACCCTGTAAATGGAGTGCACAGCAGCACAATAAGGGAGTCTTTAGGAGCTGCTATTTCTCCACATTGAAAGGTCTGAGTTGCATTTATGGCCATTTGCAAACTAGTCTACTAGGGCAATTGCTGTTTTCCATGCTGGTGAATGAGAGACCAAGGTGTCAACCTAGAATCATGTGGCTAGAGTACATGGAGAGTCTGGATTTGAAACACTTGGGTATTATCATTGAGGATATGCACCTGATGACGAGAGATCGCGAGCGCTGGGGATCCTCCATAACTGGATCGCGAATGCTGGCGATCCTGCTGGCCCCGCAATCTAACTGATAAGCAAATTTGAAAAGTAAGATTGTACAGTACAGAATAGTGTTGTCATTGACTTAAAGCATTTATTATCTCTGAACAATTACACACCAAATCCCTTGCTCTGATTAGCAGAAGTCTATTAAACACCTTTTGCTGTTATATTGGAAAATTGAGCTTAAAATAGGGGGGGGGGGGGGGCCTGGGTCTTTTAAGTGGAAAGCTCCTTTATCTGGAGCTCTTATATGTGGAGTCAACTGTATATTTGAGTTGCATTTGACAGCTGTTGTAGTTATGATTTAAAAATTGCCCTATTTTTTTTAATTCAAAAATATATATTTAATAAAAATTTATTTATGTGAGACTTAATAAATCCTTTGATTCCATGTCCTACATTGTAATAATACCTTTTCAGCTTAGGAGCAACTGATCTCTCAAACTGAACTTGGTTGTAAATCTAGGAATATGTGTATACAGGTTGGTCCTGAAATAGTTGGTCAAAATCAGGAATTAGATTGGACTAGGTCATAAGGATGAAAAAGTTCCCATAAACGTTAGTTCAAAAATGTATCCTTTAGGGATATGATGCATTGAATGATTAATACCGGATTCAGAAAAATTTAAAGGCTATGAAAGAAAAAAAAATTATTTTTTATTTACAGAAGTTATTGAAAATGTCCACCATCAATTAAAACGCGTGGTTCCGTCTGTCTAAGCATGGACTGTCGAACATGGTCAAAAATTCCTTTCAACTAATGCACCGGACTATCATACCCCGTTCACACTACAGAACTTACAGTGGGTTGAGTACGTTACAACTAAACTATTTACATATGAAAATTCTTTAGCCATGTGGTTGACACGGTTCCATGGTCGTGAGGAATTATAAAGGGGACATCGCTTCATCATTCTTAATCGTTGTACAAACGCTAGCCGGGAAAATGCTGCCAATTTAAATTTAAATTCAAAAATTGATAGATATTGGGAAGAAAATATAAATGCACCTTCGACGAGAAGTGGTCCTATTCCATGATTATAAAACAATGCAAATTCAGGGGTCTCACCTTTTCGAAGGTAGGAATCTGTAACATACTAAATAAAAACAGAAAACCGCAATGCCAGCAACGTTGGATGAACCTGGATCCTGAAGACAACGATCCATTCCAAGCCGAACACCGGAGGTTGTAGCCAAAGTGAAGCGTCTCATCTCTGCAGAAAATCCCAAAACTCAAAGGTCTGTCGCAAATAAGGTAGGGGTATCACAGTCAACGATATGCAACATAATCCACAAAAATCTCCGACTGGTTAAGCGTCCGAAACCTGTATGGGTGCATCAGGATAAAGCCGCGAGTCAAATGTCCAAGTCAATGGTCGCCCATTTGCAAACACTGGAACAGGAGACTGGCATACATTCAGTTCCGTTTGAAGACGTACCCGTGAAATCTCCAGATGCATCCCCCATGGATCATTGCGGCTTTAGACTGCTGAAACGTGCCCTTGGAAGTAGACAATCTCGTACATTGGACAGTCTATGGAAAGCCTGTGAAGAGGTGGGCACAGATCGACCTAAATTCTCTGCGGTGAAGTCTTATTGAATGGAAACTGTGATGCAGAGCCATAGTTCGACACTGTGGGTACCAGATAAAACATCACTGAACATGGTGGCAAAGTTTCTCGTAGACATATGACATTTGCAAATCGTTTAGTTGGAACATACTCAACCCTCTGTAGATCGAATCAAACTAGATTCAAACTGGATTCATTATGAAACTAGATTATTTCAGATCCACAGAGTATTTGCACTTTAGTTCTGCTAATCCAGTTTGCAAACTCCTATTTTAATCTCGACCCAGTTTTACAACTCCCAATTGTTCATTATAGGCAGCAGATGCAAGAGATAGTATATGGACGAATTTCTATTTTTTTCGTCTCAATCCATCCATGTTTCAAGTCATAGGCCGAATAAAAGCTTGGTTCCTTCTTTGGAGCACGAGTTGATAGATTTCTTGGATGCCATTTTGCGAAAATTAACGAAGTTAAAGTTGCTGCAAGGGATTGTGGGAGGGAACGAATCTAGAT
>JAHWFO010004704.1:217693-363224 GCA_023313115.1 Rhysida immarginata | reverse complement strand
GTTCGATTCCGGGCTGCGGAATTTTCTTTCCTATTTTTCATCATTAAAACATAAACTCATGACGCATGCGCAGTTGAACTTTCTGCGTAGACTTCACGCATGCTTGGAAACTGATACTTGCGTTCGAATTAACTGCGTCAAGAGCTATTGCAATGTGCGTCTAGGTGCGTCCAGATGCACATTTGCTTTCTGCATCGAGACGCAATTATAAATGCGTCCAAAACTCGTGCATGGAAATTAAGCTTTAGAGAACAGAGAACTTTTGAATTTTCAGTCGTGAATTCAGCACAGTCGTGAATTGAGCAGAGCCGTGAACTGAGCAGAGTTGTGATTGCGGTGGTTTTTTTGTGTATTCATTTGTGACTTTGAGTTGAACTTTGTACCATCAGTACGTAAGTCGTTGCACAGCATTCTGAGAAACATTACAGTAAAGTCTGTTCTGCAATGGCAACAAAACTAAACCGCCAGCAAATACTGTTGGTGAAAAATTGCAGATGATCGAGCAAGTAGATGGTGGGAATAAAAGGAGAAGTTACTAAAAATTTCGGCATAGCTCCTTCAACATTAAGTACAATTTTAAAAGAATGGGACAAAATTGAGACGCTTGCCAAGAAGAAAACCGGTCCACAACGTAAGAGAATAAGATGTGCAAATTATGAAGATGTTGAAAAAGCTGGTTTTCAATGGTTTCAAGAAGTAAGATCCAGAAACATTCCAGTAAGTGGTCCCCTTGTTCAAGAAAAGGTTTTAACCTTTGCATCTGCTCTTGGGCGTGTGGATTTCAAAGCAAGTTCAGGATGGTTCTACAGATTTAATGCACGTTATGGTGGTAAAAGCAATTTGTGGAGAAGAAAATTCTGGGTCAGTGGATCAAGTGAATACGTGGAGAACAGGTCGCATAAAAGAAATCATAAAATACTTTGATGCGTGCAACATTTTCAACGCAGACGAAACTGGCATCTTCAACCACTTGCTGCCATATCGTACGCTTGCTGTAAAAGGCGAGTGCTGCAAGAAAAGCAAAAAAATCAAAGCAAAGATTGATTGCATTGTTATATTGTAACGTATCTGGAACTGAAAAATTGAAACCCCCTAATCATCGGAAAATCAGCGAAACCTAGATGCTTCAAAAAAGTGCGCTCATTGACTTGTGAATATCGTGCGAATAAACGCGCATGGATGACTCAGGGCATTTTTACTGAATGGCTCAATAAACTTGATGCAAAAATGAAAAGTGAAAAACGCAAAATCTTGCTGTTAGACGACAACAGCTCCGCTCACAATGCACCACCACAATTAAGAAACGTTGAATTTGTTCCCACCGAATTGTACAGCAGTTTTGCAGCCACTGGATATGGGTATCATCCGTGCTGTTAAGATGGTGTATAGAAGTCGATTACTACAACAACTTCTAATGAACTTTAATTGACATGAAGCACGCTATTGATTTGATTGCTGCATCCTGATACTTAGTGAAGGAAGAAACAATATCGAAATGTTGGAAAAAAGCTGGATTTTTGAATCATTGCGCAGATACTGACCATGCTCTATTAGACAATGATAATTTGCTGAGTAATCTGAAACACAATCTTTATGGAAGTCAATTCAAGAAGCTGGACACATTGAAGAAGCTGTTGATTTTATGGATTACATCGATGTTGATCAGGACGTACTTACGTGCAGTGAAGTCACTGATGCTGATATTATTGCAACTGTGGCTAATGCACCCCCCAGAGGAAGAGGTAGACATGCAAAATGAAGTGATTGACCACCCACGCCTTACCACAAAAGAAGCAAATGAATGTTTTTTTTATATTAAAAGAATTTGTAACTAGTCGGGAAAATGTTCCTCAAACCATATTTGAAAATATACATGCATTAGAAGAGTTCTTGTTAAAAGAAAATACTAAAAATCAAAAATTACAAACTTTTTTTAAGCATCCGTGTGTATTTTTGTTAATATAAATAAACTACATATTTATTTCTGTTTTAAATTGTACTGTACAGATATTAAAAATTAAACAGGCCGATAAATTAATGTTTTCATTAAAACGAAATTTCATTATAAAGAATTAATTGGCCCCTCGCCTATTTCTCGCCATAATTTCGTTATAACGAGGTTTGACCTATTTAATTGAACCCGTATGGTCAGTTTTGGAGAGACAATTCAGAAGCAGATTTTCTCCCCTTCATCTCTTCAACAATTGGCAAGTTGTTTGGTGGACGATGATACAAAATCCCAATGGAGACTATTCAAGAATTGTATGAATCAATTCGAAGAAGGTTAGAAGCTGTACTCAACACTTTATTAATAAACAATTTATAACTTTTCTCCGCTGTTCACATTACATTGTCCAACCTCTATATATTTGAAGAGGACTCTGAAAGTTTTTTAATAATTATTTTAAACATTAACTATCCTTCATCAAGATTTATTTATTGTAATTGCTACTATCATGGTTATTAGAAGTTAGTCAACCCCATTGTTGTCCATTGTTTAAAACGTCAAAGAGTCCATTGGCCGCCAAAGATTTAGCTTATTTTTAATGGAGACTTTCGTCAGTGCACGTTTCTCCTCATAGTTCTCTTAGCCTACGTTGTGTCTTACGTCAGCGAACTTGGAGCGAAGAGAATCGCAGCGAAAATATCAAGGGCATTATTTCTGTGAGAGTGTTTTACGTGAGCGAATCCTAACGACGAGAGGTTGAGGTGGCAAAGAGGTCGGTGCGAAGAAAACAAACGAAGTTGTGCCAGCCATAATGGTCGAGGTTGGTTGGTTGGTTTATTAGAAATTTGGCGTCGACTACTAAGGTCATTTTGCGCCTTTTACACAATTTATGTCTGTACGCAGCCCGGGACAAACACAAACATCCATGCCCACGGCGGGATTCGAACCCACACCACCAGGCGGACTCGAGAACTAGAAAGCCTAGAGTTCCTGTAAGTAAAACTTTTTACTTACAGGAACTCTAGAAAGCCTACGCCCTAGCCCTCTCGGCCACCTGGCCGACTTAATGGTCGAGGAAAACTTGATTTCCTGCGTACAGAAAAGACCAAATCTGTGGGATCAAAGGAATAAAGGTTAACATAACTATCTATTTAACCACTAAGAATAAAAATTAAAAATTAATTACGTGAAATGGAAATTGAAAGAATATTAATAAGATTTAATTTGTGCTTGAAAAACTTCATTAAAACTGATTCTTAACAAATTACTTTGAAGGCACATCTATCACATAAATTTGCAGAAATTAATTTACTACTTGTTTATGATAATAATAATAATAATAATATGTTCAATTCTTTTCAATATTAGGTCAATATCTGAGTTGGATTTATTATTTATTTAGAATAGAACTTTATTTAGAATAGAGTAGGTATCACCAAGCCCGGTTCCAGAAATTTTTCAAAGGAATTTTTGACTTTTCAAAGGGGAGGTTTATTTTCTTAATTAATCCTCCACAAATAAAATGGGTTAAACCGTGACCACCGCGAGAGAATGCCTCTGCGATGAAACGTAATGCATTGTTACATCATCATAAATAGGACATTGTTATTCGTATTTCTACCAATAATAAGCCATAAATTTGCCCTAACTATGATGATGTAACAATATATTACTTTTCATCGCAGAGGCCTTCTCTCTCGGTGGTTATGGTTAAACCAACACCACTAGACAGAATGCCTGCGCACAGAAACTGTATACACTGTTACATCATCATCAAACGGCCAAATTTAGGGCTTATTATTAGTAGAAATACGATTAACAATAGCTGCTTTAGTATGATGTAATGAACTGTAAGGGGTGGTTACCATGAAACCAAAGTGGTTAAACTAGAAACCGAAGCGGTTAGGAGGAAACTAAGCACTGCGACTCTCGGAGTCTATTGTACTAGTATGATGTAACAATGTATGACGTTTTTGTGCGCAGGCCTTCTGTCTAGGGGTGCGTTCACTTATGGCGAATTCGGCTGGCTGCTCTGGCGTGCTCCGGAGCGCTCTGGAGCTCTAATAATTGTTCGGCTGGTTGCTCCTGCTCTCACAGAGCGGCTCCCACAGCGTTCGGCTGGTATTGCTCCTTGCTCCGAGGAGCACTCCTTCGCGCTCTTCCAAAATCGGTGGAGCAGTGTTGCTCTCTGCTCTCGCGTGCAAAATCAAGATGGCTACCTCAGTGACTGAAATCGACGAAATTCTTTCACAATTACTGGATAGCTCTTCATCTGACAGTTCTTCCGATGAAGAAGACGAAGTTTTGGCTTTGTTAATGGCACAACATTCGGAACGGCCGAAAAAAAATTTCAAAAATTGAGAATTTTGTTAATATTGCCGAGACATATACGGATGAAGATATAGTTCTATCTTTGTGTTATAATTAGAGCTCGTACTCTAAGCACTTATTATGAATATTCCACATAATAAATGCATGAATATCCTTGGAATAAGAGCTAAAAAAATACAAATATACTTTAGCTATCATTTTTTTCAACATTCCCTTTCATCCATGATTTATTACACAGCATTCGTTAAAAATTTACATTCTGTGAATAAAAATTGACAGTAATTAACGGTAATTTAATAATTATAATAAATAGTTATGTGGATATTTTTCCTTTATAAATTAATAGAAAACATAAAATAAATATAACTTAAATTATATATATATTGAAGTATATCTCCTGAATTTCTTTAACCATCTCGTATAATATTGGCCTTTATATATTTTTTATTTTATTTAAATTAATTTTATTTTATTGTTTCTATGAATTTATAAAGGAAAAATATCCACATTACTATTTATTATAATATATTCCTTTTACTTAAACTACTTAATTTAATAATTAATTTACATTGCTGCCTTGGATAAAAATAGTATTGCTAGCAGAGTGCGTTGCCTCTAGACGAGTTCGGAGCACTGCTAAAACAATGTTCGTCTGCTCCAAGATTTGTTGATGCTCTCGGCCAGATTGATCACGTGACTCGAGCAATCCCTTTGCACTCTGGGAGCAGCCAGCCGAATTCGCCATTATTCGTTCGGAGTCGTGCTCCGAGTCAATGTGATCACGTGATCAGAGTACTAGCGTCATGGCTCAGAGTCAACATAACGACGTAACAATCGAAGACTTTGATCGTTATAATCTTTTGTGTGCAGTATTGCCAATTTAGCCTTTTTTTTCATGCGCTTGTCTTTTGTTGGACATTTTTAATAAAAATTAAACAATGCACAGCAACCATCTACCATTCATTTACAAGTCTTCAATTCTCTTCAAAAACTCGCATCATTATTCATTGGTGAACTTGTTTTTATTTATTCTTATTATTTGTTATTTTATCTTCTCCGTTTATAAATGAGTATAGAATCATTCAATAATAAATAAACATATTATACTACTTCGTAAATTAACATATAATGCACAAAATAATGAAAAGAGCTTTTAAATTGGACACATCCCTGCTAAATTGGCAACACTGCAACCTCCGGAGGCATCAGAAAAGCATGAGCAGTGCCTATGGCACTTTTGGTTATAGGGAACCTTTAACATTAAGTTATTTTTTATTAACAGGAATAAACAATAACATATTTTTTATTTTTTATTATTTTTATAAAAACAAAGTTCTGGTCATAATTGTAATTTTAATTTATTATCACAGAGGCTAATGATAGATTGGCCCCATGCGTAAAGATGGAACTGAGATTGAGCATATAAAAATTAATAATTATGCAAAAAATAATTATTGTCTCGAATAAAATTTTCGATCAATTTAAGCTAAATTTTCGTTTGTATCGTGCCAAGCCTACAACAACGGAAGGCTAACCAATTATGGTAGGCTATGATCGTGCACTTTCGAAAGGTAGAGGCGACCATGTTGATGGTTAAACAACGTATGTGCCATCTTGAAGAAATAAAGTCTTCTCTTCTCTTCTTTGTGTGGTTGCCACGGCTCCTAACAAGCGCGCTCGCATACGATATCTCATTGTAACAAAATTAATCATCGTTGAAGTCGCAACTTTGTTGGCACTCTTCTTTGTTGCGTTGTCTTTCTCATTAAATTTTTTGACTCCTATGACTCCAGCTTGAAAGCAGGAGTTACGGGAGTTAACCCGAGTCGCACTCCAAGCGAATAAAGAAACAAACTCCGAAAGACTCCAAGCGTACCCTGATGTTGGAGGTCAAGGGAGTTAACTCCGAGTGAATAAGAAACGGAGACCAAATGACTCGGAGCAAATAAAGAAACGGAATCTGAATGACTCAGACTCAAGGGAGTTACTCGGAGTGACTTCAAGTGAATAAGTGAACGCACCCTAGGTAGTGTTGGTTAAGCTCCCGCTAAACTCCAAAAATGCCTTGGTGATTTTGGATAGGTTTTCATGATGCGGAACAACAAAATAAAATAATAAACTAAAATAAAATAAAAAAATAAAATACAATTCCTTTTTTATTTCTTCGTTTGCAATAATTTACATAGGTGTTTTCCATTAGCAGAAAGCGACGTTTACTACAGATAGCATGACTCTCACAAAATAATCCGACTCATAACCTTTTCAGCTCACCGCATTGAAATGCTCTCACTTTTCGCTCACTTAATAAATGGAGAAGACTATATTTATTTATTCCTTTAAAGAAATGAAAATAAAACCCCTGATTTTATTTAAACAGATTAAGGCAGGGGGAAGGGAGGGGGAAGGTAAAGAAAGGAGGAAAAGAAACGCTCCCAGTCCACACCAGCGACGTTTCAATCCTTTGATGCGTTGGGGAAAAACCGCCTTCTGAGCGATCGTGCCCGTTGCTAGCTTCGAGGCATATTTTGACACAAGCAAACCGTCCACACTTGTTTCCATCCAGTGTAACTGTAGCCGACGCTGATAGAAGAGCAGGCTACGGTGTAACGTAATGGGTATTTGCAACTAGTGTGTACCAGGCTTAAGACACGCCATCCGCGCATTTTCCCACTCGCTCCGTCGCTCCAAGGTCGCCCAAGTAGACACATAGTTACTACTTGTTCTACATTTATTACACGTTTTGGCCTTGCATAAACAATTCCAATCCTAACTTAAGATTAACTGGTCCTATGTCTTTAAAATAAAACTTGTTTAAGAAGCGTATATACTTTTTAAACAAGCGTATATATATATAAAACCATTACGTAAAATAAAAATGTTAATTAGCTCGTTCAATGCAAAACGTTACAAACAATATAACTACGTTCAGTAGATGGCTGCATCAATTAAAAAAATAAAAAAAAAGTTTTGATTACTTGTTCGACCAAACATGCGCAAAAAGCCTTTTATAACTGAGTACGTCCACCCAGTGTCAAGTGGATATCGTCGGCGACCGGCAAAGACGACGGAGGCGGATTACATAAGAGACGACGAAGACGTCGAGCGAGTCGCTCCGAAACATATGGGTGAACAGAGGAACAAGGGGCAGAAAAGCTATCGTCGGCGACGAAGAAGGTTCGTCGCTCGTGATCGGCGCAATGATGCGAATTACTGAGTCTTTCTCCAACGTCTCCGTAGAGAGGATAAGAAGAGAGGGAATGATTCTCCAAACTGCGGGTTGCAAGCAACGACAACGGGGGAGTCGCAGGGCTACGGACGAGTTGACGGAGAAACGGGGATAGCAGCCGGCGAGTGAACGGAGCTCGACTACCGCGAGGCGACCTTCGCTTGGCAAGAAAATAGCTCAGGAGGTAACCAGGCGAGCGAGTGTGAGAGCCGGCTGAGAACCCTCATCGAACGGGCCATTGAATTCCTGAACGGCGAAATTGCGCACCGACAAGTTGAAGAGAAAGCCGACGCACTTCCCTCTACCTCGGCGACGGCGATAGCGGCAAATGGACAGTCCCCGACACGAGATTGCAGAGCAATGTCTCCTCGTCAACGTATGCGAATTTACGGTAGGAACTTTGCCTTATTTGATCTTGTTTGGTGGCACCACGGTAGCCACGCTGGTAGATTAACAGTGCTACATATGGGAAACCAAATCTTTCGCCACGAACTGTTTGAAAGTGTATTTCAACAGGACGTAGATGGAATCGTCGAAGGGGAAGACGCAATTGGCGTTTACCCTTTTTCTTTAAGTGCTTATTGTGCAAGAGGAGCGGGAGGTTTTATCCCGTCGCACTTATTTTCTTTCTCGGCGATTTAACCCGATTTTGAGTGCGCCAGAAAGACATTTCGAATTTCCGCGGGCGGGAAAATTCACTGCACATACGCCAGAACTCAGTATTTTTGTTCTTGCTCTTTTATACGTAGAGCAAAGGGGCGAGTGTCTTTCTTTACAACATATTAAATGAAGGTGTATATATAAATCTAATTTACCGTATCGATTTGGCTACTCAATTCCAGAACCGAATTACACCGACCAATTTAAGTGTTGTTGTCAACAACCCATCTACCAAATTTGTCATTAAGAGTACCGTACCAAGAGTGTTGCTGTGTGCGTTAGAAGTAAGGTGTTAATTTTAGTGTTGTGATGATATAGCTCAAAAGTTGGCTAAAGTGCTAAAGTTTATTCTCATCAATCATACTAAGTCAATTGTTTCGAGTGAAAACACGAGTCCCATTGTTCTTACGCTGTGAAGCAACTTGGTTTTCTTTTTGTGCTTTGTGCGTTGTAAGTGCTACTGCATTTGTGTGAAGCGTAATTTATTTTTGTGTGTGATAAGCCGAGAAAGCGGAAGTGATTCCGGTGCTTTCTATTCGATTAGTGCAGTGTTTTGCCTAATATGTCTACATAAGAAAGTGTACCCTAAAGTGGTGATACGTTATCATATGTGTTATTATACGTGGTTTTAAGTGTTCAGTCAATACCCGACATTTGTGTTTTTTTTGTCACGAATTCTTGCTGATTTAATTCTCTGTGCTGTGACGATTTCTGAATCAAATTCTTCACGTCTATGGCGATTGACATCGTTGGAATGCGTTTACGAGCACCATCGCAGTCGACCATTGGCATGAGATTCTTCCAGTCAGCAGCCCGAAGCAGTCCAGATCTCTTCCAGAATTCAGATCTTCAAAGTTGAGAATTTATTTCGGAGGAAACTTACCTGACGTAACGGATGACATGTTGTTTCAGTCGTAGCCACTACATCAGGATATTTCGACGCAACTAAGTTGATTGATTTTCTCAGGATCCAAGCAGGATCGTTAAACGATATCTTCTTCAAAGATACTCGGAGTAGAAGCGCTCTGGTGTGGCCGGCTATGCGTCAAGAGACCTCTGGTGGCGATACATTGAACTTATCTGGAACTGTGTTGATGGCAATTGCATCTTCAGCAAATTTCCTGTTATCCACGTTGCAATGAACGTCGGATCATGTAACTTTAAGCAAAATCAGCTTCCACTGTAAAATAACCGAAAAGACTTATGACATTTATCTTATTTCGTTATTACATTTAATAATTTATTTTGGAATAATAAAATCCTTATTATTTTCTATACGTTCTGCGTTCTTGTCCCTCACTCTGCATAATCCACGAGACAAGAGCGGAACGTTTGTGGCCGCATTGCATGGTTCGACAGTACGGGCAGAACTTTATTGTTTTTGTTATCCACCCAACGTTTGTGGTTGCAGAGGTGGTTAGGCATACAGACAAAACTATATTTTTACCCACCCACCCACCCTTCTACAAGCAAAAGACAGTTATACTACTCATCGTTTGTGTTGACTGAAGTGGCTAGTGTTTATGAACTGAACTTTGTCCTTTACCCGCCCAAACCTACCCAAACCTTTTCCCAGATGTATAAGACTGATTCTATTGATTCCTGCACACAATCCTACCCTCCCTCTGGTGTTAAGAAGAGACTTGTTGACCAGTGGACAGTGTGACAGTACTTAATGGAACTTCGTCGTTCGTTAAATTATTTGAATAACAAGCGGAACGTTTGGGAACGTTGAGAGACTGTGTGTGTTAAAAAATAAAATAAAATAAAAAAGAGTTCGGTGTTTACATGATGGCGCAGAATCCTATTGCAGAGTTGACGCAGGTGCTGAAACAGCTGGTAATCTCACCAACTTCAAAGGCTAGTTAGAGTTACCCACATTTTCGGGCTTTCCAGACGAAGACCCAGTATTGTTCCTGAATAATTTTGTATATGAAGCGAACAATAAAGGCGTACCCGACGAAGAGTGTGTACGTTTTATTCATGGGTACCTCAAGGGCATTGCAAAAGACTGGTTTAATAGCCATATAAGCCAGCATTTTGTAACGTGGACGCTCTTCCATACAGAATTCCTAAGAGCCTTTGCGAGGGGCCAGACTCAACTATCTCGTCGGACGGACCTACTAAAACTTAGACTAAGAAACAACGACTTAAACAGTTATGTAGCTTCGTTTCGCAAACTCATTAACGGACTAACCGACACGTCGGAATCAGAAAAGTTGTTTTTTCTGATCCAGGGATTACCCAAAGAGATGGCCGCGAAAATTAAGCTCCAGGGATGTACGAGGCTATCCCCCATTGGAGCAGGGGATAGCCTACCTCGAGAGATGGTACAAAGCATACGATCTCGGACCGTCCTCCTCAGAACCGGAGCAAATGCAGTTAGGTGCTATATGAAAAGAGCCCTTCAGGCAACGGCAAACAAGAGGAATAAGAGACATAGTGTGTTACAACTGCCAAAAACGGGGCCACGTGAGAAAAGACTGTCGCAGTAAGCCTAAGCCATGGAAATCAAAAACAAGCCCAGTCAATGCTATTTACCACGATTATCGCAAGGATCTGTGTGTAATTAAATTAACGATTGGTCTCCATGAATACAAGATTTTAATTGATACCGGAGCCCTGGAGAACTACATCAATGTCGTATGTGCCAGAGAACTAAAACTTAAGACTATGAAAAATATCAATAAGAGAATGGTGACGTATGCTGATGGCCGTAAACAGCAAGTAACAGAGTCAGCGTTTCAAGTGCCAGTGTCCAGTGGCAAGTATAGTGACAAATTCAACTTTCACCTCTTTCCGTTACATAATTTTGACATTATAATTGGTTATCAATGGATCTATAAAACGACCCAGTGTTTAAATGGAAGAGTCGACGATGCGGGGTAATGATAAAAGGAAGAAAGCACTGGTACCGCAATGGAACGAGCACCCGTGCAGCGCTATCATGTCCGTCCAAGAAACCAAGGAAACAATGGGGTCTATGCATGAATTTTAAATTTGTTTAACATTCATAAAAAATGAAAGAAATAGTTTCAATAATCACTTATTGGAATGTAAAAATTTTGTTAAGTTGTTTTCATAAATAAAAAAAAGTTTTTAATAGCTCAATTTTATCATTTGGCCAAGAACGCATCTGATTGGTTGTGACGTCACTAATCAGCAACCAACGCCAAGCGTGGCCTTTAACAAGCCTGCAGCTGCAGATTTGCGCGCATTTAAGTTTCGTGCTACTAACAACAGTGCATTTACAGACAAAAATGATCAAATCAGATGAGGGTTTCATTGAGGGAAGACCAGAAAACCAGCTAAAAGTAGATTCGTTGATAGTAGCAGAGTTTTTTTCAAACAACGAACGACCTAACCTAACCTAACTAAAAGTCGTGGATTTAAAGAAGCTAGCTAACTCGTCAAACAAACTTCTCATGTGATTTAAATATATGTAGCAACAAAACTGTGGATACTTACAGTCCTTCCACTTTTCCACAACGTAATTTATCAAACCATAAATGTACATTTCGATTGCTATGCAATCATCGTTCAGTATGAGGCAGAGAAAGAGCAGAACAATGATTCTGCTCTTTTTCTCTGCCTCATACAATAGATGAAGAAATTTATTCATCCATCCTCATACTGAACGATGATTTCATAGCAGTCGAAATGTACATTTATGGGTTAACAAATTACGTTGTGGAAAAGTGGAAGAACCTCTCTCACTCTCTCTTCTTGATTTTCACGTGTTTGTTTGATATTAAATTTGTTTGTTAATATTATAAAATAGTTATTAATTAATGACTTATAATATTTTAATAAATTAATTTTTTTCAATTGATAGAATTAAGCAAAATTCTGAAATTTAATTAAATGGATTTTTAATACGATTAATAAATTTTTTGTAAACTTTTTGTTATTATTTTTATAGCCATTTATGTTGTAAGCTGATTTTTCCACTGTCATAAACTTATTTATAATTTGATTTGTCTGATCTGGACGTGAAATGTATGGATATGTTAAGGTTAAAGAGAAGCTACAAAACTCACTGTTAAGTGTAGAATTTGTCCAGATCACAAAACTACATCAAAAATTACAGTTTCGATGAAGATTG
The DNA here is from genome assembly GCA_023313115.1 of Rhysida immarginata. Taxonomy (NCBI): domain Eukaryota; kingdom Metazoa; phylum Arthropoda; class Chilopoda; order Scolopendromorpha; family Scolopendridae; genus Rhysida; species Rhysida immarginata. Next base: position 350,954 of record JAHWFO010004704.1, on the reverse strand, counting down.
ATGAAAAGAAAGAGAAAGTTGTCCATGTTAAGTGCCATGACTGTCCGACTACAGATGGTAAACTGTGCTCATCTTAACGATAAACTTGTATGACTGTTGTTTGACACTATCCATTTTTTGTGCGGATTACGAGCTAAAACATTAGCAAGCATCGAGTAAGGCAATGCAACGACAAGGATGTATTGGCTGCCGTATTAGCTAATTTGTGACGTCATGTGAGCTGATTGACATTTCAGTGGGTGGGGCTAAGTAGCAAATTATAAAAATTAATTATAAAAAAACTGTGAGTACTTTAGAAGCGAAACTTTTTGTGTATTATCTAGGAGATGCATTCTTTAATTTGACAGTATTTGTAAAAATCATGCATAGACCCCATTCGGAAGAAGGATTACACTCGCATGTATCTCATGCTCATTAAAGAAAATGATAGCACCACTACCAATAAGAATCAAAGTGACCTTGAGCAATTATTTTCAGACTATGGCGATTTATTCCGAGAGGAACTACCTATGGGGCTACCGCCTAAGAGAGAAACGCATCACCGGATAGAATTAGAGCAGGTCGCAGCGCCGTTCAATTCTCGGCTATATCCATTGTCCCAAGACGAAGAAGATGAGCTGCAGAGGACCGTTCGAGAACTAGTAGGTAAGGGGCTAATTATTCCTTATACCTCTTACTATGCCTCTCTGCTTATGTGCATTGACTATCGCAAGCTCAATTCTATGACGAAGAACAATCTTTATCCTATACCTAGTATCGAGTCTTTGATCGACAGACTTCAGGGAGCGAAATATTATACTAAGTTGGATATGCTCCAAGGATATCATCAGATACGTCTAGACGAGCGGGACACCTATCTATCGGCCTTTAAAACTCGTTTCGGCCTATTTGAGTACCAGGTGCTGCCATTTGGATTGAAAGGAGCCGCGGCAACATTCTCGAAGGCCATGAATGAGGTGCTAGGCGAGTTTCTGAACAAGGGCGTAATATATTACTTCGACGACATCCTAATTTACGCCCAATCGTTGAAGCAGCTAAATCGCTTGACGCGCCAAGTCCACGAAAAGTTAAAGCAAAGCAGACTCTTCCTACGCAAAAGCAAATGTTTTTGGGGTGCAAACCGTGCAATATCTTGGCTATAACATAAGTCAACAAGGTTTCTTATGTCAAGAGAGACTGTCTAAAGCCATAAGAGAATGGCCCGTACCCAAAACAGTGTCACAGCTTCGGGGGTTTCTTGGAACAGCCCAGTTTTATACACTGCGTTTACATGCACACTTTCGATCCGGATCGAAAGACCAGTTTCAAGTCAATCCTGAAAAAAGTGACATGTAAACAGGCTTCAACACCCCGATCCGGATCGAATTCAATCCAGTCGAAAGAGGTGGTTTGAAACCAGGGAAGCATGCCTCAGGAAACAGGTCAATCCACTAATGTGCATGTAAACACCCCGATCCGGATCGAGTTTAAATTTGCTGTTTTGTTGAAAGAAAAAAATATAGAAAAATTTAGCTAAAATAAGTTCTTGGTTGATTTACACCTCAAAACAATTAATATCTATAAATAAATAAATGAATAAATTTTAAAATACATTGCATGTTTAGGGGGTTTTTTTGTAAATTTTTTTTATCAAAATGTCTTTTTTTCAAATTTTCTATCAAATTGGGGTTTTATATATATATATATATATATATATATATATATATATATATTTATCAAAATGTAATTTAATAATTTTTTTATCAAATTGTAATTATCAAATTAACTTTTATATTTATATCAAAAATTCCAATTGAACAATTTCTGTTTTATTAAATTATAATTTGATAATTATTTATAATTGTAATTTGATAATTTTTATAATTTAATAAAATTAAAATAAGCTATTAAATTGAAGTTTTTGATATAAATCTAAAAATTAATTTGTTAAAAATCTATTAAAATTATGTTTTGATAAGAATGTATAAAATTATATTTTGATAAAAATAAGTATAAAAAACTTAAACATGCAAATACATTTTAAAAATTATTAAGATTATTATTTTGATGTGTAAATAAATCAAAAACTTGATTTAGTTTCACGACTTTTTCTTTAAAGAAATTACGGTAATTGCAAGGTGATGTGAAAGAGAAAGGAGGAGGCGGAATTGTTGATGAAAAGATTCAATTTAATTGAGTTTATGAAAAATAAAGCTACAAGATCGAAATTAATGAGGTTAAATCCATAAATGTAGTGGTTGCAGGGCTTGGGCTTATGTGCGGGGGCCGTAGCCTAAGTGTCCCGGGCTCGATGTCCACCTGGCTTCCAATGTAGCGAGGTACAGAGCGGGGGCGATTCTGATCCACTCGTTTCGCGAGACGTTCACGTGGCCGGGTGCCTGGCCGTACGAACCTTCGGGGCCTGGCCGTACGACTCCGCTGGGTGCTTCTGCGTGAAACAAAATTTGGACAACTAGGATTAGCAGAGTTGGATAACACCTTGCTAAGTAAAGAGTCTTGAGAATTAAGTAGAAGCTTAAAACTTAGATCTGCATGAGTACTAGATAAGGAGCACGTAATGAGAGAGAAAGCTACAATTGCACTTAATCATCCTAATGTAATCCAGGTCTATTTCTAAAAATCCTTAACAAAACACATTACCCTGTGGAGGATACAGCGCAGCAAAGCGCAGCTCGCAGCGCGAGATCTCAACGCGGAGCGCGCTTGCAGTGCCTGCGTTCTCCGAACGGGCACGGGTTGGGTCGCCGGCGGGGTCGGTCCTCCTCATGACGTCCCTCGAACTTTCTTCTCGGCTGGAGTTGACTACGCTCGTATCATTCGCTGCGGCGTCAGGGTGTAGACGTAGGTCTAATGGTTCCTCCGTTCGGGGCACTTAAACTGCACGGCTCGCCTGAATTGGTTAGCGCTGGGCACCGTGGCTTTTCCGCTCCAGGGTTGGAGGATCCTCCAGCTTCCTCCGCCTTTGGTGAGAAACAGTCCGTTAAAGTTATGCCAGAATTGGATTGACTTGCCTTGCCTTCGTGCCTTGCCTCCTCGTCACTGCTGGGGTGGCTGGGTCCCTTTCCGAATGGCTTTCTTGATTCAGCTCCAAATTGAAAAGTACGGGATTGTCCGCATACCTTCGATTCTTCCGAGGCCGGTCTGCGAATGGGCTCTCCTTTGCTCTCCGTGGCTGAGGGCTGCTTCGCCGGGTCTGATGCCTATCAGTTATGCTCTGGGGGCAATCGTTCCTCCACGTCCGCGTATGTCCATCGACTCGGGTCTGGGCTGATCGCTTTCCTTTTCCACCATTCGACTCCGTCGGGGCTCGTTCTCTCTCTCCTCTTCCCTTCCTCTTCTCCGTTTTTTTTAAAGGGCGAACTGATTTGCATTATTTCGTCCTCGACGAATGGGCGGCCTCCAGCTTTCTTCTTGCGTCTATGGACACTACTAAAAATCTGTGAAGGAGGAGAGAAGTGGCTGACGTCATTTTCCGCCCAACTTGTTACTGTCCCCGCTCAATGTTGCTTAACCTCCGAGTTTCTTGCCGTCTGACTTCTTCTTCTGTCTGATGGCTTCTTACTCCTCGAGAAGCGATCTGACACCATCCCCGCAGCCAACCCGCAACGAAAAATTTTCTTTTTTGTTTGCGATCTCGTATTCCTTGAGTTCCCCCTTACTTGGCTTCCCTGACTCTTTCCTCCATCCTGCGAGCTTTGCGGTTTAACCTGTTTTTGGAACCGAGCTATAAGCTGCGGGCATCGGTGTAGATTCCTTTCTGGTTCCCAGGATGGCTTATCGTAACCAACCCATTTAACCAGAAATTTTCTATGGGGGGCTTTGCCTTTTACGTCGACTAACTTCTCGACCCGGTAGACGTTGTCGAAGTCCTTATCCTTTATCGGCTTTGGTGGTTTCCTCTTTCCCTGTTTTTTCCGTGAAAAGAATCGGCGTAGGAAGGATATATGGAAAACCCTGGTTTTCACCTTCCATCTTGGCGGAATGCGTAGTCTCACGGTGACTTCATTGATAACTTTTTCGACTTTAAACGGACCCACGAACCTTGGATAAAGTTTTCGTCCAATGGACCCCCTTTGCCTAACTATACGGTGGGCGGCTACCAAAACCTGGTCTCCCACTTTCATCACCCAGCGTGTGTGCTTGGCATTGTGGAACTTTTCGTATCTTTGGTTCGCCTTTTTTATGCTAACCTGGCTTCTATAAGTCTACGCTTTAGCTGGGTCTTAAACTCGGCCATTGACTCCTCCTTTTCTCGGATTTTTCCTTTAATGTGAGGCAAACTAATCTCTCGCCCCAAGTCCATTAAATACGGAGAACACTTGATGGCCTCTGATAGCGTCGAATTGATTGCTATCTCCGCAAAAGCCAAATACTCGTCCCAGTTATCCCTTTCTTTGTTAACATAGTTTCTAATTATTTGGATAACGGACTGGTTAGTCCGCTCGGACTGCCCATCAGTCTGCGGATGATACGCGCGTGAATACTTTTGCTCGATTTCCAGCATTCGAAAGATCTCCTTCCAAATCTGAGAGGTGAATCGCACGTCGCGATCCGAAATAATTACAGCGGGGAATCCGTGAATCTTGAAGACGTGATTCACCAATATCTGGGTGGTTTCCTCGGCGGTTATGGTGGTTTTACATGGAATTAATCTTACCCACTTGGTGAGCTTATCAGTTACAGTGAGTAATGCGTCGTACCCCTGTTTAGTACATGGCAGGGGTAGGACGAAGTCAGTGGTCACTACTTCGCACATCTCTGTTGGTATGGGCAACGGTTTCAAGTGGCCGTATGGCTGCGTTCGCAGGGCTTTATTGTTTTGACACGTGGGACACGATTTCACGTACTGGCTAATGTCCTTGCGCATGTTTCTCCAGAAATAATTCCTCGTGATTCTATACAGAGTTTTTCGAAACCCTAGATGCCCACTGGACGGGATGTCGTGTCCTTCTCGCAATATCTTTGCAGTAAGGTCTTTATTTGGCGGTAACACTAACTGCCTTTGGTTTTGTTTTTTTTTTTTTTTATTTTTGTAAAGTAATCCATTCTTTATTTCAAACCCTGCCGGTGGCCTCTATAACCATTTTTTGGACACACCGTCATGCTTCAGCGCCTCTCTTACGCTTCTCGTCCACGGATCGTCTTTTGTACCATCGTCTGAAATCTCTGTCAACCCGCATTCCATTTCTTCTATTTCAAATTTACGCTCCGCCCCCACTAACCTGTTCTCTATCCATTTTATTGCTTGATCCAAGCTAGTGAAATTCTCTGTCTTCTCCCGAATCTGCTCCTCTTGGCTAAAATTCTTCAGCAATACCCTGATTTTTTCCTGCTCAGTCCACTCCCATATATTGTCAGCCAGTAATCTAAACGTCTCGACGTACTCCTTCACCGGCTTCAGCCCGTTTTTATTAAAATGTTGTTTGCTTAGCCATTCTTTGAGGTCCCGTCCCATCTCGCTGCTTACACATAGAACTCACCACCACTGACGTTTTCTTTCTATCAGTCCCAATCCTGGTTCCACTGTCCTTTGATTCTTTTATCCTTAGCACCTCACCCTCTTTACTTCTGATGCACAGTCTGGAACAGTTCCTAACTGAGGTAGAAAATAGAAAGGAAACGATTAAACGTAGCACAATTTTCACTCAATACTCTTTATCATAATACAGTTCTGTAGTGGAAGCGTAATAGACCATGGCGTTGCACAGCTTGCGTACCAAGCACCTCCCCCACCCTTTCACGACTTTTTCTTTAAAGAAATTACGGTAATTGCAAGGTGATGTGAAAGAGAAAGGAGGAGGCGGAATTGTTGATGAAAAGATTCAATTTAATTGAGTTTATGAAAAATAAAGCTACAAGATCGAAATTAATGAGGTTAAATCCCTAAATGTAGTGGTTGCAGGGCTTGGGCATATGTGTGGGGGCCGTAGCCTAAGTGTCCCGGGCTCGATGTCCACCTGGCTTCCAATGTAGCGAGGTACAGAGCGGGGGCGATTCTGATCCACTCGTTTCGCGAGACGTTCACGTGGCCGGGTAACGAACCTTCGGGGCCTGGCCGTACAACTCTGCTGGGTGCTTCTGCGTGAAACAAAATTTGGACAACTAGGATTAGAAGAGTTGGACAACACCTTGCTAAGTAAAGAGTCTTGAGAATTAAGTAGAAGCTTAAAACTTAGATCTGCATGAGTACTAGATAAGGAGCACGTAATGAGAGAGAAAGCACTTAATTGCACTTAATCATCCTAATGTAATCCAGGTCTATTTCTAAAAATCCTTAACAAAACACATTACCCTGTGGAGGATACAGCGCAGCAAAGCGCGGCTCGCAGCGCGATATCTCAACGCGGAGCGCGCTTGCAGTGCCTGCGTTTTCCGAACGGGCACGGGTCGGGTCGCCGGCGGGGTCGGTCCTCCTCGTGACGTCCCTCGAACTTTCTTCTCGGCTGGATTTGGCTACGCTCGTATCATTCGCTGCGGCGTCAGCGTGTAGACATAGGTCTAATGGTTACTCCGTTCGGGCACTTAAACTGCACGGCTCGCCTGAATTGGTTAGCGCTGGGCACCGTGGCTTTTCCGCTCCAGGGTTGGGGGATCCTCCAGCTTCCTCCGCCTTTGGTGAGAAACAGTCCGTTAAAGTTATGCCAGAATTGGGTTGACTTGCCTTGCCTTCGTGCCTTGCCTCCTCGTCACTGCTGGGGTGGCTGGGTCCCTTTCCGAATAGCTTTCTTGATTCAGCTCCAAATTGAAAAGTACGGGATTGTCCGCATACCTTCGATTCTTCCGAGGCCGGTCTGCGAATGGGCTCTCCTTTGCTCTCCGTGGCTGAGGGCTGCTTCGCCGGGTCTGATGCCTATCAGTTATGCTCTGGGGGCAATCGTTCCTCCACGTCCGCGTATGTCCATCGACTCGGGTCTGGGCTGATCGCTTTCCTTTTCCACCATTCGACTCCGTCGGGGCTCGTTCTCTCTCTCCTCTTCCCTTCCTCTTCTCCGTTTTTTTAAAGGGCGAACTGATTTGCATTATTTCGTCCTCGACGAATGGGCGGCCTCCAGCTTTCTTCTTGCGTCTATGGACGCTACTAAAAATCTGTGAAGGAGGAGAGAAGTGGCTGACGTCATTTTCCGCCCAACTTGTTACTGTCCCCGCTCGATGTTGCTTAACCTCCGAGTTTCTTGCCGTCTGACTTCTTCTTCTGTCTGATGGCTTCTTACTTCTCGAGAAGCGATCTGACATTTAGCTAACATTATAAATAACCTCAAACTTATTATTTAAATATAGAAAATTTTAATTGAAAACAAAATTTAAAGGAAAAATCAATAATTACAAAATTTATTGATTGTCAATTATATTTCCAGACGATAATAATGAGAAAATTTTAAAAAATTGTATTTCAGCCGTATTTTAGAGGAAGCGTAATTCAAGTGATAAGGCCGACTGAGCCAACGATGGCGGATTCTGTAGCAGATGACAAAGTCTGGCGACTTTCCTAATCTAGAGCTTTACCCACAGGGCATCTTATAGGACTCGATCCGGATCGAGTTAGATGAATGTAAACGCGAGGCAATTTTGGATTAGCTCAAGTCGATCCGGATCGAAAGACCAGTTTCAAGTCAATCCTGCAAAAAGTGGCATGTAAACAGGCTTCAACACCCCGATCCGGATCGAGTTCAATCCAGTTGAAAGAGGTGGTTTGAAACCAGGGAAGCATGCCTCAGGAAAGAGGTCGATCCAATAATGTGCATGTAAACACCCTGATCGGGATCGAGTTTAAATTTGCTGTTTGGTTGAAAGAAAAAATATAGAAAATTTTAGCTAAAATAAGTTCTTGGTTGATTTATACCTCAACACAAAAAATATCTATAAATAAATAAATGAATAAATTTTAAAATACATTGCATGTTTAAAATACATTGCATGTTTAAAATACATTGCATTTTGTAAACTTTTTTTTATAAAAATGTCATTTTTCCTAATTAAAAATTTTCAAATTGTCTATCAAATTGGAGTTTTATATATATATTTTTTATCAAAATTTAATTTAATAATTTTTTATCAAATTATTATTATCAAATTAAATATTATATTTATATCAAAAATTTCAATTTAACAATTTCTATTTTATTAAATTATAATTTTATAATTATTTATAATTATTATAATTGTAATTTTATAGCAGACGTTGAGTCAGTATAAATGATTGTGGGGAAAGAAAGAAACTCCCCGTGTCCTAACTCGGTTATGAGGTCCCAAAGACATTTCAGTGACTTCACGCATTCGTTTATAGCGATTATTTCGGATTCGCAGCTGCTCAGGGCGACTAAACGTTGCTTCTTAGATGACCAGGTTATGGTATTTTCCCCCATTTTGATTAAAATTCCAGAGTATCCTTCACTCTGTGTCGCACAAAGGACCAGTAGATGGGGTAAAAACGAGTGATGTATCGCAGGTGTGTTTAAGATAAGAAGCGACGCCCTTAAGAGCAGTCAAATGCGAATGTGTAGGCGATTTAGCATATGTCGACAGCCTAGTAATTGCAAAAGCTATATCCGGCCGCGAGCAAGTCATTGCATACATTAAGGAACCGAGAAGAGATTGGTTATTGGTAGAATCGACCGGTTGTGAATCTGCAGCATCATCAAGGTTCACATGAGGGCTTAGTGACATGGTCTTTGGTTTGATGTCTTGATGCGGTAGATCCATTTGCTATTTAAAATTTTGACATTTAGTGGTGGAAGCTCTAAATCCCAGACGTGATGAAGCATGAGTGAATTCAATTCATCTTGCATTGCCTCTTCCCACTGATGATGTTCGGGAGAAGCGAGTGCTTGTTCATAAGACTGGGGTGTGATTGGCGGAGTGATTAGCAAGTCGGAGTCAGTAAAGTCGGGATGACATAAGGCGGCACGTTGTTTTTCTGCCTTCTCTTTTAATCTTTGTGAAAGTCGTAATACCGGTTGTGGGACTTCAACGGGTGGTTGGTTCACTGGTGATTTAGACGAACAAACTGGAGCATCTTCCATCGATGTGGTTTCTGATGGAGGTGTGACCACTAGCGTGTCCTCAGTATCAGATAGGACCTGCATTCTTGTCTCGTCTAAATGTTAAAGTGGGTGAGATTGGCGGTACGCTCTGAATGATATGTGGTTCATCAGGCTGTGGTGCTTCAAAGACTGGGGGTTCCATGTGAATTGGAAATACCAGAGGAACAGATGATGGGTCTGATTTTCTTGTGAACTCTGGAAATACCTTAGGAAAGAAACGAACGGTACGTGCTCGTAAAAACTTGCTCTCATTGAGCGCATAAGTAAGGTACCCAGGAGATGAAGCGGAGTATCCCATAAAAACACCACTTTTGGCACGAGCGTCAAATTTTGATCGGTGCGACTTGGGTATATAATAGTATATCAGGCAGCCGAAAGGAGCTCGATATTTGATGGTCGGTTTCTTTTCGGACCAAATCTCTTCAGGGGACTTAGTTTGACCTCCTCTAGGCAAAGAATTCAGATTAAATACTGCTGTAGTCGCAGCATGGTCCCAGAATCGGTGCGGAACTTTTGACGATGCAAGAAGAACTCGAATTCCATCGCAAATGGAGCGTACGGTTCTCTCAGCAACACCATTTGACTGGGGGTTCTCAGGAACGGTGAATTGTTGAGATATGCCTTGCTTCATACAGAACTCACCTAGCTCCGCATTGGTGAATTCTGTTCCATTATCGGAACGTATATACGCCAGATTTTGTCCTGTAGAGCGTTGTAGCTTTAGTATTAAGTCTATTAACGCTTTTGGCACTTCACGTTTTGTCGGAGTAGCACAAACGAAAGTTTTTCGTGAGAAATCATCGACGGCTACTAACAGGAATTTGTTTCCATGGATAGAAGTGGAAGGCATTGGTCTCACTGTATCCACGTGAAGGAGCTGTAAAGGATGTGTTGACCATTGACCTTGTACAATGTTGTGAGAGGCGTTGCATAATCGTGCCTGAAGGCATGCAACACATGGTTGGTCATCAATTAATGGCGGCAAAACTTCAAGACCGCGCATGCTATGATGTTTCCCGGCTGCGGTGAGTTTTTTTGATGACGGATGGCCCAATGCATTGTGAATGTCACTATGAGTGACAGCTATTGAAAGTAATGGGGGGTACGTTCGGGAAACTGAATGGATATTTGAGACCACGGTAAGGTACGGGAGGTCCTCCACGCCCTCCTGCGCAGCGATGGTCGTGCCCTTGGGTGAAGTAATGGAATAACCAGTTGGGCTGAAAAGAAGACTGTAACCCTGCTTTGATAATTGACTCATGGAGACAAGATTAAGGCGCGTGTTTGGGGCATAAAGCGCGTCGTGGAGTTTTAAAACTGCTCCTGAATTTAATAACACGCTTGCCGCACCAGTACCGATGGCAGCAATCGTTTTCTTAGGGTCTGCAGTATGTATCCGCTTATGACAGCTTTGAAAAGAATCAAAGAACTGTTTTTCTTAAATTACGTGAAATGAGCTGCCGTGTCAACTATCCAATCCTTGTTTGGAACACCAACACAGTTGGCTGCAGGTTTCTTGCTTTGTCCTTTTGTACCCGATTTGCGAGGCTTACGCTTAGGACGTGAAGCTGATGCACGAGGCATGCGCTTTGCTGATGCAGGATCCTGGGAACGAGTGGGTATCGCGGTGCGTGAAGTAGCTGGACCTGTAGTAGTGGGATAAATTTTAGACGGACAAACCGTTTTTACGTGTCCTCGGCCTCCACAATTATGGCATGTTACGTCATTTGTTCGACGGGCATTTGGATGTGGACAAACAGATATATACCCCCTTTTCTATTTAGTCCCAGTAAAAGGCTAAGAAGTAATGGTTAAATTAATAAAACTTCATTCAGTCATCGTGCGATTGTGCGGTTATTGAAAATTAGCCGAAATGCGTTTCGAAGCAGACGCTTTGTTATCTGTTGATGAAGTCAAAGCTTCGAAATACTTTACTCCTATATTTAATAAATTTAGTATTGTTTAAATTTTGACCTGCATCATTCATATTTATTGTAACTATACAAGACACTGAGAACAGATGGCCTTGTAATAGCTTTTATACAATATAACCTTGTATTTTACTTCACTAAGAAGAGATGACCCTTGGTTGAAGATATGTAATATGTTGCTTTTGTGACAATACACTGGCTCAAGAAATACACTTAGAAAATAATTATATGCCTCTAAGTTCTTATATGCTTTCATTTGTTCATGGTCAAATGCTTTTGATTCAATAAAACAATTGTAAATGTCGAAATATGAAACAGGTGCGCACTTCACATCACACATTCTGAAGAATTAATTTATGTTCATAATCTGAAATATAATTATGAACAGGTTTTAAACTAAGCGAATAAAGACATTTTTACAAATGCTGTCTAATTTATTTTTTTTAACCATCATGCTGCCTATACAATCGCGTTGAAAATAGACTAAAGAATGCAATCGCAACTCGACATAAACACGTAACTCATGTCCATCACTTGCCGTAAATATTAAAATTAGAGCGGGAATGTTCTACACAATATCCGATTTTTAGGTATCTTTAATTAACGATGCGACATTATAGGCAATAATGATAAAATTTAAGAGTGGATGAGAGGAATCGAAAGACCCGAGAGCTCAGAACGTAGTCACCGTATGTATAAAAATATATGTTTGTTTGTTTGTTTGTTTGGTATTAATGTCCTTTTCAACTGCCATGGTCATTTCAGGACGGCGTTATAGGGACCGCAAATTTTGCCTCGCAAGGGTTCTTTAACGTGCAGCCGGCAAACGACTACACGGGACCAACGGCTTTACTTCCCTTCCGAAGGAAGTGCGTGATCACAGGATTTTTCCCCTGAAAAAATCTTCGTCGTCCTCGGCCGGGGTCGAACCCGCGTCCTCGGGCACCAGAGGGTAAAAATATACGGTGGCTACGCTCAGGGGCATGTTGTAATGGCGGACGCATTCGAAACTTAAAGATGGCCGCGCCCGTGAAATCGAAAGTAAAAAGGTGGATATTAGCTTTCAAAAGGCACGTGGAAGAAAACAGGTTCGGAGAGCTCATACCAAGTGTTAGAGAGATTTGAATAAACTTTAAAAAAAAGCTATTACTTATAGTCACCTCTGTTATAGGTATGCCAATCCTGTTACGTTACACTATTATGAAAGAAAATATTAATAATATATGTATTAATTAATAAACAATAATATAGAAGGTTTCTAAATGTGTATTACATTAATCTATATATACGGGGTGTTTTTGAATTGAGTACAGATTTTTTGGGAGATGATAGAAGAGGTCCATAGAAGTATTTTTTGTCATATGAACATGGGGTCCCCGCAGCTCCGTTTACTTAAAATACTGCATTGAACAATCAAAGGAAACCGGGAAGCAGTGTGCGTTGGTAGGCCTAGATTATTTTATTTTTAACAATTAACACAAGCAATCTACTGTATGACTTTTACAGTAATTGTTCGAAATGACCGCCATTTGCTTCATAGCACAATTCGCAACGCCTTATGATGGATTGATGTACGCGTGGAAACAGTTGATTTGCACGGTCGCTGATGTCACCTGCTGCCGCGACAACACGAGCCGCCAATTCTTCTTCGGTATCTACGGGTTCGGAGTACACCATTGATTTTATGCTTCCCCATAAAAAAATCCATCGGTGTGAGATCTGGCGATCTCGGTGGCCAAGCAACTGGTCCGCCACGACCAATCCAACAAACAAGTACGTGCACCTTGAAATTTCTTTGCAAACAATTACTTTAAAAGTTATTACAGTAGATTGCTTAAGTTAATTGTTAAAAATAAAGTAATCTAGGCCTACCAACGCACACTGCGTCCCGGTGTCATTTGATTGTTCAATGCAGTATTGTAAGTAAACGGAGCTGCGGGGACCCCATGTTCATATGACAAAAAATACTTCTAAGGACCTCTTCTATCATCTCCCAAAAAATCTGTACTCAATTCAAAAACACCCTGTATAAAACCAAAATTCTGTATGTTTGAGTCTGTGTATGTTCGATTGTTACGACAGTATTATTGTTAAACTCAGGATGAGCAAAAGAATTTTAATTGTTGCAATATTTTTATTTGTATAATAAACTTTGGATAGCAAAGAGATTTTTTCTTCTTTAAAATGTAATACCCTTTCAATGAAAACATGGTTTATACATTTGAAAAGTAAAATCAAGTATCTGAACATAAAATTATATGATGACTTCTCGGATTTTTGAAATGTCAATTTTCAAATTTTTAAAAAATATTTTCATTCAGTTATTGCAACCTAATTATCTTAAACCATTACTTAGAATTTTTATTATTCAACACAGTTTTCAACAGTGGCTTAAAGAATAAAGGCAAATAGCGATTAGATAAATTAGAGATAAATACCATACCGTTTACCCCTTTTTGGATAGGTTTGCCCAATATTTTGTGAAGTGACCAAACCTAATAACTTTAATCATGGTTATTAGAAGTTCTAATAACCTAATTTATAACTTTCTAATAAACCTAATAACCTAATAACCTAACTTCTAATAACCATGCTTTAATGTTAACATAATAACACTTTAGTTCTGAACTTTGTCAATAGATGGTACTGCCTTAACTTTAAAACCACAATATAAGAAACTGTGTTTAAAACGCGCTTTAGGCAACCGAACTTTATCTTAGCATTATTGTTTGACGCGCCGGACTCGTCTGATCTAGGCCCTAAGGGGTTACCTGTCGTATAATTATTGATGTTTATCTTCTATGTTTTACGGGTTTCGATTTGTTTAATTTGCGATGCTATTGTAGTTTGGTTTCGTATTGATATTAATACGTTTTGGCTATTCTCACGGACTTCGATTTGCTTAGCAATTCGGATTTTATTTTTTGCTTTGTGAATAGGTACTGACGTTTGGTTTTATTCAAATTTTATAAGATTGGAGATAAGTAGCATTAGAAGCGCCCGGGGGCACTTCCCGGTTCACTTTCCGTCCTTCAAGTTAGTATATCTTCAACTCCAGTTTTCATTAAAATAAATTTTTAATGACTTTTTAAATATTTTTTAAAATTGAAAAATTGAAAAATTTCATTTTTTGTCTTTCACAAGATTAACGTGTTTATCAAAAAAAAAAAAGTTTAAACTTTAATGTCAAAAACAAAGATGTTTGTGGATATAAGGAATATTTTTTGAAAATATTCTGAACTGTAAGACTATTTTACATTCCCTATTAGGAATTTAATTTTTTGAGTAATAATAATATTTTTTTTTTCAATTTTTCAAAAAATTTACTTCAAAATATATTGGCCAGTAGACTGCTTTGTCAGTCAGTGCCATCTAGTAGTAGGACTTTGATAGAAACAGCCTTTTGAGTAGTTGACCAACCATTGACATGTAATAACCATGCTACTTTGTTAGGAAATTTTATATTTCATTGTTAAGAAAAGCTCTACCGCTTCTCTTATTAATGTTATTATTGTGATCATGAGCATGCATTGTTGGGAACACTTCTTCAGAAACAATTAGAAGAATACATTTTGTTAACTTTCTTGATGGTGGTAATGAAATTCAGTTGTAAATAAACATGAATACAATCTCATATTTTGATTCTGTTCTGATCCAGTACCCAAACTGTAAAGGTAAAATATCTGCTTTTGCCCCTACCAATTTTTTTTCTTGAAATTATGTATTAAGCCTTTAAGAGAGTTGATTAAATTATTTGTTTCTTAATTTCACTTCAGAGTGTTCAAGACTGTACAGACTGAAAGAAAAGTTTAAGGAGTTTACAGTTAGCTATTCAGTTCCCGTGTGCTTAATACAGGATTATCTTATTCATTGTGCTGATCATGCAAGCTCACACAAAGAAATTAAAATGGCAAAGGACTGTTTGGACCTGATGCTTTCTATTGCGTGTATTGACCCAACTTCCTTAATTCGAACCTTCTTGTCTTTTATAAAGATTAAAGCCTTTTATCTCATAAGCTATGAGGTAATGTTTAATACACAATATAAAAGTTATTCTGTAAATAATTCTCTTATATTTTGAATAATAAATGTATCCATTTATTTTTAGAAATTAAATGACTTGCTGAAGAAATCCTTTTTAATGGCCAAAGATGCTTCCGAGTGAGTTATTGTATTAAAATAATTGATAAATAACTTGACAATTATTGCATTGAAATAAATTCTTTTGTAAACTCCTTCAGAATTACTTTCTGTTAATTGCAGCAAAGCTGAAATCCAACATTTGATGTACAATATTTGCTTAATGGTATGGGACATCTCTAGACAAATAACTTATCCAAGCAGACGGATACATTTGTATGCTGCACTTAAAACAACGTATAATTTTATAGATGATTTTAAAGAAGATGACAAAGAATTGAAATTGATGATTGGCATGTACGTCTTTTAACTATATATAAAGTTTGTAATTGTACTTATTTAAAGAAAAAAATTTCTAACAAAAGTACAGGGTGATTCATAAATCCATCCAAGGTTTCGTAAGCGATAGTGCAGTTATTAAGACAGACATAGCAGAAACACTATTACTGTCCGAGACCCAAGAGAAGATCTCTGAGTTGCACAATTCCACCACTACGCGGCAGAAACGTTTGAGTGAGTTCATTTCTAAAAAGGTTGGATAGGGATATTGCAATTGTTATCATATTTTTCTTCTGCGTCGCATGTTGTCTCTCCTCTTGAATTGCCGCGTGCTTTAGACAGCAATTGCAATATCCCTATCCAACCTTTTTAGAAATGAACTTACCCAAACGTTTCTGCCCTTTAGTGGTGGAATTGTGCAATTCAGGGATCTTCTCCTGAGTCCCAGACAGTATCAGCAGACAGAATCTTTCAGTTTGCATTCATAATAGGCAGTGGTGTAATTGTAGATTTAGTTGTTGGAGGGCAGTTATAAAAAAAAAGCCATAGACGTGCTTCCCAAGATTACTCCTGTTATTATGTAGCCCCCATGGTCACCTGACCTAATTCCATGTGATTTTTTTTTCTTGTGAGATAACATCAAAGATCATGTGTTCATGCCCGCTTTGCCATGTGATTCAGCCCAGCTGTGAGAGAACATTGATCATCACATGTTGGGATATATGCGGCAGGAACTTGAATAAAGGATTGATGTCTGCCTTGTCAATAAGAGTGGACATATGGAACGCCTATACGCTAAGATAAATACAAAATTTGCAAATTTCTCTATACAATGATAAAAGTGCTTCCACTATGCTAAGATGGTTACTATTCTATCGACTTCTGAAATCCTGGATGCACTTATGAATCAATCTGTAGAGCATTGTACACTGAGATAAGTATAATGAAAATAATTACAGAGAAGATCAGAATATTATAGTTGCTGTAGTTCTGTTTAAATGTCAAAAAAGTTTCACATATGCATTTCAAGTTTTATTGAAATTGATCCAGTTATGAATAATGCTAGTAGCTTCAAAAAGTTTCTGGAATCATGATATCCTGTGAAATTGAGGTAGTATGCATGGAGTATTAGTCCATGGTAGTATGTGTGAGCGAGCGAGGCTTCCCCGCATTGTTTACCATTCGCAGATCATGCTCGAACGTGTTTTGACGTGATTTAAACGGAATGCTGCGGTGCACGGGAAATCTGTTAACTGGTAGTGTAGAGTAGGCATCGCATTCTGTTTTCGCTACATAAAATGTCAGTTATGGAACAATGTTCGAATATAAAAGATGACCATCGGAGTGGCCGTCCATCAACTTCAATCAATCCATCCACAATTAATCTTGTGAGTAACATCGTGCGAGAAGACAGACGGCAAAGTGTAGAGACAAAAGCTGCTGAGATATCCACACTTTGTACCGTTCCGCAAACTGGCTTTGCAGTGTTTCCAAGCATTATACAGACGTTGGCAGAAGTGTGTTATTGCCCAAGGATAGTATTTTGAAGGAAATGTTGATTAAATGTTTGTAGTTTTTCTGTGTGCAGAAATAAAAATTAATTCCGGGAACTTTTTGAAGCTACTAGTACTTGCATAGGCCATCAATTTTTCAAGGTTAGTCAAAATGATTCATTCAATTTCAAATAGAATAATTAAAAAATTACACAAAGATTGATACTCACTAATTGTTGTAAGCTTAGACTGTTACTACTGAGAAATAACAGAAATCACAATTTACAAAAAAATCTAATTACAACAAGCAGGCAATTACAATGTGTTACATTTATTTATTTATTTATTTATTTATTTATTTATTTATTTATTTATTTATCGTGAGGATATTAGGAGTTCTGGCGAAGTCGGACAGTCAGTCACAGCCTGCGGTTGTTAGTCTTTGGAAATGCCTGTGTGACTTCTCATGGACTTCCGCATTTTTTAACGACTGCTGTAAAATGGTAGCAGCAGCCGGGACCGACGGCTTTACGTGCTCTCCGAACCACGGGGAGTAAAGATGACTTATCCATCCAGTGACTAGCCGTGCTAGGCAACATTTCAACCGTGGGCTGTTCCATTTTGAGAAGCGAAGCCAACGAGAAAGAGAGGCCTCGAAACGGAAAAGTCACCTGATCATCTGGATCCGAACAACAGTCCAACCTTCATTGTCTCCATCTTGGATGTTAACAATCAGTGTTTTTCCGTTTGTTGGAAACAATGAAGGTTGGGTTGTTGCTAGGACCCAGATGGTCAGGTGACTTTCCCGATTCGAGACCTGTCTTTCTCGTTGGCGTCGTTGAGAAACATAGCTGACAAAAGAGACATGCCAGGGCACTAAAAGTCACATGACCAAAGTAACTCTAGCAACAATCCAATCTTCATTGTTTCGATCTTGGATTTCAACAATCAGTGTTTTTTTGTTTGTTGGGAACAATGAAGATTGGATTGTTGCTCGATCTACTTTGGTCATGTGACTTTTAGTGCTTCGGACTGTCTTTCTAGTTGGCTTTGGTTGAGAAAAGAGTGACATCACAAGTGAAGCAGTTGCTATGTTTCCTCGACAAGCTTTCACGTATAAAGTTTAACGGTTCTGCTTCCATCATAATTTACAATTTTGTTTTCTGTCAAAGTATAGAAAATCTGAATGCATTAAAAAGAATCTGACAAAAAACAGAGTATGTAATCGAGAATATATGTCTTCGAAGAATAAGATGGTTAACAAGATTTTTCTCCGCATGCAGTTAACGCGGTAATTACTTCCAAACCCAATTCATATTGTTGCATAGCTCACACATACAAATTGTGCATAGTTCTCCTTTAATTGTAGTTTGTTATAAATTCTTGCTGACATAATAATGGTCAGGTGACTTTTTAGTTCCGGCGTGTGCTTCAAGTGCAAAAACAATGCAAAACTGTTTCCGTGACGAACTCGCATGTTCTCCTTTATTTATAGTTTGATATCTAATGGTGGAAGGATATGGCAATACCGTATTTTCGTGCGTTTAGTCCGCCCCTTCTTTAGTCTGCATTCAAAAAATATGCATTCCAAAAACATTTTCACATAACCCGCCTCTCCTATATTTTATAAAATACGCACTCCGAAAAATTGTTCACATAATCCACACTTTATAGTAAACTTGAAAATTTAGTAAATTCAATAAGGTGAATTTCCTATTAACGGACCAATTCCCATCATCCTCTGAAGTTTGTAAAAATGAGATTTTACTGTAAAACCACTATTAAATAAGAAAAATTTACTAGTTAAAAACTTCTATCCCCACCTGACACTTCAGTTATCATTGCTATTATAATTTAATGAATGTTTTGAATGAATTAGGTTTATTGATTAAAAAAACGGCACTTGAATAAGTTGTGAAATTAAAAAAAACAAAACAATTTTTATTACAAAAATTTGAAATAACCATCATTTAAACAGTTAAAAAACAAAACAGTTAGAAACAAAACTTTAGACATTAAGGAAAACCATCAAAATTGCTATTTACTGAATCGCTATTGCAAAAGGATGGCAAGTTAAGTACATGATGGCTGATAAAAATTTGCACAAATTCCGCTCCATTGTCACGTACTTTAATGCTATTCGAGTAAATGACTTGCTAAAACCCAAAGATAGAGGAAGTCGTGAACAGGAATGGAAAGGAGGGTCTAAATACTTGTTAGAAATTTTAAACTAATTTAATCAAATTCAATATTTGAAATTAAAGTTACAAAATTTCTTCCATGTAAAACAGGCAGATTAATTATATAATGAATAAAACCTGGTTTGCTTAATTTTAAGATTTCGAAGAATCTTACAATGTATGAAATGTAATTTGAAATTTACACGATTGACGGAACAGACCGCGCAGTTGTTACGTGATTCCTTTTGTAGTTTTTCGTCCAAAGTCTCTTATCAACGTTTAAGATTTCCTCCCTATCCAAGATCGAGGCAGATTCGCCCAATTCCGCTGTAGATAACGCACCTCCAGAACGCGACAAGGTAAGTCGACGGTAATCTCGATCCTATCTCCGATAGAAATAAGAAAAAGCCATTATTAAATCTTATCAGTTTTAACCCATGAGAATACGAGGCAATATATGGAGCAAATACAACAGAGAAAGCTTAATTCTAATTTAAGAAGAGGCAATAGACACATTAACAATTAGAGTTTATACTACTGCACAATTTGAAGAGCTCAGCCAAGCTTGATAACCTGTCAAATACGTAGGTGAGGGCTCCATCGCTTGCAGGGCCTTGTCGGTGAAATTGTGTCGGCACTCGAGATTCCCGGAAAAGAATTATTTCAGTTTTCGTGGGGCTTGCTTCAGACAAATCGACCTTATCCATGGCACTGGACGTGGAGGGAACCTGGTCGCTGAAGGGACGCTTGTCTAAATGAAGAGCAGGATCCACCCATAACTTTTGCTTTGGCGGGATGATGGCCCGACGTCGTGACTCGTTCATGAAAACACTGGTGGGTTGAAATTTTTCAGATTGACCCATTACAAAACAATCTCGCCGCTATGATTCTCTTCCTAATAATAAAATATCATTAAAGGGTAAATAGTCATTATTTACTTTACTAGACCTGGATGTGGGTTGAGTCAATAGTCTCCAAAAATTTTTCTGATTCGATCACTTCGATGAGCCTCTCGTCACTCGAAATGCTCCGATGCATATTGCCTGAGAAAGTCGTCTGGGATGGAACACAATTTAAGCCATCAATATCATTAAGAGCATTATCCATTGAAATCTTAATTTTCGATTCATACAAACCTAGGCGACCCGTTTCCTGCGTTACCTTCTCAATTGAATGTCCACTGGAGATTCGCCAGATGATCCCAAGTCGCTTAATTGCAAATCGCAATTTCTTCTAAGTTTTCTATTAGCTCTGTGATATCCTCTGCAGTCCTCAAGAATTCGATAGTTTCTATCTCAGAGCGTGGCCCAAGAGTTTACTCCAAATTCGGTGAGCTTGACAGACTTTCTGATTTGTGTTTGCCTCGCTTCTCTTTTATTTTGCTCAATAATTATCTCATCACCCATGCATTTGTGTAACGCCAATGAGTGAACGCCATCAGCCTTCGTGTCATTTCGGGCTGGTCTTCTACCTGCCGGTAGCCACGCATTTGCATGCTTGCGGTCAGCTCTACTGAGACCCGAGTGTGCTCTTCGGTTTCACTTTCTATTCTCTCTTTTCTTAGACGAACGCGCTTTCTCTTCCTTCTATTCGCTTCTCCAAGCTTTTTATTAGTTGTGTTATATCATTTAAGTTAATTTTATCTTTGATCTCATTAAAACGATATGACACCGTTTCCCTGAAAAACCTGCAATGCACAGAATCTTCTGACGTTTGCAGCTCCACGTATCTAGACAAGGCATCCGCGATGAAATTTTCCTCACCCATAATGTAGGCCAACGAAACTGGTTTGTCTAAAAGAGTTTGTAATACCCCAGTTTGAATTTTCGATAATACTCTTTTTTTGCTTTAATAACCTGGCCACAGCCTGGTTATCAGTATATACTACCGTCGGCACTTGCTGTATGTAATGCCTCCAGCAACCCATTTCATGGACTACCGCTAATAGTTCCCCCTCTCATCATTGCTTAGATCCTCTTCTTCTTGACACCATTTACGAGACTCAAAAGCCACGGGAAAAAGCTTCCCTTGATACATTTGAAGTGCAACCAACCCTATGGCTGTTCCCAAAGCGTCACATAAAATGTATAAACGCTTGTCACTATTGAATAACTTTGAAATAGGTGGTTTTACCAAGGCATGCTTTAATTCCTCAAAAGTTTTAGTCTTTACTTCTTGCCATAAAAGCTGGAACAGGGGCTTTGCAATTTAAGATTATTTGTGGATGAACTGTCGGTAAAATTGAATGGTTCCTAGAAATGACTGTACTTGCTTAACATTCTGCGAGATCAGCCAGTCTCGAATTGCTCGTGTTAAAACGTTATCATAGGACTTTCCTTTTCGAGAGAAGTGGTTTCAGTGACTCCAAACACGCATTTCAAAATTTTTAAGAAAAGCCGGTCATTCTTTAGTCTTTCCAATATTTCAACTCTAGTGTTTGGGCATAAATTAGGATGTCGTCAAAATAGTCTATGACGCCTTGATCTGTTAGTCCCATAAAGTGTTGTTTAGTGTCTGGGCCAAAGGCATGACTAAGAACTCAAACAAACCAAGGCGAGTTTTAAAAGCTGTTAAATGGACATGGTGCTCTACCATTCATATTTGGTGGTAAGCATCCATAATGTCCAGCTTTTGTAAAGAACCTGGCTCCCCTCTAGTTTGTCAACCAGACTGCCAATATGAGGTACAGAATATATGTTATCTCTCATAATTTGGTTAATCTTACGACAGTCAATGCACATTCTTTGCCACGAACAACATTGGAGAGGCATAATTGGAAGTAGAAACTTCTAGTAGCTTGCCTATTGTATTTTTAACCTCCTCTTCCTCTTCAGCTGAAATTTTGTATATAGGGGTATTAACTTGGCCTTCCCCAGGAATTACCTCTAATGCATGTTGAACTTGTTGCTGGGGTGGAAGACCTAGAGGTAACTCATCCGGAAATAGGCATTTAAAATCAGCTAGTAATTACTTAAACTGAAAATGTGTGATTTAATGGTATTATGATAATTATTATAAGACGTGTTTTCATGCTTTTTTGCAAATACAGCGAAAACAGGAGCTTCGGGTTGCCTCCCCAGGATAGGTTGGTTTATTAGAATTTTTGGCGTCGACTACTAAGGTCATTTTGCGCCTTTTACACAAGTTATATCTGTATGCAGCCCGCGCACACACAAACAAACATCCATGCCCACGGCGGGATTTGAACCCACGAACAGGCGGACTCGAGAAGGTTTTTCCATCAGAAAAGATGGCAATGCGATTGCCATAGTTCTTTAATTCGTTGAGAAGGCGACGACATCTTTGTCGCATGCCATCCATCGGCAAAGGTCTTGCCATGCGTATCAAACTCTTTCCACCCTCTTCCTTGATGGCTCTTGACGCCGTGGCCATAGAAATGTTCTTTTTCTTTGTGATCTGTGTCATTTTGTTCGAAGGCTTTCTGACACCTACACGACGGATAACGTGAGGTCTGCCTGCACATGGGCGATCTTTGAGGTCTTTCCCTTTCTTCAGCTTCTCTACGAATCTGTGGACAGTCATCCGGCTGATGTTGAGCTGCTTAGCGATGTCAGACTTGTTGTGGCCCGTGCGAAGGAGCGCAGAGATCTCGATTCTGTTACATTCCATCACAAAATCCTTGCATCCGAATCGCATTCATTCCACCTATATACCTTTATGTTATGGTATCGCCCACGTCTTCAACAGCACTTGCTCCATGAATGCTTCTACCCCCCCCCCCCCCCCCGATATCAACGCATCCGCAGGTGTAACAGAAGTTTTGCAAAACCCGGTATGTCCATTATAAATAATTCCAAACAATCTCATCAAACGCTGAACTCTTGATTGTGTTTTGCTGACTTTTCTATAGCGCCTCACCCTCTCGCCAAACTTACACCAGATGCACCTTGTAAACTCAAACCGATGCACTGCCAAAGTCGAAATCCACGAGCCAATGCAGCATGCTATAAAGAAAAACACAAGAAAAACAAATTAGGAATCACAATTTACAACTTTAGTGGAAGCTTACTAATTAAGCACCAGCCCGTCCTCCCATATACTTAAGATTGCTTACTGCCAAGCGCCTCCCCCTCCTGTCACGTACTTTAAAACGATTCGAGTAAATGACTTACTCTCTAAAACCCAGAGGTAGAGTTAGTCTGGAACAGTAATGAAAAGGAGGGTCTAAATACTATTTTATTAGAAATTTTAAACTAATTTAATCAAATTCAATATTTGAAATTAAAGTTACAAAATTTCTTCCATGTAAAACAGGCAGATTAATTATACAGGGTGTCCAAAAAGTCTGGTAACATGGCAGATATCTCGAAGCTGCAAGGTAGGCGAGATCTGATGAGTGTGTTTTATAGGTAATAGGGGGATGGGAATTCATTGCTGCACTCAAATTTGACCTTGACCCCCAAATTTAAGGTCATCCATTTGCTAACTCAAAAACTATTAAAGATAGAGAAAAATTTGCGATAGCTACCCTGTAGAGCAACACCACATTAGTCTCAAAACAATTTTTAATCACAACCTTCCCCTTGAAAGATTTTGAGAACATGGGCGAGAAAGAGCCACCCCAAGGTCAGGTTGGGCTGGCCAGGTTGTGAGAGGTTTCTAACACATTTGGAATCCAGTGAAGCACACCGTTGGGAAGGCTCATTAAGTGATTGGGTAACATGGTAGGTCGAAAATTTTGAGAAAAATTTATTTGGTTCGTTTAAATCTTAGTGAAAGATTTTTCATGTAATTTTGTAAGACAATAACCTGGTTATTTTTTATTTAATATAGTATGTGGGTAATAAGTATTTTCTTATATCAAGATATTTTTTATTATTCTGTTGGAATTAATTGATTGGTTTAAAAGTTGAATGTTAATAGCATGCTGTATAGTATTTGCATGTGATTAATGAGATTGTACTTAATGAACAGATTTGTGGCCATTTTTCATTTTGCTCTGCCTTGCTTGAACGTTAAGTAAACGTTTTGCTAATATCGGCTGTTCGTCGGACCGTTTTCATTTTCTTTACCACAATGTCACAATTTTCTCAAGGCGAGATGGTAGACATGATTTTCTGTTACGGAACAAACCAAGAAAATGCAGCAGAAGCATGTAGACTATGCTGGGTGGTATCCGACTCGTTACCATCCATCAAGAAGTGTATGTCCAACGGTTTCGTAACGCAGGCAGTGTTACGCAACGTCCTCATCAAAGTCGATCAAGGACAGTAGCGGATGACAACACCACCACAACTATCCTTACTGCAGTAGCTGATAATCCACATACGAGTGTGCGAGCAATTGCAGGAGACATTGGATGCTGCAAAAGCTCTGTATGGAATGTTCTCCACAAGCACAAATTTCATCCATTCCATGTTCATTGCCATCAAGCTCTCTCGCAACGTGATGGCGATAGACGAATGGAGTACTGTAACTGGCTCCTCTGTCAAATTGATGATGTTCCGCAGTTCACAGCTAAGATAATTTGGTCTGATGGGGCATAGTTTTCACGGAATGGGACTGTTAACAGATATAACTTACATTATTGGGCAGACAGCAATCCACGCTGGTTGCCGGAAGTTCCGCATCAAGAAAATTGGCGAGTTAAAGTGTGGTGCGGAAAGTACAACACCAAACTGATTGGGCCTATATTCTATGACGGAACTCTCATAGGACAATGGTATAGAGGCTGATTCTCAATGGTGTTGTGTTCGATTTTCTTGATGAACTGCCCCTAACAGAACGGTCAACATGTTGGTTTCAGCAAGATGGAGCACCACCACACTTTGCTACTATTACTAGGCAATAGCTGGATAGCACATTTCCATCACATTGGATTGGTAGATCTGGACCAGAACCTTGGCCGCCACGATCGCCAGACCTCAAACCATTAGACTTCTTCCTGTGGGGTTATGTGAACAACAAAGTTTATGACACACCACCACCAACAGTAGCTGACCTTCAAGAAAGGATTGTAGCAGTTTGTTCCAGCATTCCAGAAACAATGACTAATGTGCAGAAACCGATTGTGACACGTGCTCAAATGTGCCTTGCAGTTGATGGTCAGCACATTGAACACTTTCTCGATTAGGAAGAAAAATCTTTCACTAAGATTTAAACGAACCAAATAAATTTTCTCAACATTTTCTACCTACCATGTCATTTAATGAACCTTCCTAATGGTGTGCTTCACCACAATTCAAATGTGTTAGAAACCTCAGCCAACCTGGCCAACCCAAACTGACCTTGAGTGACTCTTTCTCGACCATTTTCTCAAAATCTTTTAAGGAGAAGGGTGTGATTAAAAATTGTTTTAGCTCTACATGGTAGCAATCGGAAAGTTTTCTTTATCTTTAATAGTTTTCGAGTTAGCTAATGGATGACCTTAAATTTGAGGGTCAAGGTCAAATTTGAGTGCGGCAATGAATTCTCCCCCCCCCCCATTACCTATAAACCACACTCATCAGATCTCGCCTACCTGGGAGCTTTAAGATATCTGCCATATTACCAGACTTTTTGGACACCCTGTACAATGACTAAAATCTGTTTTGCTTAATTTTAAGATTCCGAAGAATATTACAATGTATGAAATGTCATTTGAAATTTACATAATTGACGGAACAGATCACGCAGATTTACGTGATTCCTTTTGTAGTTTTTCGTCCAAAGTCTCTTGATCGACGTCTAAGATTTCTTCCCTATCCAAGATCGAGGCAGATTCATCCAAATCTGCTGTAAATATCTCCATAAAAATACTCCAGAACGCGGCAACCTAGGTAGGTAAGTCGACGGTAATCTCGATCCTATCTCCGATAGAAATAAGAAATGGTGTTCGGTAAAAAGGAGAACACATAGCCTAACGCGGTCACTTGGCCACACCATGATATTGGGAAAGTCTTCAGATCATTGGCCGACCATTTCCCAATAGCAATACCTGTAGACTTGACTGGGTTGATAGAGCTCCCCATCGAAGCACTAAAGCATTAAAAACGTTCAAGGAATATGCATCAGAGCCACATCGTCGGCGTAGGTTAAGCGTCCGGACGTTGATCGACGTAACAGGTAACTCATATCCTCGAACATCTTTGTGGCAATTTAAATACTGAAGTAATGGCTCCAAATAGAAAATGTACAAAAGAGGGAACAAAGAAACATTCAAGAACCAGGTACGTTGAGGAACGGTACCTGCAGCTGATTCTGGAAGAGGAGGATTACATCACTTGATGGAACTGTTGTCACAGAACGAACATGGAATAATCTCCATCATACCAGGTACCCCAGCAAATGCATTGTCTACGAGGAATAAGTCAGCCATGATGACACATTAAGCTCTTGGTGGAATGTAGGCCCATGCTGATTATTATTCATAGTATTTGTCCATAGATCATACCATGCATTTTGCTGGCACAGTTGTTGAAACAAATATCCAGACAAAAAGATGTTATACCCTTCTGGATGTCAATTAAAATCCCCAGCGATCACTACAGGTAAAGATGTACACAGGAAACTGTCCATGTCGCTGAAGAAAGTTCGTTTCTCTACTATATCACATGGAGCATACTGTTTAAGCAATCAAACCTCAAAGCCAGACGGTGAAATATCCGTTGACATCACCCTGTACTCGCAGTCAAACACACAATTTACCACCACAAAGGAGGGGTCAAAAACGATGGTAAAAAAACCCTTTCTTATGTGGCGATGAAAAAATTGATAAAAAATTGTCCATCTGGATATTGACTGTGAAGACTAGGAAGATTGTAGCCACGTTGCGAAGGGGCTAATTTCACTTCTTGAAGAAGTAGAATATCTGTCTGTACATGGCGATGAATGTTGATAAGACTGATTGCTTAAAAGAAGAACCAAGAGATCGTACGTTCAGCGATATGACCTTGAGGAATTAGGTTGTCAGAGGCTGACCTGTATCGATGAAGAATTCAGACTTTCAGATGTAGAAATAGGCTCTGTTGTCTTGTGCCTCGGGGATCGAGCCCGACCCGGAGAAGAAGAACGGCTGCGCTGGCAGTCTGTGCAGCTGTCTCGCTCAGTAGAAGTGGAAGTAGCAATCTCATCTCTTCTGCTACGATTTCGTCTGGTTTTCTTCTTGCGTGACTATTTGCTGACACAAGATGACCCCGCTGTATCTGCGCTGATGGCTTTGTAGTCCCAGATGATGATGATAACCTGACCAAAGAGGATGATCAGGCGATCCGCAGTGGTTGCGACATCGATGCTTGCACTAGTGGGGGGAGGACTGGAAATTCCTCCTCTGCAAACACCGATCCAGAACACAATGAAACGTTGACATCTTCTTCTGCAGAGCTTTACTCTTCTACCATCGCGATGTCACTTGATGGTTGAGGAGGGGGGAAACTATTTCTCGAAATTTTGGAGGCAGAGGGGTAGGGGTTGGCATTTCCTTCCTTGGTTCTGCAGGAAGAGGTGGCAGAGATGGAGGAGAAGGCAGCGTGGCTCTGCGTGGTGCAGGCAGCTTTACTGGTGATGTCATCATTGATATCTGCTGGGACAACATATTCTAGGTGGTGCGATGGGGCTGCTGGTGATGCATCCATGGGGAGAGGTGGAAATGGTGTCGTTCGCACTCTTCGAGGTGGAGGCGAAGGCCGCATAGCTCTGCACGGCACTGGTGACTTGGCTGGTGTGTCATATTTTGTTGCTGTTGGGATGACATTCTTTTAAGCGTTGATGGTGATGCGAACTCCCTCTCCAGGCAACGATATTTGCCCACAATACGTTGACATGTATCACTTCTTCAGGAGATGACAATCCTTCCTGATGTGGGATGGTTTCTTGCAGTACCAGCAGCACTGCTTTTGCCCCTTGTAAGACAGAGACACGTTCTCAGTGTATCACAAGGTGTTCTGCGATGTCTTTATGTAGATTCATGTCTACTATAATATCACCAGTTTTGCAGGGGAGAATCCGTATGTTGCGGACACGAAACTTTCCGCACCTCCCTATAGTTAGCTGTGTAATCCTTCATGTATTTCTCGGCCATCAGTGGCGAAGCACCCCAGATAAGAATTGGTAGCTATCCGGGCTAAGCGTAAACTAGGTGGACGGTGGTTTGTCTGACCTAGATGAACTCGGCAGACACAATCCAGTCTGCCACGTTACACTGCCTATAGAGCATCCTCGATTCAGTTAGAGATAATCTCTGGAGGATAGCAACAGCGGGATCCGCAGACGGAAGCACAGGAGGTATACGCGTTTTTGCATATAAATTTTTCATAAACGATTCTATGGTGAAAGAACCATTGGCAGTCATTATCATGATGAATCCTCTCCCGCCGGTCACTGGGGGGGGGGGGGGGCACATGCACACACTGATGAACGAAGCGTGGAACACGAAATTTAGTCCAAACACAAAAGAATCAGTAAAAGTCAATTACGTAATATTCACTTAGCGAGCGGTCCAAGGGGCTGTTGGAGCTAAGGCAGATGGTGTAGCCTCAGCGAACGCCTAATCTTGAATCCTGAAGCTTGAAATTCTAGGCATCCAAGCCATTGAGGACTGCGCAACTTATACAAATGCCTCAGGAATGAGGCCCATTTGCAATTGGCAATGGATCATCAAAAGGCCATCAGGAATGTAAGATGAAAAGTCTGGTCTCCTTCGATGATCTCATATGTTGTGAACAGCTTCTTCAACGTGTACGGACCTATCTGTGACCATTCAAGGAGTAGAAAAGATCGAAGCTGAACGCCCACTTTCCTCCACATGAACGAGACTGATGGGAGGATTTCCTTGCCATCGACACCATTGGGCCAGCCAAAGTTCTTTGCTGATGAAAGCAATCGCAATCGCTAGGTCTACCTTTAATACCTCACTGGTAAAATCGTTAATGCAGAAGCGCACAGACTGAAATGAGAAGTGTGCCAGCCCATAATGCTGCTTCAAACAATCCCAGATCGACTTCGCGAACGGTCACTCCTAAAAAAAAATGGCTGACGACCTTGGCTACACCACAGAAAAGACATCCAGCAGACTCGACCACCTTCCACAGTTGAAGTCGTAGGGAAAAAAAAACGTGGTGCAGTAGTCGCCATTGGTAATCAAATAATGGTTTTTCAAAAGCAAAGGATTTTATAAGCTTTAGAACTGCTCCCCACAGGTAATTGGGGAAAAGTCGGAAGATGTCAGTTGTTTTTCCCCTGGGTCGGCCTGCTGAAAGAACCGCGAAAGACGTAGCGAACACCAATCTTGTGGATCTACATGGCGTAGCATCAGTAGAAAAATCACAATATCCAGAGAAAAAACCTTGTAAGTGTCCGGTTGATGGTGATGCATAACTACTAGCAACAAGGGAGATAATGGGAGCCCATTCACCTGAAAGAAAAACTTTAGGTGTGAGAAGAAAAATTTCGCCCACATAGGAGGAGGAGAAAGGAATCCCGAATCATTGCAGCTAATCTTTCAGCAATGAGATATCTCTTGTTGTTGGGTAAACCTAATCCGCCCTCTCTCAAAGGGAATAAACAGGAACGCTGCTCTTAATGGTCGATGGTGCTGAGCAGTCGCCTCCCACACACAGATCACAATCGCTCTACGTAGTCTCATGAGGGATTTATATGATGGCAAGGTGAATATGCACTTTGATGTATCTCATCTTGACAAACAGGTGTTGGAAAGCAAAAGTTTTAGTTAAGGCGAGTGATGCACTTCTCAGTCACTTGTTGCCAGTGTAAAAAGTCCATAGTCGGTTGGAAGGAAAACACATATCCTAACACAGTCCTAGCATTATAATTTGGGCACACCATGTAATTGGGAAATTTTTGAGATAGTCCACAGTCCAGTTCCCAGTAGATGTTGATAGAACTCCCCATCGAAGTACTAAAGTGGTCGAACCATTTTATAAAGAAACTCAAGGAATATGCATCTGATGCAAAAACACTATGTCGTCTGCATATGCCAATTCTTGATGTTAAAAGACGCTGCTGGTAGCTCATATCCTCGAACATCTTGGTGGAGATTCAAAAATTGCCATAATGGTTCCAAATAAAAGATGTACAGGAGGGGGAAAGAGGACACCCTTGCCTGACCCTTTAAAAGACTGAAGGTGGTGGATATGGAACAATTAATCGCCACACATGATGTGGCCGAGACATACAGTGCAGAAATAATCGTAGCAAAATTCCGAAAACGAAGGTGATGGAACACTTCAAAGAGAAACACGTGGTTCAAAAGCATTTTCCTAGTCAAGGATCAAAACAGCAAGAGTTTGATGATGAGCACAAGCTTCTTCCATCACGCACCGAATCGTAATCAAGTTGTCGGACATCCTGCGAGATGGAATAGAGCAGGATTCTCTGGGATTAATGAACTCGTCAGCGTAAAGTTTGAGTCTTAGTTGGTGAAGACCTTGTAATCCGTATTAAGTAGGGTTATTGGCCTCCACTGGGTGACGAGCTCAGGATTCGGCACTTTGGGAAGCAGGATGATTTTCCCAATGGTTTAGTCCGACGTGATAGAAGAAGAATTTTGGATAATCGAGTTACAAACTCTCACCAGGAAAGGCCCAAGAAGTCTCCACAAAATGAGTATGGAATGCCATCCATACATGGGCTGGACTGATGACGGCCGTCTGCTGACAGGAACTTCTTGACTTCGTCTTCAGTGAAAGGACGAGAGAAAAGCAGGTCAGCATCTTTGGAGAAAGATCTCAATGCCTCAATCTATTGCTTCGTGGTGATGAACAAAACGATTGGATTGCTGAAGAATGATGAGAAATGGGAGTGGAAATCTGACAAGATGTCAGAGTCAGAATCCACTTCTCCATCTCCCACCACCGAGCGATGAGATCGTTTCTTGTTGGCTCACTTCCTCTCCTCTGCGAATGCTGCTGATGACATGTACCTGATGTCAGCAGCCAGATGAGTTTGGGTCCGAGTGCTGCGCTAGCGGCTTTGCGGAACATTAGAGCATTGATCTCGCTCTTCACCTGACGAATCTCAGAAGCATACTCCTCCTTAGGGATGGAACAGTGAAGGAGTCGCAAGATTTCTTGTAGCATGAGAAGATGGCGACGTCGTTCTTCTCCTAGGAGATCGTAACCGACCTGAAGAAGAAGGGCTACGATGATGGCTTACTCAGCTGTCTCACTCAGAAGAATAGGAAAAACCAGTATCGTCCTTCTTGCTACGACTCCGTCTGGATTTTTTCTCGGGAGTAATCTTTGCCTTCGCAAGATGATCACACTGCAGGGGCGCTGATGGTTTCATAGTCCCAGCAGATGATGACATCCTAGATGATGACGACGTACAACCGATTCGTAATGGCTAGGACATCGTTGTTTGCTCTGGTGGAGGAAGAGCTGGAAATCCCCCGCAGTAAAAACAGAACCAGATCCCAACGAAACGTTGTCATCTGCAGAGCATTCATCTTCCACCATCGAGATGTCACCAGATAGCTGAAACGGGGTGACATCTCGAATCTCCGGGGGTGGAGGAGATAATGACGTCTTCTCCCTAGGCTCCAAAGGTAATGGCGGTGGAGATAGTGGCATCTGCACTCTCTAGGTTTCACGGGGAGAGGCGGTAGAGATGGTGTCATTCGCACTCTTCAAGATGGAGGCAAAGACGGCATAGCTCTACACGGCACTGGTGACTTGGCCAGCAATGTCATCTTTTGTTGCTGCTGGGACGACATTCTTTTAGGCATTGATGATAAAGCTGCTGGTGGTGCGAACGCCCTCTTCGGGCAATGATTGTATTTGCTCGCGATACGATTACACGGATCACATTTCTTAAGGAAAGGGCAGTCTTTCCTAACGTGAGACGTTTTCTTGCAGAACCAGCAATACTGCCTTGCCCGTTGTACGACACGAAGATGCGTTCTCCATGCACTACAAGGTTGTCTGGAATGTCTTTACGAAGATTCATGTCGACTACGATGTTGCCATCTTCTGCAGGGGAGAATCCGGATAAAGTGGATATGAGACCTATCTCAACTCCCCATAGTCGATCATGTAATTCTTCAAATAAGACTCAGCCATCAGCGGTGAAGCACCTGGGATGAGGATTGGCAGATATCCGGGTTCAGCATAACACAGGTGGACGGTTGTTTGTCTGACCTTAACAAAATCCGCAGCCACTATTCGGTCTGCCACATTTCGCTATTTCCAGAGCATCCTCGACTCAGTCAGAGAAAGCCTCTAATATAGAAATGGCGGCATTGCCAGATGGAAAAACGGGAGGAATACACGTTTTCGTGTATGAACATGCTGACGGAAAATGGTCTGTCGGCAACCATCATCACCATTTTCTCCATAGTGATGAAAAAGAGGAAAAAAAACAAAAGGAAAAAAAAATTCTGGGGGTGGGGGCGGAACCTCCCGCGGGGGCCACCGGGGGGAAGGCCACACTGTTTGGGGCCTGGTAAATTTCCTTGCGGCCCCGAAATATGGATACTTTAACAATGTAGCCGCTTCTCTTTACTCCCATTACTTTAACATAGAAGTCACGAAGTGCATAATTGGAAACGTGATGTGATAGAAAAAATCTAAAAGCAGATTCGGATTCCATATACAAATTACTACTAAGTACACTATGTGTAGTCTTAGTCACTAAATGCGTGTTGACTAGTGTTATTAAAAACAGTTTTATTTTTTTTTGCATTTTATATTTCATTTGAGGAAGGTAACCAATTATTTATTTTTAATAAGTTATTATATTATTAAACCGGGTGGATACAAAATTCAGCCCCTCCCCCCCTTTTATTTTTGTAACCGAAGCAGATATGTCAATTTTGATGAATCCAATGAATAGGAAATTGTGGGTGACCTATACCATGGTGCACTTTTCATCATCCCAAATATGTAAATTAGGACACATTCAAATCCTATCTTAAAAACCGTAACAGATACACGAAAAATTCGAATTGAAAACTTGTTCAGCATGGAATTCCGAACAAAAGAAAAGAAAAATCCAAAATCCGATGAACAATAGCAATTATTTGGAATTTACAAACAGCCACAGTGTAGCTTGCCATCCTGGAATTGTATGCTGACACATTCCTTTTATTTACTTTTCCTCATGAAAATGAATTTTATTATTGGTAATTTTGGTAATTTTTTGATTTTCATGTCGAACATTCAAATGTCTTTGTGAACTGCATTTGGAGGTAACTAATAAATTCAACATGTGATTGTTGGTGATCCGTTCATCGAATTTTGGAAATTTTAATTTTTGTTCGGAATTCCATGCTGAACAAGTCTGCAATTGGAATATGATGATTTTTTTAGAAATTTAATAATGAAAGTGTACTATAATCGTCATGAACTAACAAAATTTAAATAAAAAAAGAGTATGTGATTTTTAGTGGTACTTGTCCTTTAATGAGAGGAGTTTATTGAGTTTGGTTCTCTGGATTGAACGCTACAGCCAAAAAAATTAATATCTCGAAAAAGACTTACCCAATTGATATAAAATATACGCTAAGGCACAATTTAGGGTACCCTTTAAGTATGTATAATTTTTGTTTGGTTCTGCTATTTGCCGTTTCAGTGGAGTTAGCTGCACAAAATTGATCACATACACTGTACATATGTACATACATACGTACAGACGAATTTTCTTTTCAAAACTTCAACATATCTTTTCGAATCATGAGTTTTTAAGTCGATTTCAGCAAAAAAAAAAGTTTCTGAAACGAACACACAGGCCTTCACTCTTAGAGAGTGGTAGGCCAATACTGAAAGTTTTTCATAATCTTTTGGCCTTCACATTAATTCTATGCAATCATAAAATATCATATCACGGTCGTAATTTAATTTTTCCTTCCTGATCTCGATTTATATTAAAGGGAAATGCCCCTCACTTATTCATCACGAAATCTCGGGAAATAAGAAATTTATACTTTCGGGGCGATTTTATCTATTTCGACTTTAACGCGGACGAAGTCACGGACAACAGCTGGTCGTTAATAAATACAGATTAAATGTATTTTTTCATAATTGTTGAAATCGATTGAAAACATTAAAAAAATTCACTTTTTATTAAAAATTTATTTGTTTTACACAAATTTTTTTTCTCATTCTTTTATGTTTTGTTACGAAATACGGAGGATTGATTCAGATAAAATGAGACGACTTTAAACGCTACGTATGACCTTGACGGAATGTGATTTGCATGACTCGTCCACTATTCATGGGGATTAGCTTTGTATACACTTGTTGCTGTTATTTGGGACATTTCGTGCTGAAACATGGCTTCCAAAATCACAGCTTTTTGGGAAGGGTATATGTTTGGCCTTTCCGACGCTAACTTGAGTCTTTCGTGCATTGTGGAATTATGCAAACGAAATGGTATTGTGGTATCCAAAGCTACTGTGGGTCGAATAATCAAAAAGAACAAATTGCGACCATTTAATGAACGTGGACGAGCAGAGAAGCAGACCAGAAACAAACGCCCAGCTCAGGTGGTGCGAGAAATCCGGTCTGAAGTGCTGAAAGAAGTCTAGCCCAAAGGAAAGGTAGTTCACAGGCAACAGTCTCCAGGATAATTCATGACAATCTTGGGCTGGAGCGACGTCATAAAGCGCGCGGTCACAGACTGTCGGCCAGGCACGTGCAGGAACGATTCACCAACGCCAGAAAACTGTATGAAAACCATCTTGCAGGTGACCGATGGAAGTGGGTTGTCTCCTTGGATGAAGCTTGGGTGTACCTCGATGACACCAACAAACCCAGGGCAATTTACTATCGCGAAAGAAGAGGGCAAGGAAGTCGCCGACCAAGAAACCGTTGATGGGCTATGGAAAGTGTGTCAGCAGGTGTGGAACGAACTTCCCATGGAGTCCCTCAAACTCAGCCTACTTCAGTGGAAATTACGGTGCCGGGCGATAGTCCAACAACGTGGCTCTCACATCGAACACAACAGATGGTGGCGCCATGGTATTACACCATCGTAACAGAACTGCCAAGTCGTCTCATTTTATCTGAATCAACCCTCCGTATACACACTGAACGACCAATTTATTAGAGACACCTCTTACGGAAAATGGATCGGCCTTCCAGTGACACCCAAACAATGGAACAAGCCGAAGCGGTGTATAAAAGGGATGCATTGGATCCAAAGCGGGTATATAGTCAGCTTTGATTGGATCACAAGTTGCAGTCAGCAGCAGAAGTGGATTGAATATGGGTAAATCCAAGGATATGACCGACTTTGAACGAGGCATGATCGTTGGAGCTCGACGGGCGCAGTAGAGCATTTCGTAAAACGCGAACCTCCTCGGGTTTTCCCGTGCAACAGTGTCAAGGGTGTTCCGTGAATGGCAGTTATACCAAAAAACAACCTCCAATAAACACAGCTCTGGACGATACAGGGCCATAGATGAACGAGGCCAATGGCGACTGGCACGAATCATTCATAGCAACAGGACGGGAACAGCCCAACAAATTGCAGCGCAGTTCAATGAGGGAGCATCCCAAACCATTTTGGAGCACACGGTGCGACACACCTTGCACCGAGCTGGATTTAACACAGGCGGCCAGCACGGGTACCGTCGCTGTCACCGCAAAATAGGAAAGCGCGCTTGCTATGGGCACACAGGCATCGTCACTGGACCTGGATGAGTGGAAGAAGGTCGCCTGGTCCGACGAATCGCGGTTCCTGCTTCATCATGCGGACAGCAGACTGCGCATCTGGCGCAGACAGCACGAGGCCATGGACCCATCCTGTCAGCAGAAAACCGTACAGGCGGGTGGAGGAGGCGTGCGAGTCTGGGGTGTCTTCTCTTGACACATTGGGTCCACTGATATCCGTAGACACATCCCTGAATGCGACACACTACCTGAACACTGTTACCGATCAGGTGCACCCTTTCATGATGACTGTGTTCCCTGGTGGTGACGGACAGTGTCAGCAGGACAATGCCACAGATTATTTATTACACAGATGGGACAATCAATGTTAAAGTAGTGGAAACAGCAGGGCTCATTGTTTTCACGTCATCGATTGTTGCAAAGTCCCTCTGTACCGCCGGGCGTGCTGTTTCGAAACATTGTCTTTCACATGTATTTTGATGTTTAATAAAGAACTATTCTCTATGAAAATTTCCTAAATCACATGCTATGTATTTTTTTACGTGATGGAAAGTACATTACTCATTGTTTTTTTCTTAAATCCTACAATTTAGTATAGTCACCGATTGCTGCGAGTGGGACCCAATCACATGACCTGTTTCCATTTTCTCCATAAGGACATCATCATTTGCGCCATCTGTGTAATAAGTAATCTGTGACAATGTTCCCTGTCACCGTGCTCGAATGGTCTTGGACTGGTTCGAGGAACATGACGCGGACTTCCACCTGCTTCAGTGGGCAGCTCGTTCGCCCAATCTCAACCCGATCGAGCATTTACAGGATGAAGTGGAGAGAACCATCCGACGCCTTACCACACTACTGTCCAACCTTTACCAATTACGGGACACTGTGATGTCAGCCTAGGCTGCTGTTCCTCTGCAACGGTTTCAACACCTTGTATTCACGCTTAAAGAGGCGCAACATGCTATTAGTGGGGTATCTCTAATAAATTGGTCGTGCAGTGTACGTTTTACTTATCTTTAAAATTTCAAAGAGATTTGAAAAATTAGCTTGAGATAAGATTTTTAAAATAAAAAGTGTCAAAAAAATGTATTTGTTGATAAATGGAAATTTTTCAAAAATATTTTGGGAATTTTAAATACTCCATTAGGTACTATCAAATTATAATAAAAGTTTTAAATTTCACGGCATGTTGTTTTTGAAGGGCCCACTTCAGGAATTCTTACCCATATAATAAAACATACAGTACTAATTTTGAATCGATTTCTTTCTTTGTTCAAGAGATACAACGTAAAGTCAATAATTAACGAGGCAAAGGATATTTCACATTAATTATTTAACAAAACTCAAAACTATTGTTTGCTATTGTTTAGGCATTATCTCATTTTGACACTATCGCAGAATCCCATGCTCGTAGAAAACCTTTGGCTGCTGTTTGAAGCAGTTGTGCATGCACTTCATCGTCCATTTGAAACCGTTGTCCCCGCAGTGCATTTTTGAACTCACCGTAGATGTAGAAGTCACGTGGGAACAGATCTGGACTATAGGGATGGGGTGGCTCAGGACTTCCGAGCAACTTCCTTCATGAAAGTGTTAGTTCCACTCCTAAACTCCGGCCCGGGAAATACAGTGCTGCTCCCCATAAATCCTTTCCATTTGTCGATGGTTTTACGACCTTCTACATCTTCAGCTGTCAAAAAGTTCACAATACTCCGCTGCTCCTCTTTGGATGCATCATTACGCGTCGCTTTCAAAAACGAAATGATTGGACACTGCCGCTGCTCTGTTATCATGCTTTGCTCATTTTTTGCCTGTAACAGTCGAAATTGCAAGGACTCTTAAGATAATTTATTTCATAAATTTTTTCGTGTTTATAAGATGAATTTTTTGAACAGTTGTTATGAGAGATATCCTCCCGTTTCTGGCTTGACGCTGAGGCAGACGTTATGTGCTGGGTTGAAGCGAGAATCGAAAAATGAAATTTAACCTAGCTTCTCCCGCTGATTTCGGGAACCCAGTGTAATGGCTAAAAATGATTTATAAAAGGGTTGATAAAAGTGATTTGCGAAAATTTAATCGTACATTTTGCCCGATGATTGGATTTTTTCTTCAATTTGAAGAAATCAAAGACAGTCCTCCGAAGGGGCTAGCGATTGGAAACTTAAATTATGTCACGGAATCTCTTCGGCAATCAAACATTCCCGTGATGAAGTACGAGAAATGTGAAACTGCTAAGAGTCCTGCTGCCCAATCCAGTAATGTAGGGAATAAACTTTGGCCATGAATATCTTGGTTTGTCGCAAGCTATCGGGCATTTATATTTTCTCTATAGGAGGAATTCGATTAGGACCCCATCCAACAGCACTTTCTTATGGTGGACCTAAACCATGGAGCGGTGTGAGTTCTTCAAGACCCATCGAGAGCATTCGGAAAAGAAAAAGCTGGTTTCGAGGAAAGATTAGTGTGTCTTCGTGGGCAGCAAAAGATCGTCTGTGTTTCTAGCTAAAACTAGGTTTATGTTCGGCAGTCCCACCCCTTACTGACGTAAATAATTAATCTATTTGTTCGGAGCCTCATTGACTTCTGATGTTCCTCCCCCCCCCCCCTCCCCCGACTTACCTGCTTCCCCCGTCGTTCAACCAGAAACCCTAGTGAGTAGAGCACACTCCAACTTGAAGCATTGCTTAGCAAAGTAATAAACTGGAAAAACTGTCCACCTAAAGGAAATAGAAAAATAATATCAGACCTTAACCTAAAAGTAAAATGAACAAAAGAAAATAATTTATAACTTACCTTTTGAAGTGTGAAAATACTCTTTTGAAGTGAACGCTGCAGACAATTAAGATGGAAGGGTTGGGCTCCATATAAAATTATTGGTCTTCAGAAAGGAACTCTGATAAAAAAAATCGTTACCTTCGAAATAATTTTGATGATTTTCTTTTAAATGATTAATTTGGTAAACATATAAGTTGGACGATTTTTAATTATTATTATTTTTTTTTTTTTTTTACTTTTCTGGCCACTGAGGCGAAAAGGTTGAAAAACAAACCTGGAGAGAAAAACTACGCAACAGGCAAGGTCGTTTTGAAAGACAATGAATGATATCTTTACTTATTGATTAAACGAGAAATGTATTGTTGGAGTTCGATATATAAATAAGTTCAGATAAAGTGAAGAACATTAACGTTATAGACTTTAAAAGAGAAGAAAAGCCAGTTGTAATATTGTAGAATATGAAAGATAATAATGAAATGATTAATATAGAATTGTATTAAAGCCTAGTGGTATTTTAATGAGACATCCATTCAGATTTCCGTTTTTTCATAAGGGGCAACCTTATGAATACTTGAGAGGGGTCCAGGGAGGTTTCCAGTGGTTTAATTCTCAAAGCCACCCCTATTGATTGAAGATAAAGGCTGAGGCGTCATAGCCCCACCTACCGAGAGTCCCGAAGCTCCCCAATTAAACGTTACAGATGGAGTGAGTTTTCTTTTTCTGATACTGGAATCAAGTTTGTTGAACTATTGTCTAAAGGTTGCATCGTCAAAATGTTTGACGAAAGATCTGACAAGGCTTATTGCTAAGAGATATTTATCAAGGATTTGAGGAATTATTAGACAAAGAGGGTGAAGTGGTAAAGATAATTTTTAATTGAACTCTTTAACAGGATAAAAAGACACTATGGAAGTGGATCAGCGAACCAAGCTATTAGCAACCTTGTACTTAAGCCATTTTCCTCCACATTTTTTGACCGTGAATGCCATCGATGAACTAAATGGATATTTACGTCACCCCAGGACTGACTACAGCCCAGATCTTGGATAGGCACTTAAATAAACTACATGACGAAACTATTTTACACCCAGACATGACTGAATGGGAATTGATAGTCATAGAAAAATTTATTACCAGAGATCTGCAACAATACACAAGTTGTGCAGACTATTAGGGGTCAGAACGAGTGAACCGAACTCTTGAAAGACAAGTGGAGGTGTTAGGGGCTCTGCTCAAGGAAAGTAAAGAGGACATCAAGAAATATCGGCAGCGACTGAATACTGCGTTGTTCAATGGATATATGGATGTTGGTGGTTATGTAGCAATCTAGAGAGTCAGGCTCTAGTTCACAAAATACCTATGCCTTTGTTAAGAAGAATATTCCCATTACTGGTAGAAGCACACTTGGCACCTTGGTTAGGGGAACTATTACAAGAGGCAGAGTCCTGGCCCGATGCAAAAATGCGACTATATGAGAGATTTGGTGATTCGAAGACCAAAGCAGAGTACAAGTGGGTGTTGTAAACCCGTAGGCAATCCGAATGTGTGAGTTTCATAAAATTTTATTCGGACTTGCGGAGTCTTAGTGCTACTTTGCTTCAACTTCGAACCAAAAGTGAACTTGTTGAATTAGTGGTGGCCAATATGGTGGACTATCTCAGGCAAAAGGTCCAACCCTCTTGGTGAAGACCGAAAGAAAACTAATATCACTTTGCACGGAGTGGGAACGTGTTTGGACCACCACCGGCAAAAACCGAAATCGAGAGCGAGAATCTTCAATCAGAGTGGAAGAAACAGAGACGACTAAGAAAGGGGACACGAGTGATGCCACCTCTGGAACAGTAAAGTTCAGATGTTGTGACTGCGGGCGGCTGAATACATTGTACCGAAACTGTGATTGCTAGAGGGGGGAACGTCGACGAATCTCATTAGGGGGAAGTAAGGTACCAACTTTCCCTTACTGGATGGTGTTCACCTTTTATGACACAAATAAATCATCCGCATAACATGTTTTTTTACGATCTTCTATCGGACAAACTTAGATAAAATTCTTTAGCATGGATCGTTTATTATTGAAATTAGATGAAAATACATTTAGACTGATAGAAGATGATGGACCTAAAGACTTAAAAAAGTAATAGCCGATTATGCCAATCTCCATAAATTAAAGGAAAATTGGAAAGTGCCATGAAAAGATAAGTCAGATGGACTCGCATCAAGATACCTTTCTCAGAAATGAAGTCCTCCTGAATTTTATTGTTGCCAAAGAGGTTAACGGGAACTCCTCACATCCAAAGTTCGCTCGATGTGCTGAATGGAATAAAAAAGGAAGCGCTTTGACAATTCAAGAATATATTTTCAGAACAAATTTTCGGCTCAAGGACGAGCTTCGTGTTTGTTGGCGGGGGACCGTAACACTCAAAAAAACTTAAACTGTCGAAATTGGTCATTTCATGCCGTACACGTAACATCTATCAACTACATTTCAGGCTAGTCTCCATGTTGCTGAAACTCATAGTTTTGGTGCAATATCCTCTGCCTCGTTATTTATTGACAGTACCTAATATAATAGGAAGTACGGACTACAAGACTTTAAAATCACCCTGTACAAAATTTTCTTATTAAAAATAATATTCCTATAAAAATATGAATTCACTCTTCTTTAGCATTCTTATAAATGACACTCTTTAGGATTGCATATCTTAATAAGTTTTTGTTTTATTCATCGCTCATCAAATTTTTTCTTGAACTTTATTCATCTTTTACCCCTGCACAGACAATTGTTGGAGAGTTGCATAGATAAAGAAGACTTCACTGAATTTGCCAACATTTGGAATAGTATTGTAATCGTTAATAATCCATTTTACCTAAAGCTATTGCTAAGATTGAAAGTAAGTTGTAGAAATACTTTGGTTTCAGTTATTTCTATAAGGTGTGTCCAAATGAAAAGGACACTATGGTTATATCTAACGAATATTTTAATTACAGAATATTTTAAGTACAAAATACTTGACATACAGTTTATGTGCAACATGATGCTTACATATAATTTGCCTTTGATATGTTTCCAGCAGGTGGAGGGTCTTCTTGGCCACAAGTGGCTTAGCGTTGTCCTGGAGCAGCACTATCAATTTTGAGAGCTTCTCTCTGCACTTGTTTTCGATGGCCCGTTTCGGCTTCAGCAACATGTTGCAGTACCATTCAGCGTTCTAGCCAGTCGAGGAGTATGGGTCCTACGTCGAAAAAGAAACTGAGCATCACTTTTCCAGCCTTCATGGCAGAGTGAGCTGTTTTGGGACATGGGGAGCCGGCATGATGCTACATCCGTTGACAAGCATATTTACCAACTTCGATTGGATACAACGGTGCTACAGTGAAAGTCTCCTTTTCATTTGGGCACACCACATATTTACTAATCAAACGCTCTTATTTGAAATACAAGCTTTCCTGCAGTAGGATGTTCATAGCTTGATTATGTATTCCTGGGATTATTTTGAGTAAAAAGTCCAAATCAACATAGATTTGAATTGGCAATGGTTTCTCAATAATAAGAAATTTGAAATTAATAATTTTATTAACAAGTTATGATATAAAGGGTATACATAAATGAATATCTCAACTTTGCAGGGCTATTAAAAGAAAACAAAAAAGTACAACCTTGCTGTTCATCGAAAATCAAACATAACAGTTGAAAGTTTAAATTCAACACAGTTATAAGACATCACTCCGTGCGAGTTATAAAAAAAATCGCACAGAGTGATGTCAGGGCAGAGATAGAAGGCAGACAGATGTTGTCAAATATTTTGGAATTGTTAAGATTACAGCATAGATTACTTATTGAAGTATGTATAAGTAATATGTGAACTACAGTGTCCACCATAATCATCGACTGTAACAAAATTCAAAGTCTAGCGGAGAAGTCCCACTGTGTCCAGAAATAAAAAGTTTAAGAGAACTAACCGCCGGTTGCAACAAGGTCAGTTAATACTAATTATTCGTTAAAGTCCCAACTAAAACTTTTTGCCCTGCACCAAGCGAGATTAGGACTTAACCAGACGTTAAGTAGCAGTTTAACTTGTTTAAACGCTCGATGACCACAATTTAGCTCCATGGTTAGCGAAACAAAATGGCATTCCGAAACAGCAATATATTTTTAACTGATTGGATAAAATAATTATCAAACAGCTAAATGGATAGCTAGTTACATAAGCAATTTGGATAAGCTAATTGTATAAACTATACAGGGTGTTTTTGAATTGAGTACAGATTTTTTGGGAGATGATAGAAGAGGTCCTTAGAAGTATTTTTCGTCATATGAACATGGGGTCCCCGCAGCTCCGTTTACTTACAATACTGCATTGAACAATTAAATGACACCGGGACGCAGTGTGCGTTGGTAGGCCTAGATTATTTTATTTTTAACAATTAACACAAGCAATGGTGTACTCCGAACCCGTAGATACCGAAGAAGAATTGGCGGCTCGTGAAGTCGCGGCAGCAGGTGACAACAGCGACCGTGCAAATCAATTGTTTCCATCCATCATAAGGCGTTGCGAATTGTGCTATGAAGCAAATGGCGGTCATTTCGAACAATTACTGTAAAAGTCATACAGTAGATTGCTGGTGTTAAAAATAAAATAATCTAGGCCTACCAACGCACACTGCATCCCTGTGTCATTTGATTGTTCAATGCAGTATTGTAAGTAAACGGAGCTGCGGAGACCCCATGTTCATATGACAAAAAATACTTCTAAGGACCTCTTCTATCATCTCCCAAAAAATCTGTACTCACTTCAAAAACACCCTGTATAGATAAGCAATTTGGATAAGCTCTTATAAAAAAAAGGATAAGCCATTTGGCTAAGCTACTTATCAAACAGCTATTTCGAAAAGCTAAATTGATAAGCTATTTGGATAATCTAATTATCAAACATCTATTTGGATAATGGCCGGTTGCAACAATGTCAGTTAAAACGGGTATAATCTTCAATTAGTTAAAGATTGGTTAAGTCCTTTAATCGGGAAATGTTGCACCGGCCCTAGTTATGTCTCGGTTAGCTAACTGGAT
This sequence comes from Rhysida immarginata, assembly GCA_023313115.1. Taxonomy (NCBI): domain Eukaryota; kingdom Metazoa; phylum Arthropoda; class Chilopoda; order Scolopendromorpha; family Scolopendridae; genus Rhysida; species Rhysida immarginata. The sequence goes on along the minus strand of JAHWFO010004704.1, from coordinate 307,479 downwards.
GTAATTTGAGTAACGAGGACTGTGATTGGTTCGTTTTGCTCCAATTAAACTTCCGGTCAACATGGTTGATTGTTTTCAATTACAGTAGTTGTTTGTTAACTAGAATATCCATATAGCGTATTGATTTAGCTGTTTGATAATTGGCTTATCCAATTAGCTGTTTGATAATTACCTTATCCATTTTGCTGTTTAATAATTAGCTTATCCAAAGTGTTGCTTGAAAATTAGCTTCTCCATTTAACTTATCCAATTAGCTGTTGATAATTAGACTATCCAAATAGCTGTTAGATAACACTGGTCGGCGAAAAAAAAAAAGTTCTCCCTGCAAAAAAAAATAATATGTGAATAATACAGGGTGTTCATAAAATGTAGGATAATAAACACCTAACGTGATCCTTTGCATGAAGGCAAACTTAAAGTTCCTTATGCAAAATATTCTAAATGAAAAAATTATTAATTCCGGTAATCGGCAAAAATATAAAACAATAATTGCAAAAAAGCAGAAAAAATATAAAAGGGAAGAAGAGATGTGGATTTGTTCAATACAATAAAAGAAATAAAAGACTCTTTAACCACAACAAATTTTAACAAATTTCTTGTATTTTTCTTTTTAAAATTTGTTGTGGTTAAAGAGTCTTTTATTGTAAAATATTCTAAACTCAAATTTTAAGGGTCTAAACACCACGCGAAGTTTTCTAAAAGCTGGCGGAAAACGTCATTTAATCTCAACAATTGCCACAGTTTTCTCGTGGCATAGCGCAGTCCATTATGTGAAGTGTTGGTGCAGAAAGTTCATAAATGACGTAACGATGTCATTTTTCTAGATTGTAAATTTTGAGTTTTAGACATTTTCGATATGGAACTTTTTGCTTATATTGATGTATGGAATCACGCTATGTAATTATTATCCTGCATTTTATGAACAGCCTGTATAACTTTGACATTCCTAAATCTAAATATGACATCCAAATTGCACCATCACGTACCATTTTTAAGAGAATGTTTTATATTAAAAATATATTTTATCACTTAAAAGACTAATATATTCATTTACAATTCTACATAAACATGAAAACATGAATAAAGCTATTATTTTTCACCATCTTATGAAACCTCATTTTGTTGTCTTTTGCCTCTTGTATTGAGCTTTTAGCATCTCCCGTAGAAGTGTCCAGCAGTAATCCGCTAACACATTTTGATTCACTTTGTCGCTGTATCGCTTTTTAAATGTAAAGCGCAAGATGATAATAGTAACAAAAATATAACTCGTAAAACGATTTTCAAATATGCTGAAAATAAGAATATAAAAATTTGTTGTTTAATAATACAGTAATATTTTATATGTATATAAACAATGGCGAAAACTGCAAGCAAATTTATGTATTCGATTGCAGCGCTTACGCGAATCTTTCCAAACACGCGTGAAATGAGAAATGAAATGCTCGCACGTCTAAATGTTTTAAACTACTGCACCTATGTTCTTTTTCACTGCTAGAGTCATTCATTGCTTCTTAATCAAAGTTACCATAAACGCTAGGAGAGAAAAATCATTGTTGCAAAGTATTGTGGGGAAAAATCTTGTAAGCATTCCAAGGAGCTTTAGCTATGATGCAAACCTAATTTTAAATTTGAATATTTCACTTTTACTTGCAGTTGGTTTAAATAAACAACGGAAATACCTTTGATTCTATCCACACTCCATCTGTTTTATTGCTTCACGTTCACGTTAAAACACAAAACAATACAAATTACTTGTCTCGTAAACGATGCAGATGCACAATAGTTATAGAGTATTAACATGATTATTTCAGGCAGACTAGATGTAAACAGTGGCAGATCAGTAAAAAATTGCAAACTTAAAACAATTTGTATGTTGTCTATTATAAAGGTGTACGTTTATCATGGCTTCTCGCATTCTCTACATTATAAGCTACACAGGCCGTACAACATGAATAAGATTACAACAGCCGCTAACAATTCAAAACGGCAATTATTTGTTGATAATAGGCCTAATATTGAACAGATTAAAAGCACAACACTCTTTAACCACAACTAAAAAAGGCGTTAACTAGTGCAAAAGAAATAATGTGTTCCTAAATAATTTCCTAAATTCGTGCAAAAGAAATAATGTGTTCCCTAAATTTATCGAAGGTATTAAATTCAAGAACAGTAAAGATCCTGGCCTCAAAAATATATTACCAATGGTCAAACAAAAAGGGTTGAACATGAAAATAGGATTTCTAAACTACAAACTTACTATTACAGAGGCTAAGGCTTATGCGTTGCATTTAAAACTAAGCAATCAGATGACCAAAAAGGATTGGGACAAATTTCTCTTAAAAATTAATTTTGTAAATGGGCAAAAAATCAATCGAAAAACTACAAAACTAACAAAAAAATTGGAAGTCATCATTAAGCATCATAAACCACTTATTAACAAAGAGGTTAACAGGGATAATGTAATTAACCAAACAGATTTAACATTCCAGGACTCGGAACTAGATTTTCTATCGAAGGGTCTAAAATTCGCTATAAATAACAAAAGTCAGGACATTCAACAACTAGTTTGTAATATTGAAGGGGGAATAAAGTACTTACCCAACGCCCATAAAAATACTATAAGAGAACAATGTAAAAAAGTATTAGCTAAAAATTGGAACAATTACGAACCAGGGATTAATGAAAAGAAGTCTAAGGAAATTATTAAGTCTTTGAACGGCAAAGATTGCCTTTATCTTAAAAGTGATAAGGTAATAATACTGTTCTTTTAAGTAAAGACGATTATTATACCAGAGTTGACAAACTAGTTGCAGAAGGTCCTTTTGAAGTTTTCCAGAAATTCTCCTTATCTAAATTAAATACAGAAGTTAAAGAGGTGGTTAAAAACAGTCCTAATCTAATTCCTTCCAACATCGCCAAAAGCTTAATTATTAGTAATCCCGTTGTGCCAAGATTGTACGCCTTGCCCAAGACTCACAAACCTGGCAACAAGATGAGACCAATCGTCCCAAACATCGATTCTCCGACGTACCGGGTCTCTAAATTTGTAGCCCAATTTCTAAAAACTTTGAAATTATCAGAATTCGATAGTTTAGTTACCAATAGTTTAGATTTAATTAGTAAAATTAAAAATAAGGTCTTAAAAGAAGGGGAAATACTTGTGTCATTCGACATTATCTCTTTATTCCCCAGTATCCCAATTCCAGAAACCATTAAATTTCTGAAAAAGATTTTGAAGAAAAATCAGATTCCCAAAAATATTAGAAAGGAATGTAAAACTTTAGTTAATTTATACGTTAATAACAATATCTTTAGTTACAAAAACAAAGTTTATAAAATGGTTGGGGGCACTCCGATGGGATCTTGTTTAAGCCCTATTTTGGCGGAAATTTTCCTTAAAAATTTTGAGGACATTTTAAAATCTTCTGATTTCTACTTTCCGGACACTTGGTACAGGTATGTAGATGATGTATTCACGATTTTTGATACCACCAAATGTGACATTGGTTCGTTTGTCCAACACATCAATGGTTTCTTTCCGTCAGTACAATTCACGGTCGAGACTGAAAACAATCAGTGCCTTCCGTTCTTAGACATTAAGATTTCTAGGTTTAAAGAGTCGCTATCATTTGATGTGTATAGAAAACCTACAAACAGTTTAAACTATATACCTAATGATTCCAGTCATCCCTGGAACCAAAAACTTTCAGCTTTCATCTATATGATAGATAGAGCATCGAATATTCCATTGAGCCCGTCCAAATTTAAAAAAGAAATAGCCATTATTCAAATACGGCCAACAAAAACGGGTATAGGTCCAAGCTTATTTTGGATTTAGTTAGAAGAAGAAGGTTTAAAAAGTTCTTAGCAGGAATCGCTACTTTTAAAGGAACATAAATAACCGGAAAATCATTTCCTTGCCCTACAACAAGGCTCTTATAAGCGGAATAAGTTCGATACTTAAGCCCTTTAATGTCTCTCTCGCTTTCAGCAATCCAGGTCAAATGAAGCAACTGCTGGGCAATCCTAAGGACCAGATCCCACCACTACAAAAATCAGACATCTACCAGGCTCAATGTAACCAATGCCCTATGATGTACAAAGGGCAGACGTTCCGAAGCATAGAAACAAGATTTAAGGAGCATTTAAACCACACAAGATTTGGCAGAAGCAACCAGTCAGCCATCGCGAAGCATTCCCTGGATACGGGCCACGAATTTCATATGAATAGTGTGAAATTAATAAAATCGGTCAATAAAAAATACTTGTTAGATTCTTACGAAAGCTTAGCTATAAATAAAACGGATAAGCAGTTACTGTTAAATTCGGACAGGGGCCCCATTGGTGAATCTAGTTTGATCCAATGGGTGGCCCAGTTACCAAAACGGTGATCACGTTTTCGGATTTTTTTTTTGTTTCTATTGGTTATTGTTCACTATATATACCTTGCTAATTCAATAAACAAGTCGAAGTCCCTAGGAAGCATCCTGGGAACCTAGGCTGAGGACGATCAGGACGATCAAAACGGACTAGCTCTTCAAGGTATCACTCTACTCTCTTTTCAGGTATCATTTCATTATTCTCATTTCACGGTGCGCCCTTTTCAGGGCGATATTCACCTTCTGTTACGTCTTATGTGCTGGTCCCTGGCGTAGGAATTAATATTCCCGTAAGCCAGTGCATCAAGACGCTCATTATCCTTCTGGGTCCCTGGCGTTGGGATGAATTTCCTCGCAAACCTAACTAAGGACATTTTCTCATATCATCTATTATTATTCTAATCATTCACGAGCGGGTCCCTGGCGTAGAATTAATTTTCTCGCAAACCTGACTTGTTCTTTTTTTTCTTAGAGCTAGGTGCGTCCTTCTTAGGACGGCTTCTTTAGCACACACCTAGCTGCGAGGTTACTCCCCCCCCCCCCTGGTTCTATACATTTATATATGATGGCTTCGTCCAAATTAACCAAGCTGAAGTCGGCTAAAGAGCATTTGCTAGTGGCGGATGGTAAAACTGTGTCCTGCGAAAAGGCCTACCGGGATGCCTGCTTGGATGCTAGGTTTGCTGCTTTTGACCTAGTGTTCAACGAAATGTTAGAAGCCCTCCGGGATGAAATAAACGCTAAGTATAGTGCACTGGAGGAAAAAGTCGAATCCCTACACAAAAGTTTTGAGGAGAAGTTCGAAGGTATCAATAAGGAAATTAAGGACTCTCGTAGAGATGTCATTGACAAGATAAGTGAACTTAAGGAAGCCTTTGGGAAATGCTCCGGGACTCCAAAGGCAAGTAACTCCACGGAAGATAATCCAGTTGATAACAGCAAGGTAAGTAATGTCTTAAAAACTATTTCCTCTTCTAATAGTATGGAGTCTATGGATATAATAGAAAATAGTGACTGTTCGACAAATGGTGGCTGTAAGAGAAGTCACTCTGACGGAACTGATGAAGAAGTGGACGACAGTCCCTGGATTGGTGTCACTAATAAAAATTTCAGAAAAGGCACGAGGATCGATAACCTAAAGACCGTCTCCAGAGTAAACAGACGAAGTCGTCAGCGCGACTAGAATGAGGAATCCGAAGAATGTACAAGGTCGCTCGGCTAATAAAGACCATAGGATCACGAAGAGGTATGTACCGCCAATTATCGTGCGGACTCATGGCGTCCCGTTTAGGACGATTTTAACTGAGCTCGAGAAGCATGTTCCAGTCGAAAAGATTGCCGTTCATACGGGCAGAGCTGAAACCGTCAAGGTTAAATGTGAAGATGAAGAAACACACAACAGGTTAGTCTCTGGCATTATATCTGATAATATTTTAAAAATTCAGCATCATCAACTAAAGTCGGAGAAGGTCTTGAAATACGTAATTCGTAATGTGGATGTTACCTATGACCTCGATGACTTCCAAGAAGACCTAAAAAGAGCCAACTACTTCCCGGAAAAAGTTATTCGATTGAGGAAAGCCAAAGGATCCATTGATATGCCAATGGTTTTGGTTCTACTCCCGAACACCGAACACAACCAGTCATTGAAAAACATAACACGTATTGGGCCGCTGGCAGTTTCAGTGGAGGCCTTTCGAGGGAAGAAGAAGCCACTACAGTGTTACAACTGTCTGCGCTTCGGACACGTATCCATGGGCTGCACGGAAGATCCTCATTGTAATAAATGTGCTGAGGGGCACCAGTCAAGAGATTGCCCCAAGATCAAAGGACAAGACCCCCCAAAATGCATCGGATGTGGTGGACAGCACACATCAAGCTACACGAAATGTCCAAAATACCCCCAGGTTCAAAGGATGTCTAGTTCTAAAGTGACAGCAGGCAAATCCTATGCTGCCGCTGTGTCTACGCCGGAAGATAAAGGTCTCAACATCAACGACCTACCAGGTATGTATAAACAATTAGGACGTATCTTTAATCTGTTTTCTAATCTAGGCAAAAGTTACCCACAGTTGAGTGGGCTCCTTACGACCAACTAATTTTAGTATGGCTGCACAACGTTATACTGTAATCAACAAAGGTGAACTTCGGTGCGTGATATGGAACGCTAAGGGCATTGCCCGAAAGCGTATCGAGTTTCACAACTTTCTGATAAATCAAGAAATCGACGTGGCTTTCCTCTGTGAAACTCACCTCAAACCAAGCCAAGACTTCAAGCTACCTGGCTATTGTGTGTACCGTAAGGATCGAATGGCTTCAAATGCTGCAAGATGTGCGTCTGGGGGCGCTGCGATCATCATTAAGAGGGGAATTCAACACCAAGAATTAGTATCCATCATTGGCGTCTCCTGTGGTGAAGTGAAGTTCGTAGCGCTCTACAATTCACCTAAGCATTATCTTGACATTTGCGAGCTTGATGAACTCTTCAGTGGTGACACCCCAGTCGTCCTGGCTGGTGACCTAAATGCCAAGCATCCAAGGAACTCCAGAACGCAGAATTACAACGGCATGATTCTCTATAGGTACATACAAGGTAGAGATGATATCATCGCTGCTGGACCTGTGGAGGACACCTACTACTGTGACCACTCCCCTAGTAGTGATGTTTTGGACATCTCGCTCTTGAAAGGTTTCTTCAAACCGTACAATGTTTCACGATTGATGACCTTTCTTCTGACCACAAGCCTGTAGCGTTGAACTTTGAGAATGTTGACATAAATTTCCGAGAGGAACTGATACATCATCAAGACTGGAAGCTCTACAAAGATATTCTTAAGGACTATGGCTACCATCCCGACGTTGCTTACTGTACAGAGGACATCGATCAACTTGTTGATGACATCACCAGATGTATTAACAGTGCCATAGAAGCTAGTAAGTATCCATCAGAGAATAGACCTTCTCATCGAATCCAACTTACTCCTGGAATCCAACGCCTAATTTCTGAAAGAAACAGGACCCGTAGACTGTGACAACGCTATCGTGAACCTTGGCTCAAAACCAAGTACAACAGGTTAGTGCGAAGAGTTCAAGAAGAGATAAAAGAGCTTCGCGACGCTAGATGGAATGAAAAACTCAAAAGCTTGTCGGCTCGCGACAATTCCATTTGGAGTATGGTTAGAGCTTTACAGAAGAAGAAGAATGTTATGCTTCCTCCACTCCGTACACCACAAGGTAACTATGTGCAAACTGATCAGGACAAGGCCCAGGTCATTGCAGATTCACTGGAAATGCAGTTTGTTACTCCCACCAACGATAAGCCTGAGAGCCAAATCATGTCTCAGCGTGTGGAAGAAGGTATTGTCAACTTTGATGAAGTCCCGCAGCATTTTACGAAGTACAACATCGAGGCTGGAGAGATCGCCAACATCATAAGTAAACTGAAAAAGAAGAAGGCTCCAGGAAAAGACAAGGTGAGTAATAACGCCCTTATGAATTTCCCAAAGAACTTTATTGACTTTCTCACCAATATCATTAGCGACTGCTGGAAATTTTCTTACTTCCCTGTGGCTTGGAAGAAATCTATTGTATTGAATATCCCAAAGCAGGGGCAAAATCCTGCAATTCCCGCGAGCTACCGACCTATTAGCTTGCTACCCTCGATGTCCAAGGTGTTGGAGAGAACGATCCTCGTCAGATTCCAAGATCACTGTCTAGCAAATGACCTTTTACGGGAAGAGCAGTTTGGCTTTCGTGCTGTCCACTCTTGTCCGATGCAGATATGGAGGCTCGTTGAAGACCTGAGCACCCCCCTGAACCTATCTAGGTACTGTGGGGTGGTATTTCTCGATGTCAGTAAGGCTTTTGACCAAGTGTGCATGAGGGCCTTGTCTACAAAATGATCAGAGACGGGTTTCCTGCCGATTTGATTTTGATGGTGAAATCCTTTCTATAAGGCAGATCCTATCAAGCCAAAGTTGGAGAAAATCTTTCCACACCCCGTGTTGTAAAGGCCGGTGTCCCTCAGGGTTCTGTCCTCGGGCCTATGCTATTTAATTACTTTGTACATGATTTCCCAAAACCCGATAATTGTAATCTGTATTTTTATGCGGATGACACTGCCATTATGACATGGGCACACCAGCCGGCTCACGTTATCACTCGGCTGCAGTGCGCCTTGAAGCAGTTCGAAGACTGGTTTAACTGCTGGAAGTTGAACCTTAACGTCGGAAAGTGCAAGGCTTTGTACCTCAATAGGAAGCTCAAGCATCCCCCAGATTCTCTTGTTCTCTTCAATAAGAAACTGGACTGGGTGGACAACTACAAGTACCTGGGAGTTATCATTGACTCAAGACTCTCATGGAGCCAGCATATGTCCTATGCTCTGAACAAAGCGAAGAGGGCTAAATACAGTATCATAGCTCTTATGGGTCGCAACAGCGCTCTCAGCATTGACAACAAGCTACTTCTGTACAAATCGATTATCCAGACCATACTCCTCTATGGCATGCCTGCGTGGGCGACTATCTGTAAAAGCAGATGGAGTGAACTACAGTCATTCCAGAATGTTACCCTGAGGACCATTGCCCAGCTGGACAGAAGGACGGTGAAAAACCAATCCATCCACCTCGATTTAAACATGGCCCATATCGGTAAGTTTATACAGGATCTCCTTTTGATTATGATACAGAAGATGAAGACTCACGACAATAAGCTTGTGAAAGGGATACTGGAGAACTCAATGAATATGAACTGGCATACGAAGTATCGTAAACCGAGGCACGTTCTTGACATCAATTTTGAAGATATTAGCAACGTCTCTTTCCCAGATTACTGGAAGATGTGATAATCTTATTTTTTTTATTTTTTTTTGTTTCAGACAATCGTCAATCTTATTTTCTTTTTTGTATAATATGGAAGACCGCTTGGGTTGGTTAGGCTTCTTGACTACCTCAGTGTATTTCATTTGGTGTTTATTCTGGTTGGATGAGCTTTGTGAAAGCGCTGCTTTCGTTCCATCCTAACAAATGTACACTTCACTGTTCGATTGTCGATTGTCGATAAACAAGTCAAAAGTGTTTGAACGCGTCATTCTTAAGAGATTTAACGACTTCTGTGTGGCTAACAATCTTGTTCGTGAAGAGCAATTCGACTTTCGACCAGGTCACTCCTGCCAACTCCAGATCTGGAGGCTTATTGCAGATTTAAACACTCCTCTTAACTGTGCTAAATATGGTGCTCTTGTCTTTTTGGATGTCCGAAAAGCTTTTGATCAGGTCTGGCACGAAGGCCTGATTTACAAAATGATTACTTGTGGTTTTCCGGACGATCTTATTGCCTTGATTAGATCCTTTCTGTCGAGCAGGATATTTCGTGTCAAGGTTGGCAGCTCCATGTCCAACCCGTGTGACGTCAAGGCTGGTGTTCCCCAGGGTTCTGTCCTGGGCCCTGCACTCTTCAACTTTTTCATCCATGACTTCCCAACGTTTACAAAATGCAAGCTGTATCTGTTCGCTGACGACGCGTCCATCATGACCACTGACTGCGTTCCAGCTCACGTCATATCACGATTACAAAAGGCCTTACATCTGTGCGAGAAATGGTTTGCAAAGTGGAGACTCGAACTAAACGTTGACAAGTGCAAGGCGATGTTCATTACAAAGAAACTTCGGAAACCCCCGAGTCCTCTGTTCCTTTCTGGTAAAGAGCTCGAATGGGTGAAACATTACAAATACCTCGGAGTGGTAATAGATGCCAAGCTAAACTGGGGCGACCATGTCTCTTACGCCATCAACAAGGCAAAGAAGGCAAAATTCAGTCTGGTAGCTCTTCTGGGGCGAAACAGCGCGCTTGCATTGGACTGCAAACTATTGCTGTACAGGACGGTAATCCGAACCATCTTGCTTTATGGTATGCCTGCCTGGGCTACAATATGTAAGTCCAGATGGAAGGACCTCCAAACCTTCCAAACTTGACAGGAGAGTTGCAACAAATACTTCTATTTCCGACGATTTTGAGATACCTCCCATTAGTATCTATGTACAGGAGTCACTGAAGAAGTTTCTTCCGAAGATTAAGGACCATCCCAATCCTCTGGTTGCAGATATTCTGGAGCATCCACTCACGTTTAGAAGTTTCCTCAGGCATCGCAGGCCTCGACACGTCTTGGACATCAATTTTGACGACATCCAAAATGCCATCTTTCCCGACTACTGGATCTCATAGCTCCTCGTGCCCCTCGTCAATCAACAATCAACTTATTCGTCCTTATAGGAAAGGACCCAATCTTATCCACTGGATGACTTAACTAGGTCTCATCTGGCTTCTTGCCTAGTTCAGTGTACTTCCCCTGGTTACTTCCTGGATGAGTATGGCAGTGAAAGCGTTGCTTTCGGACCGCTCGTTTCGTTTTTCCCTGCGCTGTTCGATTGTCGATTGTCGATAAACAAGTCAGTTCTCTCAAGAATCTCTTGAGGTACTCCTTGTCTGCTGAAGATGAAAGCAAAGCTTTCGAAAGACGTTTACAGGTTGTATTGTTTTTTCATTCTTTTTGTTTTATTTCTTGTTTAACACCTTTTTTAGTTTAACGCCTTGTGGTTAAAGAGTGTTGTGCTTTTAATCTGTTCATTAGTACGATCCACATAAATACTTATTTTGTTTTAGGCCTAATATTAATTAGCTAGTGTTAGCATTTATTAGTTGATAACAACAGGACTTAACCGTGACCACCGAGAGAGAAGGCCTCTGCAATGAAACTGAATACATTGTTGCATCACATAGATAGTGCATTGTTATTCGTATTTCTACCAATAATAAGCCCTGAATTTGCACTATGATGATGCAACAATGTATTCAGTTTCATTGCGGAGGCCTTCTCTCTCGGTGGTCACGACTTAACCCATTTATTAGTTACTGATAACAATAGGCTTAACATTAATTACCTGTTAACAACAATAGGCCTAACAGCAATTACCTATTGTTAACATTAGGCTGAACAGTGTTTATCTTTGAACTATATATAATAGGCCTAATAAGAATCACCTAATAATAACAATAGTCCTAATAATAATTAGCCATATTTAACAAAAGGCCTAACATTAATTAGCCATTTTAACATTAGCCCTAACATTAATTAGCCATATTTGGCAATAGGCCTAACATTAATTAGCCATATTTGGCAATAGGCCTAACATTAATTAGCCATTTTAAACAATTGCCCTAACATTAATTAGCCACATTTAACAATACACCTAACAGCAGTGAATTTTAAAAACGAAATGAGCGCCTACTTCGACAAAGCTTCATAACGGGCACGTGCTCCAAGCTGACGTCAACAATGAATAAATGATAAACAAAAAGTAACATTGTATTCACTTATGACTCGTCAGTACAAATCGACTGATATATTACATGCCCTAAGTTTATATTCTTAACATTAGTGCACATGCTTGAAGGGGTCCACGAAAGTGCATCAAAAGTTGATATATCGCAGTTAAATTCATCCATTTTCACGTTATCGTGCAAACGACGGCCGGCCGGACAGACAAACGGGCCGATTAAGCTTGTATTCTTATACAGCTTTAGCTAAAGCTCGTAATAAGGGTCATTGAGGTACTCATTGGGGGTCATTTTCTTGGACGTAGCATTTCGAAAATCGAAAAGAATGTCATATTCGTCTTGTGTTCGTCATTCCTATTCGAATGATATATTACATGCCGTATATTGCCGATAAAAAATTTAATGGGGGGTTTAGGTATCAATAGTCACGTGACTGTTAGACCGATTTCAATGACAAACTAATCAGGTGAGCTCAAGAAGGGTCTCTATCGAATAGCGAAAGCAGAATATGAAAAAGGTAAAGCATTCTCGAGTAATCGTCGAACATACAGACGGACAGGCAGACAGACACACAGAGCGAAAATAATAATAAAAAACAAAGCCTAATACCACGCTTTCAGAACTAATGTTTTAAAAAACAATGTACAATTTTCACTTTAATGCCAGCCATTCCCCCCCCCAAAAAAAAAAAGGTACGTGATACAGCAATTTAATTGCCATATATAGAATTTGTAGTGTGAAATCTATAAGAATAAACCATTATTTTTACAGGGAGGATTTAGTGACTAAACAGATATAAAATATGTAATCAATGAATGAAGCATGTCTCTGTCAATTTGAGCAAAAGATCGGTGATACGAGCCAGGTAATGGCAGATCAGCCGGTAATAGCAGCACAAGCACTAAGTCCAGCAAATACCCCCATACAAACAAGTCACAAGGGTTAAGTCAGGGAAGCGTGAAGGCCATGGCAGCTTTCTTGATCATTATTTCCGACACGACCGCTCCATCACTTTGCAGCTGTAGCCCTCTAGCGACCGCAAAATTTCATGACGATATCTTAAATAATACACTTACAATAAAATCACGAAACCATGGGCAATCATTTGTTTACAGCCTGTATATTGAGTCCCAGTTTTCCAATGTGTGTTTCAAATTTCTGTGAATGGTCTTGCTTCAAAAAAGAATTTGGAATCATGTTCAATAGCTTGGAAAAGCATAAGAATCTAACAACTTGAAATTCAGATTTAATTTAATATTTAAAAAAATAAACCCAAATTGAAGCAATCAGGAAAAAGCATGAAACCACGGATTAGAATAATTGAAGACTGTTTTCAACTTGTAAAAAAAAAAGTTATTAAGCAGTCCCCAAAAATATATTCGTAAATGTAGCTATAGATATCATCAGTGGTATACACATTTACAGGGTGTAGAGAAAATTTCCGAAACAGTCAAATAACTTTCGAACAAAAGGTACTAGTCATAAAAGTCGGGTCTCTCTATAGAAAAGTGCTCATGTCTGATTGAATAAAAGCATTCCCAATGCCCATTGTGTAAGCGCTGAAAAATTATGAAAACTAACTTTTGAGCTATGATGGAGAAAAAATTCCAATTGGTAGAGTGTCACCAATTTATAGAAATCCACTCTTTGGATAAAGAAAACAATAGTCTAAACTTTGTAAATCAGGGAGAAATCCATATATTGGGGGAAGTGAATGATTGAAGAGGTCCTTAAGAATCTAGAAAACGATTTGCTATGCGCATGCCGATTGTAGGGCGATGCCATGAAGCTGTGCTTCCGGGGTAACAGGCACTTATAGAATAACTATCGCCCTGCGCTGTTCAAAGTATCAGATTGTCCATGATGCCACCGAAAATCGCTCCGTTTTGAGAAGGATACATAATAGCTCTTTCCGACGCAAAATATAGTTATTCCGCAATTATAAAGGTCTGCAAGGAGCGTGGATTTTCTGTGTCGAAGACGGAGATATACAAGGTAATAAACTGTAAAGGTTTAGCTAGAAGTGGAGCCATTCCAGCAGGGGAAAAACAGCTCAATCCCCGACCCTCCGCTAGTCGTGCACAAGAGGTGACCCGTAAAGTCCGAATCTAATCTAAAGCTCTCCTCACTGAATCTAATCCTGCAACGCAAAGACCATTGCAAAAAAGGTAGGGATATCTGCTTACATTGTAAACAGTATTATCAACCGGGACCTACACCTGCAAAAGCGTAAGAAGAGCCGCATTCATAAACTGTTATCACGCCATGTCAGTGAACGGCGCACCAGCTGTCGGAAGCTTTATGAGCGCCATCTAGCCGGTGAAAAATGGAAATACGTCGTGACAATGGACGAAACATTCATTTATCTCAGTGACTCCAACAAACCCCGAGCAGTATTTTACCATCCACGAGGCTCTAAGGACTTCGAAAAATGACACATGGAATGTAAAGAAACTTTTCATGATTGTTGCCAGTTATGGCTACAACGGTAAACTGACACTGCGCAAGATAGATAGAAAGACCAAGATTAACTCGGCCTCCTACCAGGCTAGCATTCTAGCACATATTTTCACCCTGGATATCCCAGCTCCCGTACGGGGCAGACGCAAACCGGGTGTGGGTCCACCAGGAAAAGGCATAAAGCCATACATCGGCGTCGACGCGGCAGTTTCTTCAACGCATGTAACGAGAAACGGGAATCCATTCCATACCCTTTCAGGAGATACCAGTGAAGTCCTCACCTATGGACTTTTGTGCCTTTGGTTATTGAAAAGGGCCGTAGGAAACCGACGTCCGCGTACATTAGACGGATTTTGGAAAGTCTGTCAGGAGGAGTGGTTGAAGATTGATATGGATGTACTAAGTTCAAGCCTTCTTCAATGGAAACTCCGCTGCAGGGCGATAGTCCAGATGCAGGACTATCAGTTTGAGCACAATTGCTGGTGGCGGAAAGGATTCTCAGATGGTCACGGAGTGTTTAGTTCGTTTTTCATAGATCCCTAACGACCTCTGTAGTGATTGTTTTGTTTAATTTTATCCAGTTGTGGCAAGTATTAAATAGGAGCAATTGTTTGTGATTTTTACTATTGTACATGCAAATACTGCCATACATGAATATTTTATGATTTTTTTGCTTTTGTTTTCTCTATGTAAGGAGTGAATTTGTACTGAATCGGTGACGTTCTTCAACTTTGTAATTGGAATTTTTTTTCTCTATCTTTCATGACTCAGAAGTTAGTTTCGTAACTTTTCAATGCTTACAATAGGGTTGCTGGGAATATTTTTATTCATTCGGGCATTTCCTACAGATAAGCCTGACTTTTATGGCTTTAGCACCTCTTGTTATAAAGCTATTCGACTGTTTTGAGAATTTCTTCTACACCCTTGATGGATACATTAAAAAGTTACCTTAATATATCCCTCAAAGAGAAGATAATAATTACACCGAAGAAACTATTTACCGTATACTTGTATATACTCATGTATAAGCCGAGCCCCCCCCCCCCCAAAAAAAAAATTGACCCTTAAAAGCCACACATGGATTTGTGACTTAATGGGAGTCTATAATGGACGTATTGTAACAGCTTTGTGGTTCATTGTTTGCAGTATTTCAACTGGTAAGAGCGATGCCAGCAAGAGGCATGGTTCCTGGTTCAAGCCCAGGTCGTGGAATTTTTCCTTCCCTTTTCTATTTGTAATTACAGAGCCGTAGCGACGAAGGGTCTGTCCAGGTCCTGGTCCAGGGCCCTTGCATAAGGAGGGGAGGGGGGCACCAGGGGTGTACAGAATTCCCGAACGGGGCACGTAATACTATAATAAGGCAGAGTTTGCCCGGGGCCCAATTTTACTGAGTTATCGTACTGTGTGAAAATGATATGTTTGAAGAGTTTCAGTGTAATTAATATCTTCTCTTTGAGTTGAAACTCATCAATTTATTTGCTGGTTTAAGGGGGATTGCTGGTACTCTTTGTGAGTCGGGGGCCTTCTCTGCCGATTGAGCTGATTTATGGCTTCATGGAAGTTCATATTGAATGTATTGTAACAGCTCTGCAGTAGCTCAATTGATAAGAGCGATCCCAGCAAAAGGCATGGTCCCTGATTCGAGTCCAGGTTGCAGAATTTTTCTTTCCCGTTTCTATTTGTAATTTTTTATATCCCTGTTATCATAATTGACCACGTGCATAATATGAATTCTGTTTGTTATTTCATTTTCTCAACAGTTCAAACTTCACCCACAGGAGTTGAAACTGAAGGATATCCCTAAAACGCCTTTTCTAGACTGTTTAAACAGCATTTGGAGTCAAAAATAGTAAGAAAGAAAATATCTGTTTTTTCCAAAGTACACTTCTGTGATATTTTGTTAAAAGATATTTAAGCTGATAGAATGATCATTACTTGGTTCATTTCCATAAATAAACCATATAAAATGGGTTCATTTATAAATAAAAAAAAACAAAACTGCATAGCTGGTGTCCTCCCATCCTTAGTCTGTTCCTAATCTTATAAAGGGAAAAATAAAGGAAAGAAGAAAAGAAAATTAGCTGACGATTTCGATATATCTCCCATTGGAAGCCACGTCCAGGAGACGCTGAAGAAGCTGATTCCGAAGATTAAGCACCATCCCAATCCTCTGGTCGCAGATATTCTGGATCACTCGCTCACCTTTAGAAGTTTCCTCAGGCATCGCAGGTCTCGTCACATCCTGGACGTCGAAGTAATCGCATTACACTGTTGTTATAAGAAGTGATAGCAGCACATGTTTCCTTCAAAAGTAGAAAATGCAATTAAAAGTAATCTACTATTATCTCACTGTTACCAGTAATGTGGTGGATTCCTTGCTCATCTTACAACCTCTTCAACCATGATCACCTGCATCATTTTGTCTGATGAAAACTGTTTTGCAGGGCACTTCTCATAGGGACAAAAATACGAAACTCATGAAGGTTGAGGTCAGTGCTTTTAGGAAGATTAAGTGATGTGCTCTTCTCATCCAGATGTCTTCAAACAAACTTTGGTTCTAACGGCAACATGTGAACGCATGTTATCATGCTGAAGAATCATTTTATTGCAGAACGATCGTGGCCTTTTCTTTTTGACAGCCATATGCAATTTCACTACTGTTGAGTACTATTTTGCATTTTGGTCCCCTGGACTAGGTAGGCAGGGGTTAGCCCCTAATCAACTATGTTACATAATATTGTTCGAAGAGTAGATGGTTGTATACTCATCTTGCTTTAGCCTTTAACAAAAATTTTTAAAGTTTTTATATTATTTGGTTAATTGAGATGCATAAATGCATATAAAACATATTGCACGATTCAAATTGGCTAACAGATATGCTATCTGCTGAAAAAGAAGTTGTAGATCCCTTCTGGGAAAGTTAGAGCAGTTTAAAAATGTGTCGCCTATGATACAGGATAAATCAAAGGGCTAGTTATACTAAATTACATCTTAATGCTGACAACAGCTGTAGGTGGATTGAGACAAATAAACTACTTCACAGAGAAAATGCAACCCTGAAAAATTTTGTCGCAGCCATCATGCTAATTTCAGGTTATGTTTGAAAACTGTAAATTTTTGCAGTTTCGATCACTGGCATCATTGAAAAGTGCAATAAGTTCGGAAACTGGCCTTCCTGACAGATATGATGCATTGTTATCACATGTTACACACAACCACCTTCAAAGTACTCTCCTTCTGCAATATGCACCTCTGCCAATGCAAGTACAGTTGCTGAAAAAATTCCTGTTTAGGAAGCCTTTGAAGGAGATAGTCTTCAGGGTAATCGTTGCTGTTTCCTGAACCTCAGATGCACTCTTGAAACTGCATCCTTTGAGTTCGTTTTTCAGACAGGAGAACATGGGACGAAATCGGATGAGTAAGTAATGGGTGGAAGGGTTGACGTTCCCATTTTGGCCAGTGCAGCCGAGCCAGAATCTGTGTGTATTTCTCCTTCAATGTCGTCTCTTCCAGTACGAACTCATAATGCACCACATCCTTCCGACGAACGCGAACAACTACAGCTCACTGACACCAATTGTTTGGAAAACCCCTATACTGCGGAGCTGCATCCTCCTTACCAAGTCTCGCTTCATGTGTGCCTCTACGCCACGGTCAAACAGTTCACCTCTCTTCCAAGCCTGATTGGAGACATCAACACAGTCTACGAACTTACTGATCATACTAGTAAAAGGAGGTGGATAGTGCTGTTAAGCTGATTGTTGGGACTTTGCCAAGGCCATGAAACAAAAATTAAGCAAACATTGTGGAATGGAACAATAAAAATGTGGGAACATCTAATCCACAAGGAGAAATGAAATACCGGATATGTGTTTCGACTACCAAGTAGCATCTTCAGCGGTGATAGAGCTAAGTAAAAAAGAAATTAAAGACTTAATGCTAGCGAATACACTGCTTAACAAATGCTAAGGAACAGCAACATTTTGTCAATAAATACTGTCCCAAGAAATAAACGTTACCAAAACTTTAGTAGACCTATTACAGTGACTTTTGAACACAAAATTGCATGGGATTTGAACTAAGGAAACGAACATAATGCCAAAAGCAGAAGAGGTATCGTGAAGCGTCAATGAGTGACTTAAGAAAATTGTTGGTTGTTTGTCACCGGTTTGAAATGTGAGACCCTTAGTAGTGAGTATTGCATCCTCGAACCGCAATGCATGTTTTGCATGTTTGGCATACTTCCCACCAGACTGTTGAGAAGAACAGCCGGGATCTTATCCCATTCTTTCTGTAACGCAGTTATCAGTTCCTGCAGCGTTCTGGGAGGGGAATTCCTTTGTGCCACACGTCTACCAAGAGCGTCCGAGGCATTTTCTATGGGGTTGAGGTCCGGGGAGTATGCCGGCCACTGCAAACGCTTGATATCCTCACTCTCAAGAACATGCGATACCATGTTCGCCCTGTGTGAACGGGCATTGTCCACGAAAAAGACGAACGTGATCCAGAACACCTGCACATGTATTCGCCCTAACACTCCACAGCTACTGATTTTCACTGAACCACAGCTCATTGGACACGTGACTATTATTCAAATTATGCAAATCGAACAACAGTGTAGCAACCAATGTTTTGACGCGTCCTGCATTATTTTCTAGCGCCCCTAAATAATGGAATGCGCATGTTCCTTAGCAATTGTCAAGCAGTGTTTATAGACAAGGAGGGGGGGGGGGTGCAAATTGCCAAAGAATATCTCCAATCGGATAAGCGGAAGGGATTTTAACGACTATTGGAGAGAGAATAAAGAAAAGAAAATCAAGTCTTTTGAGATACAACTGTATAAAAAAAAAGTTACAAACTACAAGGGAGGGGTGAAGCTCAAATTAGAAAATGGTATTTATTAGAATATACTGATTTCTGAAATGTCATTCGGAAAGGTAAAAACCATATCCTCTGTTCCCGATAATGGCCCCTATAATCGGACTTCACTTATTTTTATCATTTAAACTTTTATTTTATCTTACTTCCCCCCCTCCTATTGACAAGATATCTCCTCTCATTTTACTGGCCCATTGTTATTCGTTTATCCTTTCCGCTTATCCATTGGAAGATATTTTTGGCAATTTGCACTTCCCCTTTCCTTGTCTATATATTCTCTAGCATTAAGACTTTAACTTCTACTGTACGGATGACATCGACCAACGTGTTGAAGACATCACCAGGCGAATATATAGTGCTACTGAAGCTAGCGTCTATCCATTGGAAGATAAATCTCCTCATTGAATTGTGCTTACTCCAGGAATCCAACGCTTAATTGCGGAAAGAAACAACACACGTAGGCTTTGGCTAAAAACCAAATACAACAGGTTAGTGCGAAGAGTCCAGGAAGAAGTGAAAGAGTTACGCGACGCTAGATGAAATGACAATTCCATTTGGAGCATGGTTAGAGCTCTACAGAAGAAGAAGTATGATACGCTTCCTCCACTTCGCACCCTTCAAGGTATTTACGTGCAAACGGATCAGGATAAAGCCCAATAATTGCAGATTACCTGGAAATGCAGTTTGTTACCCCTGATAGCAATAATTCCGAGAGTTAACTCGTGTCTCAACGTGTGGAAGATGGCCTTATCAACTTTGATGAAGTCCCGCAACATACATCGAAGATTAACATCGAGACCAGCGAGATTGCTACCATCATCAGAAATATGAAGAAGAGGAAGGCTCCAGGAAGAGACAAGGTAAATAACAACGCCCTAAGGAATCTGCCGAACAACATTATTAACGACATCTCGAATATCATAAGCGATTGCTGGAAGTTTTCCTACTTCCCGACTCCCTGGAAGCAATCTATTGTGTTAAGTATCCCCAAGCAGGGACAAAATCCTGCAATTCCCGCGAGCTACCGACCTATCAGTCTACTCCCGTCGTTATCTAAAGTTTTGGAGAAAACAATCCTCACCAGGTTCAAGGACCACTGTCTCACCAATGATCTAGTTCGGAAAGAGCAGTTCGGCTTTCGTTCCGCCCATTCGTGTCAGATGCAGATATGGAGG
This sequence comes from Rhysida immarginata, assembly GCA_023313115.1. Taxonomy (NCBI): domain Eukaryota; kingdom Metazoa; phylum Arthropoda; class Chilopoda; order Scolopendromorpha; family Scolopendridae; genus Rhysida; species Rhysida immarginata. The sequence goes on along the minus strand of JAHWFO010004704.1, from coordinate 287,249 downwards.
CTCGTTGAAGATCTGAACACCCCACTGAACCTTTCCAGGTATTGCGGCGTGGTTTTTCTTGATATCAGTAAAGCTTTCGATTAGGTGTGGCACGAAGGGCTAATCTACAAGTTGAGTAGAGACGAGTTTCCTCCTGATTTGATTCTGATGGTGAAATCCTTTGTTAGCGACAGGTTCTATCCAGCTAAAATTGGTGAAAACTTCTCCACGCCCCGCAATGTAAATGCCGGTGTCCCACAAGGCTCTGTCCTTGGGCTCATTTTGTTTAATTATTTTGTACATGATTTCCCAAAACCAGAAAAATGTAATTTATAAAGCATCATAGCTTGGGCGCACCAGCCATCTCACGTTATCACTCGGCTGCAGAACGCCTTGAAAAAATTTGAAGACTGGTTTAATTGCTGGAAACTGAACCTGAACGTCGGAAAATGCAAAGCTGTGTACTTGAACAAAAAGCTTAAGCGTCCCCCGGATTCTCGTATTCTATTCAACAAATGTACACGCATCGACTTTAACTTATTTTTTACTTTGGTCTCTCACCGCTGAAGATGGCTGCTTGATAGCCGAAATACGTATCCGGTATTTCATTTCTCCTTGTGGACTATAGGTTCCCACATTTTGGTTGAAGGCCATGAAAGCTTTATTGTTATTCATGTAGCAATAAAACTTAGACTGAAAATATCTATAACGCAATGTCGATGACAGTTTCTTCAAAAAGATGACCTTACTGAAGGCTTATGTATAGGTCTACATAGTTATCGGTTGGTCTTTGTGCCATACTGTTAGTCTTCTATGAGATGGTGATGTGAAGAATTAAAATAAGAGGACAACTTTTCTTTTAATTTTATTAGATTTAATTTAATCAGAGTTCAGATTTGTATTTTTTAAACTGAGCTTGTAAACTGTACATTTATTGACACAAAGAATTTTAATTACCTTATATTGAATTTCACGAGGGCCATTTTTTAAGTCTCCAGTGGGCCATAAAATGTGAATAACAAAAGGATTTTATTATCAGAAGTCAAGTGCAATCAAAGTTACTTTTCGACATAGTCATCGTAAAGATTTGAGACATTTGTCATGCCAGTGGATGAGTCTTCCAAATACCCTCTTTATAGAAGTTTGCCTCCAGCATGTTGAGATAGGTCTTCACAGCGTCTTGAAGCTCTTCATTGGTGCAGAGGCGATGTCCTCCCAGCTTTTCTTTAGCTTTCGAAAAATACCAATTTCACCACGTTGAGGTTCAAGACGCATGGAGACCTTGTATTTCTATCTCAACATGCTGGCGACAAACTTCTCTGAAGAGGGTATTGGAAAAGCCATCCACCTGATGAAAAAATGTCTCAATCACATACCATAAGTATGTCGAAAAGTAACTGATTGTACATGATTCCTGGTAATAGGATCATTTTGTTATACACACTTGTCTTTATTTTATGCCCCACCGGAGGTTGAAAGAAAAATAGCTCTAGTAATTTTTATTGAATAATTTCATTCAGTTTTCTCTTCTAATAGTTCTGGAAATTATAATGAATTAGAGTGTGAAGATTTAATTAAAAAGACACTAGAAATGGATGAGATTACAGATTATGAAAGGTAAATTAAAAACCATATAGCTTTTTAAACGAAAACAATTATCGGTGTACTCTGCATATACGACGGGAGGTCATATAACTAAGTTACAAATGGATATAGAAATGAAACCAACACAAGAACCGATTTGAAAACTGCTTTTATTTCTCCGCATAATTTGAAAACTACTTGTCACATCGTTTCACAAGCCCCTCAAAACCAGTAAGACAAAATTCTTTGGACTGCTGCCTGAACCAGGCGGTAACTTCCCTTTGAACAGCTTCATTGTCGCTTCGATTAAGAAGACCGACCAACTTCATCGTAAGGAAAGTGTTCACCCAAATGATGATGTTTAAGAGGGCCAAACACATGGGAGTCGCGTGGAGCAAGCTCAGGGCTATACAGAAGATGCTCGAGGACTTTCTACTTGAACTTTCTCAGCATCTCGGTGGTCTCGTTGGCAATAAGAGGATGTTCAGTCTTCTGAGATTAGGAGGGCATGCAGCTTATCATGTAGGTTTTGAGGTGCTTGTGAAACGATGGGACAAGTAGTTTTCAAATTATGCGGAGAAATAAAAGCAGTTTTCGAATCGGTTCTTGTATTTTTCATTTCTAAATCCTTTTGAACTTACTTACTGACTTCCATTCGTAAGATGTAATATTCATATCATTTTTATAATCTCAAAATTAAAGAGTTTCAATAATTATCTAAATTCTGTGCTTTTATTTAATCCTTATTTCATCTTTCATTTCATTAATGACAGTATTATGATTTAATTTTAGGATAAAAATATCTTTTATTTAAAATAAAAAAATCCTTTTCTTTTTATCTTTTTAAGGTCTGAAATTTTATTGGAGATATTTTTCTTGTGTTTTAAATGTGGAAACCAAAATATGATGCAATCCTTGATGGTATAGTAGTTTCATCCAAAATAATTTATTAGCTTATAATATACCCAGAAAAAAGTCGATTATCCATTAATTTTCATTGTTTTAAGAAGGGATAAAATAATTTACCTTGATTCTGCAAATCAGGTTTATTATGTGAATACATCTCATTCAGAAAATGTTAGTATACATGAAATTAACAAAAGTTGGGTTATCTTCCACAGCATGTTGGTCCTCTTACACAAATAATAATAGGTTGATTTAAATGCCAAATCTTAGAGTTAAAAGATGAAAGATGAAAGAAGATGAAAGTTAAAGACTTGAAAGAAAAGCTTCAGTTAATAGGAACGAAAACTGACGGAAATAAACCATTAAGGAATGACATAACCAAGTATCGAAAGGTTAAACTAAACCATTCGCGGAACTATATTTTTAAACGGCCCTATGTTAACATTGGAAGTTTCTAATGGACCATTATGATACCTTTAAACCACGTACCTTTGAAATAATTTCAACTATCATTAATTTTACGTTATATTCATTCATGACACATCATTCCAAGTTGTTTGATATATTACATGCCATATTTTAGCATTGCAGTTTCAATGAACCATAATGGTTCCACTAAAACAGGATGGTTCCACTAACCAGTTTCCTTGAAAGCAATTTCGATTATCTTTAATTTTACGTTATATTCATTTATGACACATCATTCCAAGTCGTTTGATATATTACATGACATATTTTAGCATTGAAAGTTCCAATGAACCATAATGGTTCCACTAAACCAGGTTCCTTGAAACCAATTTGGACTATCATTAATTTTACGTCATATTCATTCATGACACCTCATTCCAAGTCGTTTGATATATTACATGCCATATTTTAGCATTGAAAGTTCCAATGAACCATAATGGTTCCACTAAAACAGGTGGCTTGAAACCAATTTCGACTATCATTAATTTTACTTTATATTAATTCATGACACATCATTTCAAGACGTTTGAAATCTTACATGCCATATTTTAGCATTGAAAGTTCCAATGAACCATCAGGGTTTCACTAAACCAGGTTCCTTGAAACCAATTTGGATTATCATGAATTTTACGTTATAATCCTTCATGGCACCTTATTCCAAATCGTTTGATATATTACATGCCATATTTTGGTATTGAAAGTTCCAATGAACTATAATGGTTCCACTAAACCAGAATGGTTCCACTAAACCAGGTTCCTTGAAACCAATTTGGACTATCATTGCTTTTACGTGATATTCATTTATGATACATCATCACAATTTGTTTGATATACTGTATTACATGCCATATCTTATCATTGAAAATTTTTGAAGGTGTCATAAAGGTACCATTAGTGCACGTGCCAATGTTTCGATTGCAACAATTTTCAAAATGGTTCATTTCCTGAACCATATTTATTGGCCGAAATAGTAATTTATATTCGCTTGTATCTCGTCATTAAGATTTGTTTGACATATTACTCAATATTTCTTCCCATTGAAAATTGCTGGGCGGGAAAATAGAGGTACCATTTGTGCACGTGCCAATGAACCGATTTAGATAATATTTGTAACTGGTTCGTGCCATGAACCATATTCATCGACTGACGAAAACAGATTTTGAAAATCTTTCATAACCTCGGAGGAGTTTGAGTTACAGACCGACAGACAGACAGACAGACAGACGGACAGACACGTTTCCCCACACTGATAGCATAAAGCACCTTTCGGTACTTAATAAACAAGTATTGACTTACAATGAGCAAATTTTATAATGAATTACGATTTACGAAAGTGACGATGCTAAATATTGGACTAGGCTACGACATCTCATTTAACCTCACTGAATTTTTCGATCTGTAGGAAATCCTCATAGCTTCATAGCCTCAGATTCATAAAGCATAGGCGCTGCCATCTATACTTAAATCAACCTATTGGTCAACATACTGATCTTAGTTTCAAGTTCATTGTGGTAACAATGATTTTTCATATACGAGGACATATCAGAAAGTAACACCAAGAGCTCATAAAGTAATCCTTATGAGCTTTTGGTAACACCATTTATATTTTTCAAAGAAAATTACAAAACATACAGATAAACAACTAAGTGCAGCTGAAATAAAAGTCTTTCTCTATTTTTCCAGTTAGGCACCTTGACGATTTAGGCATTTATTCCAACGCTGCACCAGTTTCAGAATACCCCGCTCATAGAATTCTGTTGGCCGTGAATATGCCGAATGGCGCACGGCAGATTGGAGTTCCTCGTCAGTCTCAAACCTCTGACTGCCCAGATCAAATCTCTTCATGGGACCAAAGAGGCAATAGTCCGAGGGCGCTAAGTCCGGACTGTAGGCTGGGTTGTCCAGATCCTCCCAACCGATACGGACCAGTTTTAGACACATGTGGACGATGTTGGCCACATGCGAGAGTACGTTGTCATAAAAAAGTCGAACACCGTTTCTCTTTCTGGTCACTTGTCCCGAATAGAACATCGCAGTTTAGTCAACGTTTCACAATAGATAGCGCCGTTGACAATTGACCCACGAGGCAGGAATTCTGCGAGTAAGATGCCTTGCATATCCCTAAAAACTGTAAGCATGCAAGGATAAACTTGGAATTTTTGGGAACCAGAGAATGGGAGGTTTCCACACCATGCTTGCAGTTTTAGGCTCATGTGTGAAGTGCAAGACCCAGGACTCATCTCCTGTGGCAATGCCATTCAGAAACACGTTTTCCTTCCGGTTGTACCACTGCAGATGTTACTGGCCTGTTCTGGTGTCAAACTTTTTGGAATCCAACGCGAACAGACTTTGCGGTATCCAAGGTGCTCATGCACGTTTCATTCATTTCTTTCAAGGAAATGCAACGGTTTTCTCTGATTGTGTTGTTAATGTCCTCGATAAGGGTTGGTGTTGCCGCTGACGCAGGCCACCCAGAATGCTGTTTATTGGCAAGGCTAACTCTTCCTTCCCGAAACATTTTACACCATTTGCACCCATTGGAATAGTGCAGACAGTCGGCACCATAAATTGCTACTATTTCCCCGTGAATTTCAGTGAGTTTCTTACCTTTTGCGAAAAGAAACCTTATAACAGCTCGCTGTTCTTCCACTATAGGCGGTGTGATAGCAGCGGCCATTTGTAAAAAGACTGGTAGCACGTAGTGCGCATGCCCAGGAACAATTCTTATTATGCAATGTCTGTGCTGTACTCAGCCCTCCTTTTGGCTATGTTAAATTTTACACGGCGACTATATTTCCTCCGTTAAAAAGTAAATGGCGTTATTTTCTGATATCCCTTCGTATGATCATTTTAGCATACACAGATAAATTCTTGTTCTTATCCCATACTTAACTAGCGCACCCAGATCTTCTTGAAATATTGCATTCAACGCTACCTTCTCAATATATAATCAAAATATACATTTACTTGTTCTAGATAAGCCCAATTCAATACTGTCATACAATTTGTTTAATCTACAAAGTGTTTCAAAACTCCACATACAAACTTTGAGGGAAGTTAGAGAACATCACGCTGAGCTGTATTTCTTATACACAATGTTGCCAGAAGTATCCGAATACCCCTTAGAAATGGTTATCTGCTGATTACGTTACAACTATGGCTCATAAATATATACAGCAGTTTCTTTAGTGTAAGATAGGCATTTAGCTAGCGAAAATAATACGATGAGTCATTCCGAAGAGCTTAGTGACTTTTAACGTGGCACTATCATCAGATGCAATTTCTACCGTACTGGATATGCCTCGTTCCACTGTCAGTGACGTAATCGTAAAGTGGAAACATCGTGGTACAATAACAGCCCAAGAATAAACAAGTAGATCAAAGATGATGACAGACAGGGACTGCCAAACGCTGAAAAGCATTGTGCGCAGAAATCGGATGTCCTCCACTGAATCACTGACTGACGAATTCCGACATGCGTCAGGAAGCATCGCCAGCATTAGCAGTGTCCACAGAGAATTACATGCCGCGGGTTACCATGGTCGTGCAGCAGCACACAGCTCAGTGTTAGTAACATCAATGTCAAACGTCGGTTGGGGTGATGCAGAGCTTGTCGTAATTGAACAAGTGGAAACACTTTCTTTGGAGTGACGAATCACCATCTAGCAATCCGATGGAAGGGTTTGGGTCTGGCAGATGCCTGGGGAATGCTTCCTGTGCGAATGTGTTGCGCCCACTGTGAACTTTGTGGTGAAGGCATCATAGTCTGGGGATGCTACTCATGGTTTGGCAGGCTCCCTTGCTTACACGGAAGGGAAACCTTGAACAGTGCACGGTATAAAGCCATTCTAGATAATTCAGTATTTCCACCATTGTGGGAACAATTCGAAGAAATAGTCTAGCCCGATCAGAGCCCGACTTAAATCCAGTCGAAGCTCTTTGGGATAATTTGGAACGCTGATTGCAGGCCAGACCAAATCGGCCAACATCTGCTGCTGACCTTGCCAATGGACTTAGGGAGGAGTGGAACACAATTCCTGCAGAAACTTAACAAAAACTAGTTGAAAGCCTCCCCAGCCAAGTGCACTTTGTTATTGCAGCTAGAGGAGATCCAAAGACATATTAGTCACGTCATAATAAAACATCTGTGCCTCTTTATGTGCACATGTCCGAATACTTCTGATAACATAGTATCACCAGAAATGAATAGGTAACGCTGTGTGCCGGCGCTCCATGTCGCATTGCTCCCCCATTCATCTGTAATATCGAGCATAGATTTCTTTCTGTGGGAACCCTTCATGGCCATTGTGTATCAAATGCTCGTGGCTTCTGACATGGACCTCGTCGCAAGACTCGTTATGACTGCCGCTGATATCCGTGAAACTCCAGGTATCTTTGAAAATGTTCGCAATCCGTGCAGATCAGTGTCAGGCATGTATCGCTGCGAATGGTGGAAGCTTGGACATCTCTTGTGAAACAATATTCTGTGTCTACCAGTTGTTATACTGTTAAGTTTTGCGTAAAGCTGACTTGGTGGTCAAGAGCGCTAAGGCAGATCTTGTCGTTCTCGAGACAAGCGAGTTGCGAGTTCAAATCCTACTGAGGACATGGATGTTTGTTTGTCCTTTGAGTAGATATGTTATGGTCAAGTGCGAATGGAACGATTCGTTGCCCATCCCATTTGGGAATGGTATGATGGAATAATAATAATAATAATAATAATAATAATAATAATAATAAAGTAAGTTTTGCCTAATAAATCGCTTTACACTGTTTCTTGTACAGTATAGCTTGCTGTGAGAAGGAGGAAGAGACGGATTCCACTATTTCCACAACGAGTTTATTTGACATTTCATAAATGTACATTTCGGCTACAAAGTAGCCATCACCAGTATGAATCCGTCTCATTCATCATGGGATTCATGGGTAAGTACCAGTGAAAGGCGTTTAGCACGTCCGTGAGTTTGTGGACAGGCGTACGAGCCTCCGCCATCCTAAAACGGTCCGATCACTTTTTGTAGTGGTCGTTGCAACACACACACACATACACAAAAAGTCCCAATGTCGTGAGCTTGGTCAATGTTAAATTAAGTAGGCACGAAATTTTAGAGTCCAGAAGTCCCCACCACTCGTCGGCGGTCAAAACACAAAGAGTCACTAAAGGATTGGGTGGGTAGGATGGGTGAAAAATCCGGTTGTCACTAGCTACGATGTACAACCAAAACGATAGCACTGATACAGTCTTGGGTGGGTTTGGGCGGGAAAAATCACAAGTCCAATTGCTGTCAGCCCGGTCGACAATCTCAAAACGAAAAATCGATACAGTCTTGGGCGGGTTGGGTGGGTAAAAGTGACGCAATCAGAAGTCCAATGTCGGGCACCACGGTCTGATACCAAAACGTGCTTTTGGTACTGGGCTATCTCAGAGTCCGAATGTCATAACCACGGTCGGCCATCAAAACGATCCGATCTGTCACTAATCAAAGAGTGAACAAAATTGGATCGGAAACTTTCGTTTGAAATGAATTAATCATTTATTAGCAGATTTAAATATGCGCAGTGGAATACATTAAATAAAACAAAGGGTCCATAAGAGTTCTTGTCGTATGCCCCGTAAGTCCGCCTTCATATATTATGTAAGACTAGCAGAGGACCCGGCGTTGCCCGGGATAATTACACAGTAGGTAAACAGGGTAGAAGACACAGGGTTAAAGTCGTAGCTCGATGATGCTTAATGTCCGAGGTCCATTAAAGTTGTGGTCAGGCGTTAATTGTACTGGAATGCCAAGTCTGGGATTTAGAAAGTCGAATCATAGCAGTCATCATAGGAAATGGGATCCTTTTTCGAAGAAATACGATTAAAGGTCCAGGTAGGTCGCAAGTGACGTTGAAGTTGAGGTCGCTCCAAATTGTGAGGACTGAAGTCCGATGACCCCGTTCGGTAATCTCTGATGTGGCTAGGAAGAGGTGCTAGCTGATCAGGTAAGTAGCGCGTGGCAGCATCCTCCACGTTGATCCAGATGAATGAGGGTGTCCAGTCAGACGTGAAGATCTGGACGTAATAGCTGGATGGATAAGATGCGGACGCTAGATGACCGTTGACCTTCTCGATGCTGAGAAGATACGATCACCGGCAACGATGATGGTAGTAAGAAGAAATAAGCGCAGGTACCTGCGTATCAGGACGACAAGCACCTTGCTTCCAATATAGAAGAAATACCGTCGAAGTGGCACAGAGTAGTCGGCCTGGTAGCTCGTGGACAGAAGCCTTAACGATGTCGCATTCACACCTGTAGACAATTGTCGCACGCTGTCGTGGGCCGCTCTCTAACAACACACAATCTCGAGTAGGAATGTCGTTTGAAATTCCTCGCAACACTTCACTCGTTGCAAAAGTAATAATTCACTTACACTCGATGAATTAATAATAAAAAACTGCACTGATCATCACTCTGTTTTTGTAGAATCAGATCTTGAATAATTATAATTCACTTATTGATAGCACATGCACTTTTCACCAAAACAAAATAACACAACTGCAAAGATTTGCATGGCAGCAAACCAATGAAAATATGGCAATCAATAATTCACCTTAATTTATAAATGCTAAAACTATAAATGTGAATTCACCTTAAGAATAGATACTTAAATTAGGCAATCTTAAGATCTATACTTAAAGGTAAAGGAATTCATGAAATAACCGATTCTCACATCGGAGCAGTAGTGAAGCATTGTAAAGCTTTCGTAGCAAACACAAGCACACACACAGGAATATCGTTTCCTTCGGAGAATTGTGAAACACTGATATTTGTATTAGATTCCACGGCGAGAGAAATAAATAGCACTTTAATCACAAACCATATAACTAGCACTATTCGAAGCACAAGAGTAAAGCTTATCGAGCGATGACTATAAGAGAAATTCGCAAGCTTTATTTACGGTCGGAGCACTTCCCTTGAAGTGGGTAGTCGATTCGTCCGTCGTTGCTCTTTCTTTCTCTCTCTTCTCAATAGAAGAAAATTAAGTTGACGAATAAATACACTTCATTAAGACACAATTAAAAGACACATTCAGGATTAATTGTCGTAGTCGGGAAAGCCACTGGCAGGGTAGATAATTGATGTCGAATATTTATATTGGCGTCGCACCGCTAGCTTAAATTTCCAAGGCGGGAAATTTTACGCTCGGCTCAGACCCAATTGGCTTGAAAGGGAAAGACGACTTAAATGCGCTGAGCTAACGGAGAATATTCCTCCAGTTCCCACTTCGATAAACTGGAAAATGGAAAGACTCCCATCCATGGGGGATTAGCAATAATGTCTAGCTCGCATTGAACGAATATAGTTCTGGCAATTTGAATGTCTACCGGCGTATTGCAGCTAATGACGGATAGGTTACGGACAACGGTCAAGCCTACCTGGCTGAACAATGAGAAAGACAGTTCGCTGGCTGCGGCTCCGTCGCTGTCACCCGGCTGCTGGAACGTCGTAGACGTGGTCGCCTTCCTTTGCAAGTTTTCGTCTCTCGTCGACTCCGCTGATTCTATGGACGAGGAGTTCAGAAGCTCTGCGACGGCGGTCCCAATAATTGCAAGAACCCGCTTCCATACGACTTCGATTTCCGTTGAAGTGCTGCGTAGCGGCTCGGATGAGGCCTCCGGCGACTTCTCTTGTCGTCGGCTTCTTTTCTTGCAGGGCCGTTGCTTCTTGCTTCCCTCAGCGAATGTCAACTTCATTGCACGCGGAAATAACGGCGAGTTCCCTCGCCCCTGCGATGCATCTTGCTTTTCGCTGCCATCTCTCCTGTCACTCAGCTTCGGAGATCGTGGACGTTTTTCTCCTACGTCCTTTCTCGGCGAGAACTCACTTTCTTCACTCGATCGTCTTCTCGATCCCGTTCTGTTCTCATTCCTTCTCGAATTGTCCGAGATCTCCTCCTCCTGGCGTCAATGTTTGTCACTCGTCGTCGAACCCGTCGCCTCTCTTGCTCGGCGAAATTTGACACGTGACAGACATTCTGTATACCCCTCTCAGACACAGGCACATTTTGTATGTTTTAAAGTTGTTTTCTCATCTTTTGCTTTTCACCAGTATCATTCAACCTTGCCACAACCACACACAAAATAATTTGGTTTCTGAAAGGAGGACAGCATCATGTGCACATAGTAAACCACACGTTCTTTGATCACCCATCTTCCATCAAGATCTTTTATCACTCTAACCTCTCTTTCGTGCATGCATCATGTACACGTTAAGCAGGCAAGAAGACATCGCAGAAATACATAAAATAATGAATATTGTAATTTTCACTTCATATGCTGTAGCGCCTGAGAAGGAAACGTGTTCGGCATGCAGCGAATTTGACAGATTCTAAGCTCAGATGCTTATGTAGCAGTTATTTTTCTGGTGTGGCAGTGCCCACTGTGATGCGAAGCAACAACAGCTTATCAGACTGCAGGGGGTGGACAGAATAATAGGAATACCTTTCGATTTAGACATTTTGTCGAATATCTAGAAAATTACTTGACGAATAATCCTAAAACTTCAGGGATGTAAAGAGCATGTTACACCGCATATATTTCAGCGAAAGATTTGTCCCAAAGGCAAATGGGGGACCAGTAATAAATTGAACAAAAAAATAATGTTTGAAATGCGTTGTAGCTGTAGCATATGATTAGAAGGCTTCTTTTACTTATGTGTTCATTTGTATGAGAATAGTATGTATATTCATGGAGATATAAAGGTTTCTTTTAAAAAAAATAGATTTTTTTTTTAAATTTTTATATATACCATGCAATGTCATTTTCAGGAAACTTGACAAACTACAATAGAGACAACACCCTTATATTAATATTTAATGAAATATGAACATTTTTTCTAAATAATGTTTATCTGCGCATGCGCAAGCGTTACCAAAATGTTTTTGCACAATTTATTAGCCAAATGTATAGAGCTGCTTTTATAAAAAGCCCAAGCAAATATCGTGAAAATTCAGAAAGATATCGTCGATAGAATAAGTTGAATTTCAGTTGCTCTCAAATTTAAACAAAACGATGAGGCGCTTTCTCCAAATTTTATTCAACTTCTCGTTAAGCTGATATGAACTCAATATGACACTTTGTTTAAAATGAAAGATGGAGGTCTCAATAACAACGTAGCATGTATAAAAAATTTTCAATTCGAACTCAAAATTGATAAAATATATTAAAAAACTTTCATTTTTCCCTCCCCCTGCGATCGACACGGGCGCCAGGTTTCGGCAACTGTTACGTCACAGGTTGCCGAGAAGTGCGAAGGAGTTTCGAATTCGTGACGCCACACATTGGACGCTATCGGTTAGTTGTCAGTTGGCCATTGCAATAGACTATGAATATGAAACAAGACCGGTAGTGACGACTGTGATTTTGATAACAGTGCAGCGATGTACAAGGGCCATTAGCAGAATTAAATGCTACTGCAACTTCTACGATGTACAGCCCTATGCATCAAACCGTGAAACGGAATCTTCTGCTTGCCGCGTCGGCGTGTGTACATTAGGGCAGCGTGTGGTCATTTCTTCAGCGTTAGCACATGCTGTTCTTGAAGAACGCCAGGCCCGTTTAGAATTGGAAGAGCATCTACTTCCACCTTATACGTGATCTAGTTTCAGCGAATTTCTTGTTTGAATTGACATTGAATTTAAAACGGCGGATGCGTAGACAAAGCAAGACGCTTCAAAATGAGCACACGATGGTGTTTGGAGTTGGATACCAGTTCCCTCGCTGTCAAAAACCAATCCACTGTTTTTTAATCGATTCTGATTGTGGAAATCTATGAAACATGAAATTTCTATCCGACTGTCTATTTACACATCCAAACAGAGAACAAATGGAAGGCATACCGACATAAAACAGGTTAGCAAAATCTTAAGATATGTAGAATCGTTCTAAGCGACTAGAATCTCGGAGACCAAATTCCCCGAGGTTTCGCAGCAGGAAATGACTCCTTGTTCCGCCGTGTTCTCTGGAAAAGGGATGGAAAACCCCACGCCAATTTTCAATTTTCCGAGGCATTTTTCTTAAAAAAATATTAAAAATTGAAAAATTTTGAATGATATATATATAAAAAATGAAGTCGATTTCTTCCGTGGAGTTTACCTTTAAGGAGAAATTGTTGAAAAATTTGGAGAAAGCTTCTTATCGTTTTGTTTATTTTTAAAAGCAACTGAAATTCAACTCATTCTATCGGCGATATATTTCTGAATTTTCACGATATTTGCTTGGGCTTTTTATGAAAGTATCTCTATACACATTTGGCTAATAAATTATGCAAAAAACATTTTGGTAACGCTTGCGCATGCGTACTTTAATATTTAGTAAAAATGCACATATTTCATCAAATATTTAATATTTTAATATTCGGATTGCAGAGTGTTGTCTCTACTGTAGTTTAACAAGTTTCCTGAAAATGACATTGCATTGGGTTGAAAACCCTGCATTGTATAAACAAAAAAACTTACAAAAAATTTCTATTTTTTTAAAGAAACCTTTATATCTCCATGAATATACGTGCTATTCTCATAGAAATGAACACGGATAAGTAAAAGAAGCCTCATAATCCTATGCTACAGATACAACGCATTTCAAATATTCTTTTTACAGTGTGATCCAAAACATTATTCTTTTGTTCAATTTGTTGCTGGTCCCCTATTTGCCTTTGGGACAAAACCTTCGCTGAAATATGAGATGTAACATGCTCTTTACACCCCTGAAGTTTCAGCATTATTCGTCAAGTATTTTTCTAGATATTCGACAAAACGTCTAAATCGAAAGGTGTTCCTATTATTCTGTCCACCCCCGTATCTATTAAAGTTTAAAAATTGGTGTTGCGGACTATAAGTCACTGCGGACTACCAACCGTTTAATTTTTTACGAATGATAGCAGTCTACATATTAAAAATAATCGGCAGTCGTCTTTAAGTTTCGGTACTTTTGAAAAGTTTACAATATTTATGAGTAATAATTGTCATTGTAACATTCTTAACTGATTTTTGTGGGTGTTTTTTGATTGATGGGGAAGGGTAGGAAGATTCATCACTTCAAAGTTTTATTTTCCAACTTCATCATTCTCCAGTATTGAAGATGTCAAAACATCGTGCTATTTACACTGCCGGCTTTAAATTATCAGCAGTCGAGAGAGAGGGCTTCCCAAATTGGAAATCGTGTTGCCGCACACGAACTTTATATCAGCAAAAACTATATCTACAACTTTGGAGACAAGAGACCACCGAGCAGAAAAAATACTAGGCAATATAGGAATTCCTTTTGGCCAGAGATAGAAACCCATCTGCCAGAATGGGTTTTGGCGCAACGTGATTTCGACTCTTGCCTTCAGATTAATACTATATTCTGGGCTGTACCGTTAACTTTGGGGGCGCTAGGTTAACTATAATAGCTTTATAATTTACATTGTTTTTAGAAGAAATTAAAACGAAAGGGTCTTTGTGAAGCAATATGGTAAAATTTTCTTATACGCCAACGCGTTTCACCATCTTCACGAGCTTAAAGGCTACAAATTGACAAGAAATCACAACAGCTACTAATACAGGTTGTCCAAAAAGTCTGGTAACATGGCAGATATCTCAAATCTGCCAGATAAGGGAGATCTGATGAGTGTGGTTTATAGGTAATAAGGGTTGAGGAATTCATTGCCGCACTCAAATTTGACTTTGACCCCCAAATTTAAGGTCATCCATTTGCTAACTCGAAAATTATTAAAGATAGAGACAATTTTCCGATTGCTACCCTGTAGAGCAACACCACATTAGTCTAATCCCAATTTTTAATCACACCCTTCCCCTTGAAAGATTTTGAGAAAATGGGCGAGAAAGTCAGTCAAGGTCAGATTGGGCTGGCTAGGTTGGCTGAGGTTTCTAACACATTTTCGAGTTATCAAATTTGAGTGCGACAGTGAATTCCCCAGTCCCCTATTACCTAAAACCCACACTCATCAGATCTCGCCTACCTGGCATCTTTGGGCACTCTGTATAATACAAGAGGGCTTTTGTCCACTAATCAGATCCAAACAGAAAACTTGTGCTTCAAAAGATTAACTTTAACAGTTTAGTTTCCACGCAGTGTTTTCACTTTCTAGCAGCGAGCTATTAAGGAAAATGGTGTTGACTGGAGAACAGAGATCGTTCTGTGCGCTTGACTATCATGTAAACAACTCTGCGAATAAACTTACGAAGAGAAACCACAAATCTACAATAATCACTTTGAACGTTTACCTTTCGTATCACATATCTCATAATACCATATGTTCATTAGATTCCACAGAATAAACTTCTGAAATCGGGTCCATCATTTTGACTTAACGGTGTCCATAATTTTTTTATATTTATTTATTGGGAATCCAATACGTACATCCAGGATCTGTATGGTCACAGGCCGACGAGTTGGGTCCCTGGATAGACCTGGATTGACGACTGCTCTATGATGGTCGCAGCAGCCGGGGGGGGGGGGGGTGAAGATTGTCTGTCACTGATGGTCGCCCATCCAGTGACTAGCCATGCTTGATGTTGCTTAAGTTCACAGAAGTTGTGCTTAGTGAAAGCCCACCAGGCCACAGCCTCTCCCGGTTTATTGCAAATTAAAGGACCCTATTGCAAAACTGCCTACAGGCGAAATCAGTCATCAGAAAAGTGTGAAATTTTGTGGAACCGCTAAGAAAGCGTGCGGATTTTCTGGTTCCCAAATGCGGCAGTTATGTGTATTCACTGCGCTGTCCAAATGAAAATGCGCTTCTTCTGTCCAGAGGATATTCCACGGCCATTCTGCATCTTCAACGCGACTTCAACGCGAGCAAGAAATTGAAGTGAGAACTGGAGTCGGAAGCACCCGCTGCACAAGTGAAAGTTTGTACGGATAATATCGGAGGATATTCCGCATGATCTTATGGACAGTTGACCAACGCCTGTGCTACACGCCGGACACAGGTGCTACCATGGGAATTTGCAGCTCTGTCCACTTCCGCTTAAAGCGAAACCTGCTCTAAAGCGGGGTTCACAAATAAAAAGCTAGCGGCGGTGGCTGCGGCGCCACTTCCAAAAGCAGCAGATAGTTGGTAATAACCGCAAACGCTTCGCGTTTCATGAAAAAAAGCGGCACAACAACCGTCTGCATCTGCTGCTGCAATCCAATTCGTCGATGGTTATGACGTCTTCACAAGTCACAACAGCAACTTCCTTGGTTGTACGCCATTGATTGTCCACTTGCCGTGTTCATTCTATTCTCGACTGAAATGGAGTCGGTCATCATGCAAGTTCAAACTGCCCCTAATTATAATACTATGTCTGTGCGCAGTACGTGCTTTTGCCTTCCCAGAATTTTCATGTAATTCACTTTTTCTGAATGGTTGAGCCACTGCCACTGCCGCTGCAGCAGTCCAGGTTCAACACGCCAAACTTCGTCTGCTTGCTCTGCGGTTGACTTGTTTATTTGATGATGTTCGCTAAGATTGCTGCGCTTCAAAACGTTATTATCCAAACCCGTCGCCATCTTGGATAGACAAATTCATTGATTTCACTGACGGACGCTACCTCGGCAGATTTTACCATCGCGGTAAAGTTGAATCCACCTCAACTCTAGACGGTAGCAGTTTTTCTGCCGCGGTTCCGCGCTAGTGGGAACTGGCCTGTAATTGTGAAATGGTTTGCGGTGCGGCGCTCCAGACGGACGCTGCGCCGCGCCCAGATCCGCACGCCGCAAGGAATTTGTGAAATCCGTTTAATGCGTCTGCAGACACGTGTTTTTCTTCCTCTGTCAGGACGAACTGACAATGATCCTGTTTCTTCAAATTTCGTTATCATTTTTCGAAGGATTTTCATATTCATGGGACCTTTTCGCATCCCCTTCAAAGTCCAAAATTTCCGTAGACCAGCTACTGCCGAATTACTGTTTTGGTAAAACATTTTCACTAACAACGCGCGATCTCGTAAACTTATCGTCATTGTGAGCGGCATACACATTGAATACAGGATCTCCGCGAAAGTTCCTCGGCTTTTATAGGTAACAGCTGCTGCGTGGCGCCTATTTTATTTTACGATAGCTGCCGCCACGTAAGTTGAACGATCTTTTTGACATGCGCAGTAAGTTTTCTCATCAATTTGCTTTGTCTGGGTTTTACGCATGATGCACTTGTTCTACTATAGTAAAGGCAGAGATATCGTTGAAACGTGGAAAGCCTATTCAAAGTCATAATATGAAACAAATTGCCTTCGAATCGACTATTTTGCGTCATTTTTTAATTTATTAATTTATTAATTTCATTTATCTATTTAAAAAAACAATGAAAATGGAAACTAAATATAAATACGAAAACAATGTTTCGAAAACGAAAGCGGATGCTTTCATGGAATAACTAAGCGATTTACTTCCCGTTAACGTCTATTGGCTGGCGTTAGAAATGACGTCATCCAGTCGTTCAACCACAGCCCACTAGATAAAGGCCTGAGTGCTGTTTTCAAAATGGCGGCGCTCGCAGGCGGACTGTCTGTGTGAAATAAGCTGAAATAAAAGAATTATTTCATAAATTTGCTTTAATTTTCTTACAAAATCTAACCAAAATAATTAATCTATTACAGGAACTAATTTTTGCAGATTTCTAAAACCATCATATATGGTTTCGAAATTTTTTATTGAAAAGATGCTTTTTCTCTTCCTCCATAGATGGCTCTACTTTGAAAAAAAATGAAACTATACTTAATTGCACGTATGTTGCCATTGTTTTGATTGAAACATAAAGCCATTTAAATAACAAGTTCAAAAACTTAGATTTCGTTAGAAGATTAAAGCAAATTTGTGAAATAATTCTTCTATTCCATCTTATTCCATCTTATTCCTGCGAGCGCCGCCATTTTGAAAACAGCACTCAGGCCTTTATCTAGTGGGCTGTGCGTTCAACGTACGTGGCGGTTGCTATATAGGTAATCAACGTAAAACGCCCTCTGGTAGCGAAATTCTTAACTGTGTTTTTTTTTTTTTTTTTTTTTTTTTTTGGCTGAAACAAATTCCCTCATCCCTTCATTACGTCCTCTACAAAATTTCACGCTTTTCTGATGACTGGTTTCGCCAGTAGCTAGCTTTGCAATAGGGTCCTTTAATTATGGACACCCTGTATTTTCTGGTTTCGTGTTATGGTATTTCAGGGCTTCGAACATCAGTAGTTTTCTTGTGGTCCTCTTCTGTTACCAAAATTGTCAATGTTGGCTCAATGAGCAACATTCTGTGTTATTCCTAATTAAATGATCTGCAAAGGCCGATTTTCCGTAATTGTTTATCCAATTATGTCGGTGTTCTTTAAAGCGCTCTAATAATAGGGTTTTGTGGAACCGACGTAAAAAGAGTCACAATCCGGGCATGTGACACAAAATGTTGCCCATAAACACTGAATATTGCCCACTGAGCAAACAATAACAGTTCTGGTAACAGAAGAGGACCAAAGAAAAATACTGATGTACGAAGCCCTGGAGATACGAAAATATCATAATACAAAACCAGAAAATAACCAATCTACTCGACTTAGATTATTTTAAAAATGAATGAATCGATATTCATTTCCCCCCAATCTGTTCCCCTTGAGTCGTTATTTGGACCTAAAGACGGGACACCAATTATGAAACACCCTGTATAATCATTTCTCATTTTTAGCAGAGTTAAGTACTGTAGAAAGTATCACAGTTTTGTTATGCAGAAAAAAAAATGAAAGATAATAAAATAATTACAGTAATTCTTTATATGAGGGCAGTTCCGAAAGTTCACGGACTGAGATCACTGTTCGGAGTCTGGATTGTTAGGTTAAATATCGACTTCATACGCTATACACCATTTCCAAAGATGCACTTACACCATTTTCTGAGATTTGGTGTAAGGTACTCTGCCTGGCCAAAAAAAAACCAAACTCACGATGTCAATTTACACATGCAAATTCTGAAATGGGAAAGAAAGCTGACGTAGGTAGAATACTTATATGTGTTTGACTATCTTCAAATAGTGAAGAAGCAATGTGCAATTTATCATTTGAAAGCAACCATGTCCGAAGTTACACGCGGTTGCAGAAAAAACTTTTCGGGCTTCAAAAAGGGCCAAATTATTGGACTGCACCAAGGACAGAAATCCTGCAAGGAGATTGTTGAACCACCGACATCGGATCGCGAACCGTCCAGCGTATTATTAAATCGTGGAATAAGATGGGTGAACAAACATCCTCGCGGAAAATCATCCTCAACAATTGTGACCACAGATCATTAAAACGATTTATCTTGGAGTGGACAGGACGTAGTATCGTACTAATTAACGAAATAAATGGAGGCCTTACAATACTGCATTATAATGGAAACGACGACTAGTTTCGGCTTTATTTCCTGCCTTTATCAAGTCTACATAAGAGACAATCGACAATCGAACAGTGTAGTGAAAAGACCCGAGCGGTCCTGGAGCAGAGCTTCTGTAGCACACTCGCCCATAATGTAACCAAGGAAATTACACTGAGTTAGACGAGAAGCCTGATGTCCCTCGAGAGTCATCCTGAGAATAGAGTCCTAACTGGTAGGAGGAGGAATAAGATTGTTGATTGACGTAGAGATAGCCCTGAGCATCTGCGACTAAGATATGCAGAAGTCGGGGAAGACAACCTTATTGATATCATCGAAATTAACATCCATTACTTGAAGGGGTCTTCGTATCTGTATGGGACTTTTAAGGGCTAGAGGGTGATCCAGTATACTGGCTACCAAGGGATTGTCGTGGGTCTTTCTACATAAGAGACAATCGACAATCGACCAGTAAAGTGTACATTTCTTCAGATGGGACGAAAGCAGCGCCCTCACAAGCTCATCGAACCATAATAAATTCCAAATGAAATACACTGAGGTAGTCAAGAAGCCTAACCAACCCAAGCGGTCTTCCATATTATACAAAAAAGAAAATAAGATTGACAATTGTCAGAAACAAAATACAAACGAAATGAAAATGCAAGGTGAAAGACGATTTTCACATCTTCCAGTAGTCCGGGAAAGAGACGTTGCCGATGTCTTCAAAGTGGATGTCAAGAATGTGGGTCATTGTCATGAATCTTTTTCTTCTGCACCATAATCAAAAGGAGGTCCTGTATAAACTTACCGATGTGGACCATATCTAGATCTGAGTGGATGGATCGGTTTTTCACAGCCCTTCTGTCCAGCTGGGCAATGGTCCTCAGGTTACATTCTGGAATGACTGTAGCTCACTCCATCTGCTTCTACAGATAGTCGCCCACGCAGGCAATCTACTCGACAAAGCCATGATATTGGACATCATTAATGAATTCAATAGAAAAAGAAGCAGATTACGTCACTAGACTGAAAGTCCTACCACATCATAAACAGCTCTTTATACGGTCCGCATGTAAGTTCACCAATCAGTTTTCTGCAAAAGGGGATACTGGGCAGCCCATAAAGACCATGTTTAAGTCCAGCCCTGACCAATATTGTTAACTGCTTATGCATATGGTGACTACACGTTTGGATAATAAGCCAACATTTTCCGAACTAACAAATGTTTATCTTTATTCTATAAAATATTGAAGAATACTACTACACAAAGCTCAATTAGAATGAATATTGTATTTTATTTTTAATAATATAATTTTAATTAATTAATTTTAAAATTATATTTTTTTTAAAAGAAAAATTTAGATGAACACTCATCCGAGACATTAAAGCTTATTTGTCAGGGAAATAATAGAGAGATAATAAATCAACTGTCATCAGAAATTAGTCAGCAAGTATGTCTAAGACTATCTATCGTTCCTTATTTCCTTTAAGTTTTAAATAATCAATTCAGGAGTTGTTTCTATTACTTGTATCACTTAGGGAAAAATTGTTCTTGCTCGTCTTTATAATCATCTGAAGAATTTGATGCACTCACAATCGGGAGCAGATATTCAGCAGGCATGTATATTATTATGGAACATGTATTTGGTGCATCTAAATTACAAAAATAGATTTATTCTTAATCCTGCACTGAAATTGATAGAAAATGCTATGGAATTCATTCGAAGGTAAACGTTCTTTATAGATAATTTCCACAGATGTCCACATACCAGTGCTTCCATATGCTTTGTCTATTTTCTAGCAATCATCTTGAAATGTTCCGACAAGTGGAATTAGAGTTTGCTATCTATGAATGTGTCAATGGGAATTATCCAGAAATGGAAAAAAAATTGTTAAATGTTAGTAATACTTTTACTGTTATTAAATGATTCAACCGATAAAATATGTAAAATATGAAACCGTGTTTTAAGCATATTTTTTTTTAATTATAGGCATCGATGATGGATGCTTCACATTTGTATGGAGAATATTTTGATTTCTTGAAGACCTACTGTTCTGTTAAGAAATCATCTTTGATAGGCCCATTAAATCTTGAAGAATTTGCCATCCAATGCTTGTGTGATGTAAAAATATATATTACAGTATAATTAATTATAATTATGCAGTGAACCACTTATTAAAGAGATTAAATTGTTAAAATTTTTCTTTTATTAAATGAAAGATTTCTTTATTAAAAGTTATTAAAATTATTATTCTATAGATTATTTTTCAAAATGTGGAAACTGAAGCACTTATACAGAGCATATTGTTACATATTGCACAAGCCTTGTCAAATGATTTATTTTCAGAAATTTTATCAGTGGAGCAGACAATAAAAGGTTTGGCAAATTAAATACCTTTTAAAAACACTATAAAAATATACTGAAAATGAACATCCAGAAGGATTGATGTCACATTGCTGATTTTACATGGACAGAAGTTAAATAGGTCCTTTAGCATATGATCAAATTTTCAAGATTAAGAAGTACCTTATACATGTATACTCGTGTATGAATCGACCTCAATTTTTTGACCCCAAAAAGTGGAAAAACTGCATGACTCGAGCATAAGTCGAGGCAAAAAAATTTGAGGAAAAAAAAAAGCATTATACAACACAACTATTACAAATAGTTTTTGTAGCTTGACACAAGGCTAAATTTATGATAACAAATTTATGTTGTTGAAAAACCATCGAACAGAGCTTCTTCTTCATCTGATTCTCCAAAGAGTTGCTGAAAATTATCATGGACTTCATTGTCAATCTCATATTCGTTATCCATATCGTTTTCAGTCTCAGTTTCAGCAGCCTCACATTTCCTCACACGAATCATCATTAGACTCTTCATAAAATCTATCATACTCAGTTCCATCTAATGCATTACTTAGATTATTTTAAAAATGAACAGCGAACCGTTTCCAAGGTAATGTCATCCCACGTATCTTTACCCAGTCTACCACAAGTTGAATGTCCGGCTTCGGTAGTCATACCGTAGGAAATGCAGGATTATTGACTCTGCTGTGAGAGAAATGTTGCCGCAACACACCTGTACCTTAAGTCCAATGTGTGAGCACCATCCTGCATGAATGTGGTCGAATCGAGACATCCTCGTTGCTGCAGTTGTGGAACCACGAAGTTCTATACCATCTCGGCATACTTGTCAGCGGTAGTGGTACAGGTTCACTTGCACGATTTTCCTCGTAAAAGTAAGGACCGATGATTAAAGATGCTGTTAAGCCACGCCACACTGTAACATTTGGTGAGTGGAGAGGCCCTGCACACTACTGTGCGGATAATTTGCAGTCCAAATGCGGCGGTTGTGTGTGTTAATACCATTGTTCAAATGAATGTGCTTCGTCACTCCATAAAAGCTGCCACGGCCATGTACCATCAACTTGCATGCGTGCTAAGAATCTCTATGAAAAATCCAATCGGGTGGCCGCATCACCAGGGAGCAATTCTTGAACAGAAGAGATTTTATACGGGTAAAACTTCAACATTTGATGCAGGATCTTCCGCACCGTGAGCACTGATGGTACCCTGCACATTCGCCATGTCCTGTTTGACAACAGCAGTTGCAACTTCTTCAACTTGTTGCTGACTAACCGCTTTGCGTCCCCGGCCTCGTTGTTGTGGTAAAGTTTCTGTAGTTTCAAATCGTTTAATCATGATGAAGTTTGTTATGCTCATTGGTCCTTTTCGTAACTTCTTTAACCGCTGAAATCCACGAAGGGCAGCATTGGCATTCTCGTTCCGCTGATAATACAGCTTGACTAACAAAGCACGGTCCCGTAAGGTAAGAGCCATCGAAAGGCAGTTGGCCTCAGAACGATGAGAATTCTCCCAGCCTTTCCTTTCATACTCATGATCGCTACACGGAACGCGTTTATGTAGATTAATGCATTTTATTCGGTAAACAGCTCCAAATTTTATTGGTGGCGACTATTGGTACTAATTTTTATTTTTTTTTTAGAAATCGAAATCTCATGGTCCACTATGTACGCCCATCAAATTTGGTTATGTTTCATCCATTACTTTACTCGCTAGAGGGCTCTGGATACCTCACGTTATTTTATAATCACCCTGTACATTGAGGCTGTTCTAATGTTTATAGAGTTGTTTCATTCACAGGATTCTGAACATAAAACTCAGTAATGTGGCATCATCCCTTCTGGGCGTTTGTTTTTCTTTTGTCACAAGTTTCTCATCTTATTAACATAATGTTCTGTTTATTTGACAGATGAGCATTCAAAAGAGAAGTGGGTTGCGTTGAATAAAACCAAGTCTGAAAATTTAAATTATTTTCAAAAACTTAATAACACCAATCAGAGAAGAAGGTGGGGATGAAGCTAGTCTGTATCAGTCTTTAATTATACAGATGTTAATTGCATAATAAAATAAGGATGGGTTTGTTGCTTCCAGAGCTATCATATGGCTGTTTTTGATTACATTGGCGAGTGATCATCAGATGTGGGATTTTGTGAGAGCTGCAACTGATTTCCTTTTTTCCTTTGATTTTCTTACTCCTTATAAACAACTGCATAATCATTTGGATTTTACTCTGCATGATAACTGTAATCCTTATTGGTTGAGAATTATGGCTTTGGCTAATCTGCATTTATCTCAGGTTATAATTGAAATAAATCCTCTAATCTAGAGAATAATCTACCAGCGTTTATTGATTTTTTTATTTATCCCCAGGCATTAATAATTCAAATAGAGGAATTTGAAACATGTACTTCAGCAACAGGTGGTACTGAAAATTCCGTCCTAGAGGAAGATGAATATAGGTGAAATCTAATTTCTTTGCCATGATATTAATTTTTTAAAAAATCTAGATGTTACTGGCAAAATGGGAAACCAGTCATTGGGTGCATTCGGAGAATAGCCACTCGTGAATTTCTCGAGGATAGGAGAATTCTCCTTGAAACACGAGAGAATTCGAGAATTCTTGTACATTTCGAATGCCTCAGTGAATTCTCGGTGATTCGACCACTAATCCAATATGGAGAATACGAGTTAGCTGATCGCTTCTTTTGAATATTATTTTCTGAAAATCATATGAATTGACAGTTAAATGAGCAAATGTGGGACACCCATAGTGAGGAAAAGGAAGAAGAAAATACTCTGCTGTGTTTTGGAGTGCAAAAAAAATTCGTTTCAAATTGATAATGAGAAATAAAATAAAACGAAATAAAAAAGGTGGAATACCGAAATACTAATCATGTGAAACTAAAATGAAAAAAATTAATTTAGCAAAATTCAGATAAATTATGAGCGTATCTTGTTCATAAAAAGCCTATATTAATTTTTTTATCTAAATAAAGTATATATTTTATTAATTTACTAGGTGAGACATTTTTTAAAAGTTTTTAGACCTTTTTTTTTTGTCTTTTGCAAATTTTATTACAACTCGATCTGGCTTTACTCGATCTCAGTTTTACTTTTACCCTAAAGTTGAGTGGTCGTAGCCATCTCACATTATTTTCACTTTTTCTACTAGCCCTTGGCGAGAGAGAAGAGTGGAAAGAAATCGAGCAAAAAATGAATTCTCTGTGTAATCCTGAACCGTGAATTCACTGGTGGTGGTTTCTCGAACGACAAAATGGGTATGCTGTTCTCCGAACGCATCCAATGTAGTTGTACTCCGAATGCATGCTAAAATTTTAAGACGGGGACATGTTGTCATTTTTCATTTATTACATTAAATAACTTTTTTCCTGTTCTCATTGTAATTATGCCATTAACTATGCCAAAAATAATTAATGACAAATATAACAGTCTCAATATTAAGTTAATAAAACAATTTCTTTTTTTACAGTGAAATAATAAAGAGCTATGTTAATGAGTCGATGTCAGCCTTCATTTATGCATCTTTTGCTGGGAATATATTACAAGAACCCTGGATGATAATTCAAGCTGCCAGTATTTTGTGGAATGCCAGTATAAAATGTATACATTCTAATCTATTTAATAATCTTTCGGAAACAATGCAAAGGATCCTCCAATATCTAAAGTTAGATTCAGAAAAGTAAGATGTAACGTAAAATATTGGGTTGTTTCATAAGTATTTGGCCGATTTCGCTTAGACTACTTTGTATGAGCCCTACGGTGCATAACATTATAGAAGGAACTACGACAACCCACTACAAAATAGGTAGGACTGTTCAGAAGTTTCTTCAGTAGTTGCATGTATCGCTGTGCAGACATTTACGTCACGGAGCAGTGTGATGTCAAACTAGTAATTTTGTGCGATAACGAACAGTTATCACAGAAAGTGGAACAAAAACAGATTTCCACTGTACGTGAGCTATCAACGGGCTTACTGTATTCAACGGCAACCATAACCTGACACCTTGGAAAAATGGGCAAGTCGATAATGCTGGATATTTGGATTTCACATGCCTTCACTGAACAGCAGCAACTGTGCAACGCTTGGAAACATGTCTTGCCCTCAAAATCGGGAGGGTCTAACACCATGTCTGCATTGCATCGTTACTGTTGACACAATTTCTGATGGTTGCCATCAGAAATTGCGAAAAAAAACAGTCGTCGCTGGTGAATCGTGCAAGTCCAATACCCCTCCAAGATGGTGGTCGTCCACGTGTCTGTTGCAACCCTGCCAAAAATTAATGCTTTGGGCACGAGATTCTCCCTCATCCTGTGTATTCACTCAGACTTGGCCCCAACCGATTTCCCTGTTTTGTCATTTGTAATTTCTTGCGATCACTGATCGCAGATGGTTCACTGATCGACATGCTGTCATTCCTGCTGTCATCAGTTTTTTGGAAATTGTAATGCCGACTTACGTCGCCATGACATTTTTTCATTGTCAAAACATTGAAGGCAATGTATAGCTGCTGAGGGCAGATATTTCACTCAATAAATTGTATGCTTTGCCTTTTATTCTGGTGTCTTTTTCTTTCTATCAAATTTGGCCATTACTTATGAAACAGCTCAATATACAGGGTGTTTCATAATTGGTGTCCCGTCTTTAGGTCCAAATAACGACTCAAGGGGAACAGATTGGGGGAAATTGAATATTGATTATTTGGTTTTAATGGTCCCTAATTCAGAATAAAAACATTTCGCGTCCCTGGGGTGAAGGGATAAATTTTGAAAATTTTAATTTTTTAGGGGTAGGGGTTAGACCCCATGTGTTATTTAGAAAGTTGTAGAGCATCATGTAAAATGTGGGTTTAGCAAAAAACCCGGTGAAAAAAATCTCATCCCCTGCCCTTTATCGAGTGATGTTCTTCGTTAAATGTTGCGGGATTTCCTCAAAGTTGACAAGACCGTCTTCCACACGCTGAGACATGATTTGGCTCTCGGGATTGTTGTTGATAGGAATAACAAATTGCATTTCAAGTGAATCTGCAATGACTTGGGCCTTGTCCTGATCAGTTTGCACATAGTCACCTTGTGGTGTACGGAGTGGAGGAAGCGTATCATTCTTCTTCTTCTATAATGCTCTGACCATACTCCAAATGGAATTGTCGCGAGCCGACAAGCTTTTGAGTTTGTCGTTCCATCTAGCGTCGCGAAGCTCTTTTATCTCCTCTTGAACTCTTCACACTAGCCTGTTGGACTTGGTTTTAGGCCAAGGTTCACGATAGCGTTGCCATAGTCTACGTGTCATGTTTCTTTCAGCAATTAGGCGCTGGATTCCAGGAGTGAGTTGGATTCGATGAGGAGGTTTATTCTCTGATGGATAGTTTCTATCTTTTATGGCACTGTGAATACATCTGGTGATGTCTTCAACACGTTGATCGATGTCCTCCGTACCTTACGCAACGTCGAGATGGCAGCCATAGTCCTTAAGAATGTCTTTGTAGAGCTTCCAGTCTTGATGTACGAGTTCCTCTCGGAAATTTATGTCAACATTGTCAAATTTCAACGTCACAGGCTTGTGGTCAGAAGAAAGGTCATCAATCGTGAAGATATTGTACGGTTTGAAGAATCCCTTCAAGGGCGAGATGTCCAAAACGTCACTAGTAGGGGCGTGGTCGCAGTAGTAGGTGTCCTCCAAAGGTCCAGCAGCGATGATATCATCTTTTCCGTGTATGTACCTTTAGAGAATCATGCCGTTGTAATTCTGCGTTCTGGAGTTCCAGCTTGGGTGTTTGGCATTTAGGTCACCAGCCAAGACGACTGGAGTGTCACCACTGAAGATTTCATCAAGCTCGCTAACGTCAAGAAAATGTTTAGGTGAATTGTAGAGCGCCACGAACTTCACTTCACCACAGGAGACATCATTGATAATGATGGAGGCCGATTCCATACCTGCATAAGATTTGGAGACTAATTCTTGGTGTTGAATTCCCTTCTTAATGATGATCGCAGCGCCCCAGAAGCACATCTTGCAGCATCAACTGTGGGTAACTTTTGCCTAGATTAGAAATCAGATGAAAGATACGTCCTAATTAGATTAGAAAAATACCTGGTAGGTCGTTGATGTTGAGGCCTTTATCTTCCGGTTTAGACACAGCGGCAGCATAGGATTCGTCTGCTGTCACTTTAGAACTATGCATCCTTTGAACCTGGGGGTATTTTGGACATTTCGTGTAGCTTGAAGTGTGCTGTCCACCACATCTGATGCACTTTGGGGGGGTCTGGTCCTTTAATCTTGGGGCAATCTCTTGACTGGTGCCCCTCTGCACACTTGTTACAACCAGGATCTTCCGTGCAGCCCATGGATACGTGTCCGAAGCGCAAGCAGTTGTAACACTGTAGTGGCTTCTTGTTCTCTCGAAAGGCCTCCACTAGCACTGCCAGCGGCCCAATTCGTGTAATGTTCTTCAATGACTGGTTGTGTTCGGTGTTCGGGAGCAGAACCAAAACCATCGGCATATCAATGGATCCTTTGGTTTTCCTCAATCGAATTACCTTTTCCGGGAAGTAGTTGGCTCTTTTTAGGTCTTCTTTGAAGTCATCGAAGTCATACGTAATATCCACATTACGAATCACGTATTTCAAGACCTTCTCCGACTTCAGTTGATGATGCTGAATTTTTAAAATATTATCAGACTTAATTCCAGAGACTAACCTGCTGTGAGTTTCTTCGTCTTCACATTTCACTTTGACGGTTTCAGCTCTGCCCGTATGAACAGTGATCTTTTCCACTGGAACATGCTTCTCGAGCTCAGATAGAATCGTCTTAAACGGGAGGCCATGAATCCGCACGATAATCGGCGGGACATACCTCTTCGTGATCCTATGAATTTCATTAGCCGAGCGATTCTGTCCATTCTTCGGATTCCTCATTCTAGACGCGCTGACGACTTCTTCGTTTACTCTGGAGACGGTCTTTAGGTTATCGATACTCGTGCCTTTTCCGAATTTTTTATTAGTGACACCAATCCAGGGACTGTCGTCCACTTCTTCATCGGTTCCGTCAGAGTGACTTCTCTTACAGCCACCGTTTGTCGAACAGTCACTATTTTCTATTATATCCATAGAGTCCACACTATTAGAAGAGGAAATAGTTTTTAAGACATTACTTACCTTGCTGTTATCAACTGGATTATCTTCCGTGGAGTTTCTTGCCTTCCGAGTCCCGGAGCATTTCCCAAAGGCTTCCTTGAGTTCATTTATTTTGTCAATAACATCTCTACGAGAGTCTTGAATTTCCTTGTTGATTCCTGTGAACTTCTCAAAACTTTTGTGTAGGGATTCGACTTTTTCCTCCAGTGCACTATACTTAGCGTTTATTTCATCCCGGAGGGCATCTAACATTTCGTTGAACACTAGGTCAAATGCAGCAAACCTAGCATCCAAGCAGGCATCCCGGTAGACCTTTTCGCAGGACACAGTTTTACCATCCGCCACTAGCAAAGGCTCTTTAGTCGACTTCAGTGTGGTTAATTTGGACGAAGCCATCATATATAATTGTATAGAACCGGAGGGGGGGGAATAACCTCGCAGCTAGGTGTGTGCTAAAGAAGCCGTCCTAAGAAGGACGCACCTAGCTTTAAGAAAAGAGAACAAGTCAGGTTTGCGAGAAAATTATTTCTACGCCAGGGACCCACTCATGAATGATTAGAGTAATAATAGATGATATGAAAAGAAATGTCCTTAGTTATGTTTGCGAGGAAATTAATCCCAACGCCAGGGACCCAGAAGGATAATGAGCGTCTTGATGTACTGGTT
Source organism: Rhysida immarginata (assembly GCA_023313115.1). Taxonomy (NCBI): domain Eukaryota; kingdom Metazoa; phylum Arthropoda; class Chilopoda; order Scolopendromorpha; family Scolopendridae; genus Rhysida; species Rhysida immarginata. Next base: position 257,776 of record JAHWFO010004704.1, on the reverse strand, counting down.
TACGGGAATATTAATTCCAACGCCAGGGACCAGCACATAAGACGTAACAGAAGGTGAATAACGCGCTGAAAAAGGGTGCACCGTAAAATGATAGTAATGAGATAATAGCTAAAAAGAGAGTAGAGGTGATACCTTGAAGAGCTAGTCCGTTTGGGTCCTGTGTCCTGTCCTTTTATATGATATCGATGCTCAGATGATCCTCGAAGGATGATGGATCCTACTTAAGAGAGGGACAATCGACAATCGATCAGTGTAGTGAAAAAGTAGTACGAGTGGTCCAGGAGCCTTTAGCTCACTTTACACGCTCGTCCAAAAAGTAAACCAAATGAGGTTCACTGAAATAGGAAAGAAGCCTGATGAACCTCTTTAAGTCATCCAGAAAAGAGTCCCTTCATGGTAGGAACGAGAATCAGATTGTGGATTGACGAATAGCGAGTCCGAAAAACTAGGATCTAGCAGATCCAGTAGTTGGGGAACTCGGCCTTGTTAATGTTCTCGAAATTGACATCCAAGATATGACGGGGTCTTCGAAACCTGAGGGAACCCCTGACAGTGAGTGAGTGGTCCAGGATACCAGCAACCAGGATATTTTCATGATGTTCCATCTTGGGCAACATGTTCCTGGGAAGTGTTTGAACATAGGAACCAATGTGGGTCATCCCCAGATCTTCATAGATAGATTGTTGGCAACTCTTCTGTCTAGTTGAGCAATGGACCGGAGGGTAACATTTTGGAAGGTCTGAAGATCTTTCCATCTCGATTTGCAAATGGAAGCCCAAGCAGGCATACCGTGAAGTAAAATGGCACGAATCACTACCTTGTATAACAAGAGTTTGCTGTCCACTGTGAGAGCGCTGTTTCACCCCAGTAGCGCGATGAGACTAAACTTCGCTTTCTTAGCCTTGTTAAGCGAATATTGGACATGGTCGTTCTATTTGAGCTTGGAATCAATCACAACTCCGAGGTACTTATAATTTTTACCCCACTCAAGCTTCCTACCATGTAGGATGAGGGGCCTTGGAGGGTTTTTGCGTTTGCGTGTGATGAACATGGCTTTACACTTAAGAGAGGGTTTTTATACACAGCTTTATATGTACAAGATCTGGTATGAATAAGGTAAACAAATGTCTGATTAGTCAAGGATTACATAATACAAAATAAACTAATTAACTGCTTGATTCGACAGTTCGTCTGATTGGTCGATAAATTACATAGAAAAATGACCAAATTATCTGATTGGATGACAAATTTTTACTCTCGAAAATTAAACAAATTTAACTAATTTTTTATAATTTTATGATTGGAGGATTGTTTATGAGATAACAAGACTGTTTACAAGCGTTATGGGCTAATGACGAAAAATACATGAATAACAAATTATTCTGAATGTTTGTATAAAAATTACTATAAGAAATTATCTGTCATGCGTAAAAAAAGGGTAAATATCAAAGTCTTGCTGCGAATTCAGGATGGATAAATTCTTTTTTGGGTCGTTCACGGATTTGTAGATTTATATCTCTTCTAATATAGGGGTATTTCTTGGATTGTTGGAATACCTTAGGACTTCTGTCACTAACCTGGGTGGGTGGTTTTCTTTCGTTAGATGCTCAGAGTAGTTAGATTTTCCGTCATTTTTGTGGTATGAGTGGATGTGCTCTTTATATCTTGTTCCGAAAGAGCAATTAGTCATCCCTATGTAAAATTTAGGACATGATACACATTTCAGGAGCTATACGCCGCTTGCGTCGAAGTTATTAGGAGGGGGAGGGAGGAGAGGCTTTTCTTGAATAGGTGCTAGAGACAGTGCGATATGCGATGTTTAATCCCAAATTGGAAAACAGTTTGACTCGGGGGCCTCGGTAGCAAGAGTAGACTAGACTGGGAGGGTATCCATTGAGGATGGCTAAGGAACGGATTGTTTTGACTTCATTATCTTCGTTTATTTTGCTCATGGGGATTGTTAACATTCTATCGACCCTGCGTCGGAACGCTGCCATCTTGTGGGCTTTAGGATGGGTAGATGAGGCGTGAATGAGGTTCGAGGAAGTTGTTGGTGTGCGATATATACTGTAAGCAAACCGCCTCGATTCGAGGTTTTTGGAGATGCGGAGGTCGAGGAACCGGATGGAACCATTGTATTCCGTTTCAAGGATGACAAATCCATTTGGAGTATGATCAGAGCTTTACAGAAGAAGAAGAATAATACGCTTCCTCCATTCGTACACCACAAGGTGACTATGTGCAAACTGATCAGGACAAGGCCCAAGTCATTGCAGATTCACTTGAAATGCAATTTGTTACTCCTATCAACAACAATCCCGAGAGCCAAATCATGTCTCAGCGTGTGGAAAATGGTCTTGTCAATTTTGAAGTCCCGCAGCATTTAACGAAGAACAACATCGAAGCCGAAGAGATCGCCACCATCATAAGTAAACTGAAAAAGAAGGCTCCAGGAAAAGATAAGGTGAGCAATAACGCTCTTATGAATCTCCCAAAGAGCTTTATTGACTTTCTCGCCAATATCATTAGCGACTGCTGGAAATTTTCCTACTTCCCTGCATCTTGGAAACAATCTATTGTTTTGAGTATCCCCAAGCACGGACAAAATCCAGCAATTTCATCGAGCTACCGAGCTAATAAGTCTGCTCCCCTCAATGTCTAAAGATTTGGAGAAAACGATCCTCGTCAGATTCCAAGACGACTGTCTCGTCAATGATCTTCTTTGGAAAGATTAGTTTGGCTTTCGTGCCGCCCACTCTTGTCAGATGCAGATATGGAGGCTCGTCGAAGACCTGAGCACCCCCTATAATCTTTCCAGGTACTCATGGTTTTCCTCGATGTCAGTAAAGCTTTTGACCAAGTGTGGCATGGGGGCCTTGTCTACAAGATGATTAGAGACGGGTTTCCTCCTGATTTGATTTTGATGGTGAAATCCTTTTTCACTGACAGGTCATACCAAACTAAAGTTGGTTAAAATCTATCCACGCCCCGTGTTGTAAAGGCCAGTGTCCCTCAGGGTTCTGTCCTCGGGCCTGTGCTCTTTAATTACTTTGTGCATGATTTCCCGAAACCCGATAATTGTAATCTGTATTTTTATGCGGATGATAGTGGCATTATGACATGGGCACACCAGCCGGCTCACGTTATCACTCGGCTGCAGTGCGCCTTGAAGCAGTTCGAAGACTGGTTTAACTGCTGGAAGTTGAACCTTAACGTCGGAAAGTGCAAGGCTTTGTACTTCAACAGAAAGTTCAAGCGTCCCCCAGAGTCTCTTGTTCTATTCAATAAGAAACTGGACTGGGTAGACAACTACAAATACCTTGGCGTTATCATCGACTCAAGACTCTCTTGGAATCGTCACGTGACCTACGCTCTGAACAAAGCGAAGAGGGCTAAGTTACGTCTCATAGCCTTATAATCGACTCAAGACTCTCATGGAACTGTTACGTTCTACTCTCTCTTAGTGTCCACAGCATCGACAATAAGCTGCTATTCTACAAGACAATGATTCGGACAATTCTCCTCTATGGCATGCCTGCGTGAGCAACTATATGTAAAAGTAGATGAAGTGAACTCCAGTCGTTCCAGAATGTTACCCTGAGGACCATCGCCCAGCTTGGCAGAAGGACTGTGAAAAACCAATCCATACCCTCGGATCTGAACATGACTCATCTTGGTAAGTATGTGCAAGATCTTCTGATGAACATGGTGCAGACGATGAAGAGCCATGACAACGACCTGGTGGCTGGAATATTAAACAACCCGATGGTAATGAAGTGTGGTATACAAAGTATAGAAAACCGAGGCATATTCTTTATGTCAACTTCGAAGACATTGACAACGTTTCCTTTCCGGATTATTTGAAGATGTGATACCACCCACCCCCGCCCCCTCTCCCAATCTTTTGACAATCGTCAATCTTATTTTTTGTTTTTTTCATAATGTGGAAGACTTCTTTGGGTTGGTCAGGCTTCTTGCCTATTTCGGTGTATTTCATGTGGAATTTATTATGGTAGGGTGAGCTTCGTGAAAGCACTGCTTTCGTCCCACCCGAAGAAATGTACACTTTACTGTTCGATTGTCTCTTATGTAGATTTGATAAAGGTAGTTGATTAAGCCGAAACTAGGCGTCGTTTCCACTATAAAGTAGTATTGATTGTAAGGCCTCAATTTATTTCATTAAAACGATTGGTGAAATGTAATTGTAAAAAAACGCCCTAGAACTTACAAAAAGCTTCAATACAGAAATAAAACTGTTTTCACCCGGACAGTGAGACGAGATCTACGAGGACTGAGCTAAACAGTTGTGTTGCGATAAGAAAGCCTTAGTTGCTGGTACTAATAGGAAAAAGAGACTCCAGTTTGCAAAGGAGTATAAATTGCAATTTGCAATTGGACCCCTGAGGAATGGCGGAAGATTATGTGGTCCGATGAAAGCCGATTTACTCTCTTCCAACATGATGGTCGAAGGGAAACGCATGAAGCAATGGACCCGTCAAGTGTTATGATCTGGGGTTGCTTCTGATGGGCTGGACTAGGCTCAGCAACATTGTGTATCAATAAAATGAAGTCTCCAGAGTGTCTGAGTTTACTGAATGACCATCTTCTACCTTCAGTGCAGTACTTCTTTCCTGAAGGTGAATGGCGTTTTTCAGGATGACATTGTTCGGATTCATCGAGCTCACATTGTCAACAACTGGTTCCGAGAGCATGAGGATTCATTCACGCATTTGAACTGGCGCACACGAGGATTCATTCACGCATGAATTAAGAATCTGTGGGATGTCGTAGAGAGGTCATTGAGAAGTGAACAGACTCTTCCTTCATCACTGGATGATCTTGGCAGGAAATTTATATTATTGTGGCCAATAATAAGTGTCAAGACCTTCCAGGAGTTGGGACAATCAATGCCAAGGTGTACAAGTTGGTACAATCAATGCGTGCAAAAGGTGGCTCTACACAACATTAGTGCGTGCGACTTTGCCAGGCAGTATAGTAGCCTAGCATTATTCTGCAGGAGAAACCATTCTTCATGAAACAGTTCAGGTATATTTTTGTGAAGTAGTCTCTTCAAATGAACTTGATTCAGGATCATAATGCCTTATCCAGCATTCATCAGTTGTGATCGTTCTGTCTGGTTATTAACGGTATATCCTTTTCATCCACACGGCAGATCACCTTTTATAGAAATAAAAAATGACAATTTTACATGGGCTTGACTCACATAAAGCAGGCTGTAGTCTATTTTCACAAACTACAATTACAGAATTGGGACAGTTTTGTCAGTCAACAAACTTTAAGAACAGCTCTTGTAATTATAAAATCAATATTAAAAAATTCTGTCCACCTTTATTTAAAAAACCCTATTGTTACGATTTAGCCAATTGATAGTTTTGAAAATCTTTTCATCATGGATAAAACCGGTAATAAAGTACCATTTCTCCGGGTTCTCTATTTGTCGTCCAGTGAAGCCCTACTTCCATAGTGGCTGTACCACTGATAGTAGTTGAGCAAATCAGTTGAGTGAATAAAAGGAAACTATCAGTTGGTAAAAGGGGTACTGGGGGGTCTTTATTTGCCAGATAAAGAGAAATAACCGTCTTCTCATAAATACAGGATGATTCATAAGCCCCTCTGGGGTTTTGAAAGTCGTTAGAACCTTACTTTTTGTTAAGTGATTGGCGAAAGAACCTGAAAATGATGGAATAAGTCTTAAACATTAACCGAAAAACAATTCGCCTAATATTGACACAAGATTTAGGCAAAAGAAAAGTGTATGCTCGGTTTGTGCCATATGAGCAAAAAGGAAACAGAGTGGATGCTTGCACAGAATTCATCGTGGCCGCAGATGCCAACCCGAATTTTCTGGATTCAATTGTGGCAGGGGAAGAAACCTGGTGCTATCAATATGACACGAAAACAATACCACAGAGCATGGAATGGCGATCACCAACAAATTCCGATTGGGAAAGTCAAGGACAAAAGTAATGCTCACCACTTTCTCTGACGGCACTGGCATTATCCTTAAGGAGTTTGTTCTGCTTAGACAAACAGTCTACAAGGAGTACTACAGGGAGATTTTGTAGCGTCTGACTAAGAGAATCCATCAAATACGGCCACAATTTCATGCAAAAGGGAGCTAGTTCTTACTGCACGACAATGCCAGACAGCACACAGCAGTGCTTGTCAAGGAGTTCTTAGTCAGTAACGGAATTTTGGAGATTTATCACCCTCTCTATTCCCCAGATATGTTTCCACCAGGCTTTTGGTCTTCCGAAAGGTGAAAGCAAATTTGAAAGGACACAGATTTGAGAATATAGATGACATCAAAAAGAATGTTACAGTCGAACTTAGAAGGGTTAAGACAAAGGACTTTAAAGCATATTTCCAAAACTTATATGAACGCTGCAATAAGTGTGTAGCCTCTGAAGATAACTACTTTGAAAAATATTAAACATGAAATATTTAAATTTGTCTTGGAAAATGTCTTGTATTTCTTAAATTGCTCCAGTCTTGTTTATTAATCGTCTCACCTTGTAAAAAAAAAACAAGTTTTAAACACCTTAAGCCTGGATCTTAATCTACTTTTCAACCCAATTTCCACCTGTATTAAGGTACTTATCACATCGTATGACCAGCTTTTGGATTCCATCCTCATAGGAATGGGCCGCTTGATTTGCTTACTACTCCAGCATGGCCATTTTGACGTCGTCATCGTGTCGTTGTTACGTGGCTCATCAAGCCAAAGATCTTATTGCGTCATTTGACTAGGAACAATTGATCACCCTCCATATGGCTATGACCTAACACCCGGTAATTCTCATTTGTTTTTGCACTTAAAGAATCGCCTTGGCGGCCAGTGCTTTGACGACGATGAATAAATAATATGGCCGTGCTGAAGTGGTTAGCAAATAAGGCAGCTGATTTTTATGAGGATGGAATTCAGAAGCTGGTCGTACGATACTATAACTGCTTTAATATAGGTGGAAATTATGTTGAAAATTAGATTAAGATCCAGCTTTCATATAAAAATTAAGGTGTTAAAAAGAAATTGTTCTTGTTTTTTTTTATATCAAAATGATACTTACTTAAAAAACAAGCATCGTAACATGATATTTAATGATACAGGGTGCGGCAGCGTTCATAGCGTAATATTAATAGCACACCAGTAGGAAATAAATGCTTTTTATTTATTGCTCTTTATGTCAAATAGTAGTTGCAAGTATGTCATTTGTTAATTTGTAAGTCAATATTTGATTGGGTTAATTAATGTTTGAATATGAGTCCTGTCAAATGATGTCCCCGCTGCACAAAACATTCATCTAAGTGGCGTTGGAATAATGATTATTGGAATAAATGTTGAATGTGGATATCGACCAGTTGTGGTTTCAACAAGACGGAGCGATCTCGCATACAACCAGAATTTGCATAGCTTTCTTGCGACAGACCTTTCCGGGGAGAGTAATTTCTCGTTATGGTGACATCTCCTGGCCGCCTCGATCACCTGATCTTTCATGTGCAGACTTTTTCCTTTGGGGCTACCTCAAGCAAGAAGTTTTCCGAACTCGTTGTGCCACCATTCCTGAGTTGAAGGATCGCATCAGAACTGCCCTGGGCAATATCGCAGAGAATACGTTACGCCGAGTTATGGAAAGCTTCCAACGCCGTCTAGATGAATGCGTTGTGCAGAGGGGGCATCATTTGACAGGAGTCATATTCAAAAAGTAATCCACGCAATAGTCAATGACTTACACATTTGTAAATGGCATACCTTTAGCAATTAACTAACATAGGAGATAATAAATAAATTACATTTACATCCTAATGGTGTGCTTTTAATATCCTACTATGAACGCTGCCTCACCCTGTATAAAATATTAAAACTACAAAACATGAGAATCTTTACACAATTATTGTACCTGATGTTGCAGTGAAGGCACCTCAATACAGAGACATGGTACACTAATACCGTTATAACCAACTCTTATTTACCCTATTTATTTATTTATTTATTTATTTATTCTCTGAACATTTAAAATTAATTTTTGGAATTTTCTCACCTCATTATATACATTTATTTTGTATATAAAATTGCATTCAATGAGAAATTATATAGGAGGGGCAGTCAAAAAGTTCCCGGAATTCCTCAATAGACACCGAACGAGCGTTATGATAGCGATCCGACTTTTGTGAAAAGGAGAAGAGCATCTCTGCTTGCATGTGCATTAAGGCTTGGCAGGTTTCCGCGTGCCATTTCGTTTCTGTTCCATCGGAAGTAGACGTGAGTGTTAATCGTTCGTCAGTATTACAATTTCAAGTGATCGAAGAAAGACCATCGCAGAGTTGGAGCAAGAAGTTGGTTTATCTCTCACAGATCCATTCATGCTATTTTGTCTGATGATTTGAAGATGAGGTGCATCAGTGCAAAGCTTGTTCCTAAGGAGTTGACCACAGATCAAAACATCAGTGTCCACGATGGTCGCTGGCGATCTGTTTGACAAAAGGACTCGACGTTTCTCAAAGAACTTGTCACTGGTGATGACTCAGAGAGGATATATTTTGCAACCATGGAGGACATTAGATCGAATGTGACGGCCGCGCCCCGTAAAATTATTTCGATGTTTCCAAGAATGGCATATTCGATGGAGCACGCGTGTGTGCTCGCAAGGATGCTATTTTGAAGGAGATTAGGTAAGCATTTCTATATTTCCTACCATTAGAGTGCTATACCGTCATTCCAGGAACTTTGTCTGCTCCTCGTAAATGAAATAAAGAATAATATACAATTAAATTTTAAATAGTTTTTTTTAAAATTATTCAGGAATATGAAACTTTTCTTTCACAGAGAAATGTTACTGATTCTTAACTACTGTAATGTCTTAATTTCATCTTCATCTTCGTATCCTCCACATTTCGGAGGAACAAAGACGAGATCACTTTCAAAAGTTACTAAGGATACTGAAGGAAGGAAAACTTCGGACAGTAAAGTGTTGAAGAAGAAACCTTCACAGTTCTATTCATATGAAGTATAAATATTTACCTATCTTTCTGCTGTTTTTAATAAGATAAAATTAGTGCATGATAAGATATTTTTAATTTTTAAATTGAGGAAAAAAATATTTAAAGAAAATTATAGCACTGCTGAACAATTAACTTTCTGCTGATGCTATAGGACAAAAGTGAAATTTAGAATGATGCATAATACGAGGTCTGTTGAAAAATTTCCTTAACATCTTGAATAGTATACCTACGGTTACTTATTCACTGACTCATTTCTCCTTAACTTAGCCGAATTTGAATGATTGTCACTTCACGTGAAACCGCATCCCCACCGCCGATTATGTTCAGTGTGCTTCCCCTGATTTCTGGCAATAGCCCGGCAGCGTAATTTCCATGCTAGCAGACTTCTTTGCAGGACAGCGAGAGGAATTTCATTCAATACCTCCTTGCACACTTTCCAAATTCCAGCGATGGTTTTGGGGCGACGCCTTCCGAGACCCCTTTTGAGAAGGGGGGGGGAGGTTCTAGAAATTTAGGCGTCGACTACTAAGGTCATTTTGCGCCTTTTACACAAGTTATATCTGTACGCAGCCCGGGACAAACACAAACATCCATGCCCACGGCGGGATTCGAACCCACGGCCAGGCGGACTCGAGAACTAGAAAGCCTACGCCCTAGCCCTCTCGGCCACCTGGCCGGCCTTTTGAGAAGGCCAAAGCCACAAAAGTCCATGGGGGAGGCGTCAGATAAGTTGACAGGGATAGCAGAGAAGGGTATTGCATGAATTCCGATCTATTCTTCCATTTGTACCATGAAATTCTGTGTTGAGCGCGCGGTGTGGCTGGACGCCTTATCTTGATGAACACAAACTTTGTTGCTCTGTTCTCCGTACAACGCCGGGGTCTTCTCCGTGTAAAGAGGTTTCAAAATGTTCTCTGGTCGTACATTCACCTTAGCGTTTTTTTCTCCACCCGAGGAAGTTGCAACCGTCCTTTTGAACAGTACCCCGCCACCACCATGAAGCCTTTCTAAAAACTTTTACGACATTTGCGCACCCAATCAGTTCGGCCTTTCGCATCTGCTGGACGGCAGGCAATTGCACAAACCTAACAGCAATCTGTGAAGTAAACCGTAGCGTCATCCAACGTGACAACAAACCGCCATTTCTCGCTCGCAAGGTAGCCTTCATAGAGTTTGCGGGCGTTGGTTTTTCGTTCACGGATGTGACGTTCATTAAGAGCATGAACCCTGGCTTTATGGAACTTGCGCAGGCCTAAGTTGTGTTTAATTATGCAGTTTAGCATTGATGCAGATGTCCCTTTCTTCTAAGCCTGGCCTTCTGTGTCGGAGGGTTTTCCTGTGATACCACCTTCCTGATCTTTTTTGACTGTGTCAGGTGAATGGCTGGGGTGGAGTCTCCTCCGAGGTCGCTTTTCATGGGTGAACTTGTCGGGAACGCCCGAGTTATGTATGTCAGCCAGAATGGAGTTAACAGCAGCCTTCGATAACGAAATTCTTTCCGTTTTGCACTGTTGCATGATGCGTACGGCACTAAATCCCGCCTTAGAAAGCATTCGTACGTACCCTCTCCAAAACTCACTGATTTTTCTAGTGATACTGTGAATTTTCTGCGCTTGTTTCCTGAACAAATGTTTATAGAATGTTCACTTATACACTACCTGATTTACATAGGCTCGGGCGCATTCCATTGCTGGGGAGGGGTGTTCAAAATCGGCTAAGTTAAGAGAAATGATCCTCCGTTCAAATATTTAGGCAAGTGTGTTATCTTCGCATGAACCTGACGAACATCCTCCCATTATTGGATTGTCGATAAGTAGCTTAGTTTAACTGTATAGTTCGTTTATGTAAGGTGATTTACCTAACATTCTGCAGTTGTTTAATTTTTACGATGAGCGATTTTCGTACAATCCTGACTGAACACTGAATCCTTTCAAGTTACTGCAAAGTTTATGCCTCACCTAATGATAAAAATGAGCATCATGCCCCATTGTTAACAGAGTACTTATAAATAATATAAATAAGAACAAGACTGACCTTGCCGATCTGTAGATATCTTCATGAGAAGGAGGAGATGATGGATTCCACTATTTCCACAAAGAATAGTGGAATCCATCGTCTCCTCCTTCTCATGCCCCATTGTATCAGGATCTCCTCAACCGAGCTGAGGAGGATGAAACGTTATGGGTGATGAAAATAGGTCTATCCGGTTGTGACATTGAAACCAACGATTAGTTGTATCCGTGGATTGGCAAAAATTCTCCTCAGCTGAAAAAAACAATTCACTCCAGTGTCAAAGTCAGGCTGGCCGTGTTTTTGATGTCAATGGGGTTGATCAGGCAGTGAATCAGAGTTACTATTTCCAGTTCTGAAATGCCTCAGAGAAAATTTCAGGAGGAAACGACCCAAACTTTGGTGCAATCAGAATTGTTATTTTCCATCATGCCAGGTCACTCAGTGTTGTCAGTTCATGAGTTTTTAGGCAAACTGAAGGCAACACTGAATTTCTGGAACTTCTAGAACCTTTTCGACAGACCCTATTGACAGCGGAAGATCTAAGAGGTCGTGAAATCCATCGATGAATGGAAAGAATTTATGCGGAGCACTGTATGTCCCGGACAAACGCTTTCGCTAAAGATGCATGTCACTCGGGGATGATACGCGGAGTGCAGCACTGAGGCGTGTCACAGACCAGCATGTTACAAAAGTAGATGAGCTCATCAGGAAAGACTGTCGTGTAACAGTAGATAGCATTTCGGCATCAGAGGGGCTTAGTCATCGTATGGACACGCATTCATCAAGGACACGTTGAAGTTCCGTAAAGTGGGCGCACAGTGGGTCCCGCATCAGTTGATACCGGAACAAGAGGCCTGTCGCATGGCCCTGTCTCTGCAATCACTGCAGCATTACAATGATGGTGGGGACGACTTTCTCTCAGCAATTGTCACTGGTGGCGAAAGTTGGTGCCACCACTTTGAGACCGAGTCGAAACGGCAAAGTCTTCAGTGGAAGCACATAGATTCCCGTCCATCAAAAAAGTTCAAGACCCTCCACACTATTGCTGGCAAGGCAATGCTTTCGTTCTTCTTCGATCGCAAGGGACCACTCCTCGTCGAATTCCTGGAGCATGGAGCTACAGTCAATGCTCAGTAGTATTGTGAAACGTTAATGAAGCTCAGGAAGACAATCAAATCGAGACGTCCTGGTAAACCTTCTCGTGGTGTCATCCTGTTGCATGACACAACTAGATGCACACAGCCAATAAAACAAAGGAACGTGTGCAGAAGTTCAAGTGGGAAGACCCCATGTGACTTCCAATTTTTAGTGGTTTGCATGGTACTGCCTTTCTCCCATGGACTGCGAAATGAGCTGCAAAAAATTACAACAATTCGGAAATCTAAACTTAAGATTAACATACTGACAATAATACAAGGTGCGGCAGAATGGATGGGCGTTTTTGACACGCTTTGTACATTCCAAGGGCTAAGGTGGAGGCTTTTGGCCAAGATCGTTAACTCAGTGGAGGCTACCATTTGTTAGTCACAATGCTTATCTGGACGAGAGAACATCGCATTCGCAGTCGAGGAGTATTTGAAATCGGGCTTGTTGTGCAACAGTGTTTCTGTAGATACTTCGAAATTGGTCGCAACAGTTCGGTCCCGAAACATGACCCAGTCATGAGATGGGTTCAGAATTTCTGAACGACTGCATCGGCAATGAATCTGAAACCTCGTGGTCATACTCAGAGTATAAGAAGGGCTGCACCTCTGTATTGCGGAAAACGGACGTCATCTGTCTGATGTCATTTTTCAGAAAATGAATTTTGTTTTCAGGAATTCCACTTTTTGATTAATAAATGATAACATGTAAGATTTTGCTTGTCCTAATAAAATAAGTTATAAGTTAAAAAACACCCATCCATTTTGCCGCACGCTGTATATTAACGAACATTGAAAATGCATGCATTTTATATTGACAGTAAACGTTATTAATTAATGGAATTACATTGAGAACCTCCAAAGTTGACCACTTCCATATGTTGATCATCCCATGTAAACAATGCATTTCTATATTGACTACCTGTGTAAATTGTACCTTGACCCCTGGGGCCATGACGCAATCTTAATTTCTTCTCTATAAGTTGACCACTTGTCACTTATTAGCAAGATTTTTCTCTGCTTACATGAACAACCATCCGGCATCACCAAAACATTCAAAGTGCACTATCAACCTCCGTTTATGGCTAAAATCCAAGCTTGTGATCTGCCTGCAGAGGCAACTGCATTTGCTGCATCAGCCAGAAACGATTCAAAAGTGCTGCATGGAAGCAGGATTTGTCACAATGTGAGAGGCAAGCAGCACCATTAGACTTTCCAGCTCCTGCAGCAGAATTCACCGGGAAAAATTTTGAAAGTTTAGTTGTAATGGATGATGAAGTGCCAGCCTGCAGTGGACCCGATCCAGAAATAATTTCTCAAACAATAATGGGCGAAGTACAACCCAGCAATAAACTGCAGGAAGCAGCTGATTTAATGGAAGAATCAAGTGAGAACGAGTTAGAAGTTGCACAGATCCCAAAAGAATATGATGTCAGACATCTGATAATGCAGGTAAAATCGTTTGTTACAGAAAAATGCCTGAATTAGCATCGAATGCACATTCTGTCGCTACCTTTGTAACAAAAGTAAGAAACAGACCTGTGTTGATTCGTTTTTCAGAAAAGACAATAAGTGCTTTAAGTCGTATTATAGTCCCTTTATGTTTTGATTTTGCATGATACATGTATTAGAATGAACTAAGATAAAAATGTAAAATGTATAATTTATAAAAATTTCTGTATATTTTTCCATATGTTGACCAGTTCCATAGATTGACCATTTGCTGCAATCCCTTGGGTGGTTTACTTATGGAGGTTCTACTGTATTTCTTATCTCATTGTGCGATAATCCCAAAAAATAAATAAATTGAAAATTATCAATTCTATGTTTTCAGAATTTTGAAAAATTGTTAACATCCATGTTGCAGTCAAATAAGCAGATTTCATCTTCATTATGGCAAGGCATCTATGCAGTGATGAAGGATCTTCTCTACGCAAAAGAATCTTCCTTTGTAAATGTAGTAGAAAATTTGGCAAATACATTGCAAGTAAGTAAATTATTTTTAACTGAAACTAAATTATAAAATTTCATGGAAGGTGTGGCAACTAAATTTAGCGAATGGTACTTTAACCACTGATGGATATAGTATGCAAAGGGTCATTTCTCCGTAACTTAGCGATTTTGGATGATTGTCACTATACGTGAAGCCCCTTCTCCACCACCGATTATGTTCAATGTGTTTTCCCTGATTCCTGTCAATAGCCCGGCAGTGTAATTTCCATGCTAGCAGACTTCTTTGCAGGACCGTGAGAGGAATTTCGTTTATACCTTCTTGCACAAATTATAAAGTCCAACGATTGTTTTGAGGCGACGCTTTCCGAGACCTCTTTTGAGAAGACTAAAGCCACAAAAGTTCATGGGGGAGGCGTCAAGTGAGTTGACTAGGATAGCAGAGAAGGGTATTGCACGAATGCTGGTCTCTTCATCCATTTATGCCTTGAAGTTCTGTGTTGAGCATGCAGTGTGGCTGGACACCTTATCTTTGTTGCTCTCCTCTCTGTACAATGCCAGGATCTCCTCCGTGTAAAGAGGTTTCAAAATGTTCTCCTGGTAGTAATTTGCATTTACCTCAGCGCTTGTCTCCACTCGACGAAGTTGCAACTTTCTTTTTGAGCAGTACTCTGCCACCACCATGAAGCATTTTGGAAAACTTTTACGACATTTGCGCATCCAATCAGTCCAGTCTTTCGCATCTGCTGGATGGTAGGCAATTGCATGAACCTAACCACAATCTGTGAAGTAAACCCACGCTTCATCCAACGTGTCAACAAATCGCCATTTCTTGCCCGCAAGATTGCCTTCGTAGAGTTTGCGAGCATTGGTTTTGCATTTACGGATGTGACTTTTATTAAGAGCATGAATCCTGGCTTTATAGAACTTGCACAGGCCTAAGTTGCGTTTAATTATGCGCTTTACCTCTGACGCAGATGTTCCTGCCTTTGAGCCATGGCCTTCTGTGTCAGGTTTCTGGTTTCAGGTGTCAGGTTTCTGTGCCATTGCTTTCCTGTGCTACCATCTTCCTGATCTTTTTGACTGTGTCAGGTGAACGACTGGGGGGGGCCTCTTTTGAAATAGCTTTACATGGGTGAACTTGTCGCGGACGCTCGAATTACGTATGCCAGCCAGAATGGAGTTAACAGCAGCCTTCGATAACAAATTCCTTTACTGTTGCACTGAGTCTCCTGTTGCACTGTTGCACGATGCATATGGCACCAAATTCCGCCTTGGAAAACGCTCGTACGTACCCTCTCCAAAAATTATTAATTTTTCTGGTCATGCCGTGAATTTTCTGCACTCGTTTCCTGAATAAATATTTATAGAATGCCCACTGATACGCAACCTGATTTATATAGGCTAAAGCGCATTCTCCTTTTGGTTGTTCCATTCCACAATTTTTTGCTTAATTTTGCTTAATTTTTGCTTAAAACATAAAATGTATTTTGCAATATAAAAATGTAGTTTGCGAAATAAAAAAGCAGCTTGTGAATTTTTCAAATCACTTGGGCAAGCTAAAAATGTAATGAAAGGAAGAGACTCTTGTCCACAATAAAAAGTGTTTTAATGCACATATGCGTATATCAATCACCCTGTGACTATTTTTCAGCGTAATACAGCAGAGTAAATCCAGTAGTAGTCTTATATAATAAAAATTACCCATTCAGCGAAATACATGATAAAGAAAGCAATGATTGAATACCCGACGGGTAGGGCAGCTAACCAGATACAAACAAAGCAGTAATTTACAGACAAATCATATAAAGATTATCTAAAAAATAACAAAGATAAACCAAGTGAGAAGAATTGTTATTAAGTAAAGGAGGTTTTACAATCGGGTCAAAAAGTCGGGATTCACCCACTTCAATAAGTCTTGCGTCCTTCTTCTCTATTTCCACTGTTTCGAAGGGATCCAGTAGATAGTCTTTATTGACGCATTTCATCTTGGAAATGCTGTGGCTGGTTTCCAGTATATGCTTCGCTGGGTTATCCAGTCACTGTTTTCTTTATCATGTATCTTGCTGAGTGGCTAATTTTTATTATATAAGATACTGCTTAGTTTCCTCTGGTGTATTACACTCTGACAGATGGTCACAGGGTGACTGAAACATGTATAAGTGTATTAAAACCGTTTTTATTGTTGAAAGGAGTCTCTTCCTTTCCATCATTCTATTTATCCACAGTTTATGGTTAGTTTCTAAGCTAAAACTGCTTAAAATATAGGAGATTAAGAAAGTGGATAAAAAGAATAAAAAGTTGGGGGGCATACTTTTTACCCCATTTTTTATCCCCACCTACTTTTCCTCCAGGCAATGTTTCAAGTCGTTCCACAGCAACATCAGGAAAACGCTTTAATGCTGTATCTCAGATTGCTGATTTTTTATTTTCTACAAAACAACCACTTTCAACAAAGGTTTTATGCCAAGAATAATAGAGTACCCAATCTTGTATGAAAAGTACACTGAAGTGCCAAAATTCATGGGATACCTATTCAATATCATGTAGGACTTCCTTTTGTCTGGCAAAATGCAGCAATTCGACATAGCATGGACTCTACCAGTCGGTGGAGTCCTCTGAAGAAATGTTCAGTCATATAGTCTTGATTGCCGCCCATAAATGTATCAATACCGCAGGCGATGGGGTTCATGTCTGGCGATCTAGGGCGCCAAATATGTTCGTTGGAATTCTTCAGAATGTTCCTCAAACCAATCGCAAGTAATGTTGACCCAGTGATATGGCGCATTGTTCTCCTGGAATATCCGTCATTGTTAGGGTAGATGAGGGCCATGAAGGGCTGCAAATGGTCATCAAGCAGTTGACATAATGAATCCCAGTCAACAGTAGGTCCAATTAGATCAGAGGACCCAAGCCCTGCCATGTAAACATGCCACACACCATCATGGAGCCACCACCAGCTAGCACAGAGCCTTCCCAACAACTGAGTTCATGGCCTTAAGGGATCTTCACCACACACGAATCTAACATCAGCTTGCACCAATTTGAATCGTGACTCATCAGACCAAACTATGTTTCCAGTCATCTGAGGCTCAATGAATATATCACGAGCGCAGGCGATACGAAGCCTCCGATGGCAAGCTGCAACTAAAGGTACTCTTGTCGGTCTTCTGTTGCCATATTCCATCAATGCTAAATTTCGCTGCACTGACCTCCTAGACACATTTCTTTTATACCATTGAATATGGATCGAGGAATGTTGAATACCCATACCATTTCAGAAATGGAATGTCCCATACGTCTAGTTCCAACTATAATTCCGCGTTCAAATACTGATAATTCTAGTAGTGTAGCCATAATCACGTTACAAGACATTTCAGACGGCTGCTAATAGTCGAGTTGACAGCACTGAACCGTTCTGCCAATTTATGCGTTGTAAATGACACCTGAAAATTTGCATATGACGCTTCCATGCCTTTTGGCACTTCAATGTACATTGGACTGTAGTCACCGAGTTTATTGCATGAAATCAAATATACAAAGAGCAAGTTCCGCACCATAAATGGGAATAGTGCTAAGCACTTCTGGTGACTGCATTTGATACTACAGCAACATGTGAGTGAAACTTGCCTTGTTTTGCTCTAAAATGACACCTCAATGATTCTCTGTTATCTGAATAAATTTCTATTTAATTTTAAAGGCATAATGTCCTTTTTGAATCACCCTGTATACAAGGAGCGGTCATAAAGTCATTACAATCAACATGAAAGGACAATCGCTTTTGAAAATGTGTGGTGCCACTGGGAAGCGACCTCTCTCGAGTGCTAGAGGACGCAATACGGCGTTTGGTGCAGTACCGCTAAATGCCGCCAGAGCGTCGAAGGCAACAGCGCCTGTCGGAAAATTGGAGGTGGGAGCTGTGATAAGGTTCCTGCATTTGAAGGGGAACAATGCCAAACAAATCCACGAGGATTTACTGGCCGTTTATGGTGACAATGCCCTATCGTACGAGACAGTTGCCATGTAGCCTCGATGTTTCCAGTGCAGGCAGACCAGAGTGGAAGACGAATCTCGAAGCAGACGCCCTTCCATCTGTGACGAGCCATAAATTGCGAAGTAAGTGGAGATAATAGTCCTTTCAGATCTTCATATCACCATGGAATAAATCATGGGTCAGACTTCTGAACGATAACGTGCCAGGATATTCCGCATATAAGACCACTGTTCGAAATACTGCCTATCCGCCGTATTCACCCGATCTGACCTCAAGCGACTTCTTCCTCTTCCCTCGCCTGAAGGTTTTTCCAAGACGATGACGAGGTCAACTTCGAGGTGGAGCAGTTTCTCAGCAGCCGAAAGAAGGATGTCTATAAGAGTGATATCCAGCAAGTCATCCATCGTTGGGAAAAGCATGTGGCCTTGGGAGGTGCATATGTGGAGAAGGAATGACACTACCACCATGTAGATGGTGCTCTCTGTCTTCCAGCTGATTGTAATGACTTTATGACCGCTCCTTGTATTGCAACATGCTAATGTAAGGCATGGTATATATGAGGGAACTTGTTACCTATTTGTATATCAAGCCCATCAATAATTAGAGTATATCTATTTTTTAAGAATGATTTTTCAGAAATGAAATTTTGGATTTTGATAGGAAGATGATAAGAATAAGCTTTACGTAATTTTGTATATTGAATTGATGATTAAAAATAATGTTGCCATATTGCCTTCGCAAGGAGATAAACTAAAAGTTACAGTGGAAAAGGTATTCAATTATCATTTAATTTTAGATTTCTATTCTGTGCTTATTAAAGGTGTATTTCTGTTCTAAAATTAATATATTTTTTAAGACTATAGATATTATTGCTGTTAGAGATTTATATGAAAACATTTCTTGGGATGATGTCATCTTACAAGTATATATCTTGACAAGAATTGTACAAATTCTTCATTTTCATCATCTTACAAATGAATTACTTCAGGAAAGCCAAAACATAGTCAAGAAAATAGAATGTTGTAATTTGGAGGAAAAAATTAAGTAAGCAGAGAAAACACTTGATGCATATTTTAATTCCAATTTATCAGATTAATGTATTTAGTCCTGAATAAACACTATTTCTGATTACATTTCTCATTAAAAAATATGGCCGACTGTAATGAGATATGCATAACCATTTTTGGCAATGACATGACAATCTGAAAGAATAAAATTTAACACTATAAAAAAAGACCGGACTTTCGACTTCTAACTTTAGTAACTGAATTACAACATTATATACTGAGTGGCCAGATTATTATGACCACCCCGTCAGTACTTTGTTGGGACACCTTTTGCATTCAATACTGCAGCGATTTTTCGTGGCATTGACTCCACGAGATGTTGAAAGGTGATGCGAGAAATCTGAGACCATGCCTGATGAATAGCACTGTCCAGTTGTGTTAGATTTGATGGTCACTGCCTGAGAGCTCTTTAAACTTCTTCCTACAAATGCTCAATTGGATTGAGATCTGGTGATTGTAGGGGCTACGAGGAAGTAAGTCTTCCTCGATTGTAGGTCTGGTGATTGTAGGGGCTACGAGGGGCTACGAGGAAGTAAGTCTTCCTCGTGTTCTTGAAACCACTCCTGCACACTACGAGCATCGTGGCATGGCGCATTGTTTTGTTGGAAGAAGCCTCAGCAACGATACTTAGGTATGTTGTGCTATTTAAACCGTTGTTCCACACGAATTAAAGGGCCCAAATCATGCCAGAAAAACATGCTCCAAATCATAGCATGGTCCCCACCAGCTTGAAGGGTTGTACTCAGGCATGTGTGGTCCATGCTTTCGTGCTGTTTCTGCCAAATTCTCACTCTGTCATCTGCAAGATGCAACTGTTTCAGCAAAATGGACATGTCTGGGATATACAGTATTTATAATATGGAGTATGGATGTCCCTAAGCTTGTGTATCTTAGCTAGAAGTTGATGTACAATGTTGGTTACTTGGTTATGTCTGTCATCGAACCACATGACTTTTTTTTTTCCAGTTCTCGACTGTCCAATCCCTGTGTTCCTTGTGAATTGGAGATGCTTTATTAACTGCAGACAGCAAATGTGTTCGAACAGGCCTTCAACTTCCATGCGGTGAACAGTGCGTTCAGAGATCATTTGAAAGGATCCCCGATTAAGATCTGCATTAATTTGATGCACTATTGCCCGTCTGTTGTCTTGTACCAGTCTTTGCCACTCTCCGTTCTGCCCAAACATTGATTAGTCGATGACGACCACAACTCGTAGGTTCAGACCCAGTTTTCCGGCTGACTGTCCAGTCTTTAAACTCGTTGACAACAGCTGCTCTTGAACATTTAACGAATGCAGCTCTTTTGCTGATATTTGCTCCATGGCTCCGAGCGCCAACAATCATCCGTTCACGGACTATTAAATTGTGTGATTCATCCGTATATCATCAGAAACGACCCCCTTCTACTGTCGTGGTAAACAACCTGCTTCCTTATTCATAATGATCTGGCCCTCTAACAATTTCCGTGTAAAATCAGAGTTAATTTGCCTACAAACGTCAGGTGGTCATAAAAATCTGGCCGCTCAGTGTACATGGTTGACTTTTTCGAAATAGTCCGCCTTGCTTGCAATACACCGCTGCCATAATTTCTACCACTGTTGGAATGCTCCCTGAAATTCCTTTTTTGGGATAGCGCGTAGCTGACTCTGTGAATTTTATATAATCTTATTTACGTTTTGAAAACGTTCTCCTTGTAAAGTGGTTTGCAACTTTAGAAAGAGGAAAAAGTCTGCCAGGGCCAAGTCTGGGTAGTAAAGAGGGTGGGAAAGAACAACCACTTCTCTGATTGTGTTGTTAATGTCCTCGATAATGCCTGGTGTTGCTGCTGATGCAGGCCACCCAAAATTCTGTTTAACGGCAGGGCTAAATCTTCCTTCCAGAAATATTTTACACCATTTGCACACATTAGAATAGTCCAGACAGTCGGAACCGTAAATTTCCCCATGAATTTCCGCGGGTTTCTTACCATTTGTGAAAAGAACTTTATAACAGCTCGCTCTTCTTCCACTGTAGATGATGAGTTAGCGGCGGCCACTTGTAAAACGACTAATTACACACAGGAACAATTCTTGTTATGCAATGTATGTGCATGTACTCAGCCTTCTTTTCGGCGATGTTAATTTTACACAGCGACTATATTTCCCCGGTTAAAAAATAAATCGCGTTACTTTCCGACACCTCTGAACACTCACTGGATATAAGTTGTGGAGTACTCACCCCCCCCCCCCCCACCGAATTACGCACCACTCCTTTCCTTATAACTTTTAAATCTAAATTGAAGACTTTTCTCACTAATTCCTCTTACTAACATCTTACCTATTTCGCGTTTTGTACTTAATTTTATAACTATCTCATAGATTACGTTCACCCAGGGACCTAACTCGTGGGATCTATTTCTCATCTTTTGTATTCCCTATATTTTCCGTTTTCTTTAAATAAATAAATTATAAAAAGAAGTCAATTTGTTTTAGATCCGGTGATCAGAAGAAATTTTACCAGTATTTGGCCTATATTTATTATATGACTGCCGAAAGTTTATCTGTACAAAACCCATTTGATGTTGCCAAACAAACAGAAGCACTCCGGCTTTTGTCTAAAGCAGCTCTGTAAGATTTCTTTTTACGTGTTTACAATTGTAGTATGCATTACTCGACAGAGAAAATGCAGCATCATGAAAAATTGCTTCAAAGCTTGGCACACGGATAGGGACGTAGGTTCTGAAAAAATTACTTTAATTTCAAACAATTATATATGTCCACTGGCTGAATATACAGAAGGTTTAGTAAATAGAGACCCACCATGTTGAGCAACATATTTGTTTTTACATGGCATGGCAATGAATCAATGCGTGCTTGAATACTGTCATGGGATATTACAATCTTGAGGTATTCGTCAAAGTCCAGAATTCATTTCCAGGTTCTCAATTGGAAAAAGGCCTGGAAATTGTGCAGGCCAAAAAAAAATCATTTGAGACATCTCCCAAATGCTCACTGTGTGTGTAGGCGGGTACTGTCATGCTGAAAAATAGTATTTTATACGCTCTAAATGTAGGGCAATGCTATGGTCTGCAGCATATTACCATCTGTTATGTGTACCAGAGATAACCGGTTG
This sequence comes from Rhysida immarginata, assembly GCA_023313115.1. Lineage (NCBI taxonomy): Eukaryota > Metazoa > Arthropoda > Chilopoda > Scolopendromorpha > Scolopendridae > Rhysida > Rhysida immarginata. The sequence goes on along the minus strand of JAHWFO010004704.1, from coordinate 235,479 downwards.
TTATAGCTTATTGACTAGTCATTGATGAACTATGAGATACTCCAGAGTCTCATTGATATTAAATTAAGACAGAAGCGAGATTCATTACTAAACACTACAACACGAGTCTGTTCAGAAGTTCCAGGTCTTTTTTCTTTTTATGAATTCATTGAACTTACAGGTCAGTGGCTTCAAAGTACTCTCCTGCCTAATGGATACACTTGTCCCAGCTGTGTTTCCACTTTTTGAAGCACTGCTGGAATGTTTCTTTTGGAATCGCTTTTACACCGAACTGCCAAAAGTCATGGGAGTGTCTTCTGCAAATTTTCAAGTGTTGCTTGCATCACATAAAAGCTATATCAATAGGCAGAGCGTTATAAGTGCTCTTAATTCGACTACTAACAGTCGTCTGAAACGTCTTGTAAAGTGATTATGGCTACATGATGAGAATTATCAGACTTTGAACGCGGAATGATAGTTAGAGATAGATGCATAGGACATTCCATTTCTGAAGTGGTGCAAAGACATTCCAAAAACGAAGTTCACGCAACTATACTAACGGCGTTGGTTTATTCTCGTCAGACTGACCATTTCTGTTTGCAATTTCCAGTGACGCTCAAGCTACTACGTTCCCTTGCTCAATAAAATCTTCTTCACTTTGTCACTTTCTGTGGGATTAGCATTCACATACAGCATTCCTCGATCCAGTGTCAGGGGGGTACAGAGAGTACCTCATTTCAGGCATTACCTCCTGCCATGAATAGCGACCACAGCTGCTAAAATGCTCATGACTGGCGAAATTCGACCAGAATGGTCCTTTGTAACAGATAAACGTCATTAAGTCAACTAACAGCAACTTTCAATAAGGGGCGATCAAATGTGTCTGTGCGGTCAGTTCAGCGATATTTGGTACTGATGGGATATGGCAGCAGAAGACCGACAAAAGTTTTTATTCACAGCATGCCAACGGAGGCTGCACCTCGCCTGGGCTCGTGAATATATTCATTGGACTTTAGATGACTGGAAACACATAGCTTGATCGATGAATCACGATTCAAGTTGGTTCAAGCTGATGGTAAGGTTCGTTTGTGGTGCAGACCCCATCGGGCCATGAACAAAAATTGTCAGGATGGCACTGTGCAAGCTGGTGGTGGCTCCATGATGGCATGGGGCATGTTTACATGACAGGGTTTGGATCCTCTGATCAAATTGGACTTAACATTGACTGGGAATCACTATGTCTACCTGCTTTACGACCATTTGCAGCCCTTCATGGCCTTCATATACCTTAACAAAGATGGGATGTTCCAGGAGGACTAATGCATCATGTCACCGGGTCAACATTACTCGCCAACATTGAACTGAGGAGTATTCTTAACGATTCCAGAAATGAACTGGCCATCTAGATCGCCAGACATGAACCCCTTTAAACATATTTGGGATATTATAGAACGATCTATTCGTGCACAAGAGCCTGCACCTGCAACATCAAGCAATTATGGATGGTTATCGAGACTGCATGGCTGAACATCTCTTCAGAGGATTTCCGCAGACTGGTAGAGTTTGTGCCATGGCAAGTTTCTACACTTCGCTGGGCAAAAGGAGGTCCTACACGATATTGAATAGGTATTCCATGGTAGATACACTGTGAAGGTTTTAGAGGTGTTGAGTAGCAAAGGACATGTCATGCCATCCCACTTCTTTCCATAGTCTTCGAGCGAATTGCGAGGCTGCAAACACTTGTTTGCAATGGCAGGGTTTGCAATGGCAGGCGATAGTCTTTCAACAGCACTCTGCACTTGCACATAACACTGTAACAACACAAGAATGGATGGCAATCCATCTGCATGTTCATAAACCAAATTTGTGGCCACCTATCTTGCCAGAATTTCAATCCTCTGGATTATTATACAGGAATTGGACAATATAATGTAAACACCAGAGAAAAGTTCCAAATTGTTTATTAATGAGTTCATGGACTTCCTTTTTCCTTGAGTAAAGCTTCCAAATTGACTCATACAATCCTTGAATAATCTCCATTGGAATTTTGTACCATTCTTCGACCAAACAACTTGTCAGTTGCTCAAGAGATGAAGGGGGAGGAAATCTGCCTCTGAGTTGCCTCTCCATAACTCATCATACAGGTGCAATTATATTCAAATCTAGCAATTGAGCAGGCCATGGAAAGTGCTGCACTTCGCCATCGTGCTCTTCAAACCAAGATTTCAAACCAAGTCTGGCAGTGTGTATGGGTGCATTGTCATCTTGAAAAATGGCATTGTTGTCAGGGAACAAAATCTGGACCAAGGGATGGACCTGGTCGCGTAAGATGTCACAGTATCGGTCAGCAGTAATTCGGCCACTGAGGGTAGTTATTGGGCCAACTGAATAATAAGAAATGGCTCCCCAAATCATTACAGATTCGTCACCGTGTTTTATCGTAGGAATGACAGTCTGAATGGCAGGCTTCTTTATGGCTTCTCCAAACGTAAATTCGCCCGACGTCAGAAATAATGTGAAGGATGATTCATCCGACCATATCACTCTTTTCCGGTCATCCAGGCTTTATGGTCTTTACACCACCTGACACGGGCTTTAGCATTGGTCTCTGTGATAAAAGGTTTTTCAGTTGCAGCTCTTCAATGAATATCGCATTTGTCAAGCTCTCTGCGAACTGTTTTTACCGAAATGGAGTGTACAAGATGGATATTAAGTTCTGCAGCCACTTTTGTTGCAGTAGTTTTTGGCTGTTTCGACAAAATCCGTATTATTCAGTATCGTTTTCAGCCAACGATTCTTTTTCGCCGATGACATCTTACCGTGTTTTTGGTACGCACTCATAACATTGGAGAGTGTTGCTCTTGAAACGTTCAACAATGTCGCTGTTCGGGACACGGAAGCACCTGCTAAACGGGCACCAACAATCTGCCCTTTTTCAAAGTCTGTGAGGTCAAACACTCCACGAAAGCATTTATTGCAAACTGCAACTGAACACAACTTGTAATATAGTGAAATGAAACACCGGAGACGTAGATAACTAATTTTAATATGCGAGACATGAAGATTTCTATGAGCTTTATCAAACGTCACGATTATTTGGACGATCCTATTTTGAGCGGGTGTTCATATTATTTTGTTTCATCCCTGTATGTATCATTGTTAAATGGGAAGCTAATCTACATTTTCACAATATTTGTTCCGTCAGGGTCGCTATTGGCTGGGTAATGGCCGACATCTAGAAGGAACATTTAATTCGGGGATGTCAATGCTTCCGGTCTCACATTGAAGCCATCATTGCGGCTAATGGCAGTTGTATCAAATAAACCTTTTCTCCAACCCTTCCTCGTCTGTGTACCTAATTTTGTGTGAATAAAATACGTTGTTTGGAATACATGATGTTTTGTTCTACGATCTGCATCGAGTTCTCAAATATCCTGCGCACTCTGTACAATTTCAAAGTTTGTGCCCGAAGCATGGACAATTACTTTTTATGGATTTGAACTTAACAGACTACTTCTTTCCTCCTTTTTTGGACTTTTCAATACGATTATTGACTGGGAACTGCAAAAGTTTGCATAGCTTGTTTCTCTAAACTTATTTGAAAATTGGAAGATGCTCCAACAAAAGTTCTTGGTGTTGCATTTTCTCTGGAGATTAGTTTAAATAATACTTTATTTTATAATGGAATTTATTTAATATGAGAATAGAATTTTTCTTTATTGAATAGATGTGCTGTAAAAAGTAGCAGTGAGTCTCAGTTGCTTGTAATTATGAAGAACTTTTGGAATATAAGTTACCATTCTTTGTTTAAAGGCATTCGACTCCATTGGCTAACAGAATATAATGAATTTATGAGTATTATTTGGAACTACTTTAAACATATCAAGGTAAATATGATCAAAAATCATTCGATTGAACAGTATTAGCAAGCATTTGGAACCAGGGGTGCATTGACAAGAAATTGGAATGAACTTCCATTCTTATTTTTATTCTTTCAATTTGAATCACCGTACCCGAGGGAACTAGCTGATGAAAGAACTGAAGTAAAACTTATGGCATTTGGCCTGCAATGTGATTGGTAGGGCGCCAGTGCTAAAATCGTGCTTCCTTGCCTATACACACAGGAAAAATACACACAGCAGCCTGAAAATTTCTTATCTTACAAGGAGAAGCTACGACATTGGCATACCGGATTCGGGTGGGAATTGGTGTATAGGTAGAGGGTCCTTGCTTGTGTATGTGTGCACAGTCATTCACCCGTTCGCGAGATAATTATTCATCGTAATTATTAATAAGGAATGAAAATAAAAACCGTTTTGCAGAGTTTTGAATAAAAATTCCCTAGCAGGGATTTGAACCAACAACCTGTAACAATTTACGGGATGCCGACCGCTGCTGCTGACGAATCGCGCGCTTAATATACTTGAGCCAGGCTGCTTTGGGCATCCAACTTTCAGGTCAATCATCTGGCTGGATTTCATTCACAGATGAAAAGGAAAAAAAAAGTGGTGCTGAAAATTTCTTTTCGTCTGAGAATGACAGTCAGTCACTCATTCCTATAATCTATGAAATTAGTGCTTTGGCAAGGTTTTTGGGACCGAGAAATTTTCAGGCTGATGTGTGATTTTCTCCTGCCATGACTTGGTTTTTCAAGTTTTATGTCACTCCCTTCATCAGCTAGTTCCCTTATGCAGGGAGATTCAGACTGAAAGAAGAAGAAGGTCAGTTCCTCCCAATTCCTGGCACAGCAGTTTGATGAGAAATGCACCCCAGGGTTTGATCTAATTATCTCTGAATTTGATTCAAATTACATGTATTATTTAGAAGATTGATAAATTACTTGATCGTATTGTATAATCCATTGTTTCTCAACCATCGGTCCATGGACCAGTGCCAATCAGAAGAGAAATTTGATTGGGCGGCAAAAAAATACAAAATAAATTTCAAAACTAATTTTCAATGAAAATAAATCTCTTTAGTGCCTCTGGTTTGATGTGGATAATTTATTTATAAGGTGGACAATTAAATAACGAGACTTTCGTTACTGAAACAAAACTACAAATAGTACTTACAGAAATTTATTACGTATTTTCAAAGTAATCTCCATTTGACTGAATACAACACTCACAATGACTGGTTAAGTACTGTTTAAAGTGTTTGGAGGGAAAGCTGTGCAGCAGACTTGTCACTGTCGTTTGGATGGCGAGGACTTCATTAAATCGTTGTCTTTCTGATGTTTGGAAAAAGGAAAAGGTCTGCTGGAGCCAAATCAGTTAAGTACGGAGGATGATTCAACGTTGGAATGTGTTTCTGGGCAAGGACATGTTTCAATGAGTGTACAGTGTGAAGGTGATTGTCAGGCAGCAGCACCTAATTCTTGTTCAGGAACAACTAGCACTTTTTCTGCTTGATGAGGGGGGTGCATGCCACTCCATGTTCTTCAAAAGCTAATGTTGCAGTTTTACTCAATTTAACGCTGCTCCATTTTGAGTTTTTGACGACACTGCTACTCAAACATTCTGTTATCGGAAAAACTGGTTGCTCAATCATGTTGAAACTGGCATCACGTGATGTACATGTTTCAAAGTAGAGGTACATATACTTGTTTGAATTTTCCTGTCTTGTCTGTTCCCTAAAAAAAACACTCTTATTATTTAATCGTCACGCCTTGCATTTTAATTATGTTGTTAGTCGTCAGAGAGAAAAAGGTTGAGAAACACTGGTATAACCAGACTATCTAAAGCTTTATACTGACTTATCAATCTACGAGGTTAACAGTCTACAGCACTGAGGCACAGTTTCAGTGGTCTTGATATCCTTGAGTCATGGATTCAAATCCCCCTGCAGTATGGATGCTTGTGTTTGACCTTTAATGTAATCTACTGGTCAAAAACCTCCAAATTGGACAAAAACGCAGTCAATTTTATAGGGACACCCTTATTATTATGTAGATCCTGTTTTTGCATCCAATACAGCTTGAATGTGTCGTGGGATTGGCTCTATAGAAATATTCCCATGCATCACATAATACCATTTGATTTAGACAGTGGTGAAAAGATGTTACAAATAGCTCTCTTAAATATTTCATAAGGTCAATGTGGTGATCGTGCAAGTTACTATAGCAAACTTACTGTCATGTTTTATGAATCCACCCTGGAATGGATGCATTTCTCATCAAACCGTAGTACCAGGAATTGGGAGGAACTGAAATTCCTCCCACCCGAGGGAACCAGCTGATGAAATCATATATATAAAATCAGCGATGGTGGACTTTGTCACAAAAGTATGGAGAGCGATGTGTGTCATAAATCTAACAATGGACTATTTCCCGATTATACAATCGGGTGGGTTCGTTTCTAGTACCTGACATAAAACTTGACGCCATTTGGCCTATGGCACAAAAGAAATCTTGATATGACTATGCAACACATTTCCAATCATCAGGGGTCTAAAGATCCTATTCATTGGTTTGCAGCAGACCTGCTTTCTTATTTTTCGCAGTCTCATTTTCATCGTTGAGAATGAAGACAAAGTATTTGAAATACTGTATATACCACAGTATATAACATGACTTGGGTATATACAGCATGACTTTTTCCCTGTATTTGGGTATATTCAGCATTCCTTGTCTTGTTGTTCAGATAACCACATGACTTTTATTTACATGGAGTTATCCAGTATTTTGAGGTGGAGTGTTAATAACACAGCAGAATGATCGATGAGGGAAATTTGAAACACTTTGAATGAAGCATGATTGTTTGTGCTCCAAGAAGTAGAATATGCATTTCCATAAAGTGGGTGAAAAGTTTGCTGGTTATGGAGGTCATAGTTAAGTAAATAATAGTAGCTTTCAGTGATACTGCAGAGAAAGATATCTTGGAACAAACTCCATGGAATGTCTCAAACTTTGACATGGTAGCAGACAACCATTTCGATTACTGCTGTTCGTGCTATAAAAACAAGAAAGCATATCTTTTGTGGGCCGAGGTCACTATCATTGGGCCCTTGATGATTGGAAATTTAATGCATGGTCTGATGAATTAAGATTTTGGCAAATCAACATGAGGCTATGGAACCATCAAGCTCTGTGGCAACCCTGTTGCCTGTTTATGACAACAGTTTACCTTTCTGGAGATATGTACAACAGGATAATGGGATCATGTTACAAGGCTACAGAATGATATGGAATCTAACAGTGAGTTCACATCCAGTATAATCACAAATCTTACCCTGAATACCCCATGGTCCACAAAATTCGTTTGTCTATTGATAACAATACAGAAACGAAAATAATACAGGAAACGAAAAACAGTCTATTTTAATGAATGCATTACAGAGATTAATGTTCTGGCAGCATTATTCGCAGCACTAGCCTTTCACTTTTATACAGGCCCTAAGTCTGTCTGACCAGGCATCACTTGCAGCACTAACGATGTCCAGAGTAATTTTGTACCGTGCTTTATTAAGAGAGCATTGCAACGTCTTGATGTTGGTATGGTGAGTACTACAGGACTCTACCTCCTGTACGGACCCAAGCCCCAACTCGTGCAGTCAATTAATTAAGAACACCCACGCCCAAATGTATAAGAATTAGTTAGGACCTAGCCGCCCTTCTGTTCGTGTTTCTCGAACAGGAGACCGAGATTTTGATGGTCCGACCCGGTAGGAGGTTGCACCGGGGTTTAAGCACCCTTTTAGAGAGATAAATGATAACGAGATTTAATAATCAAAGCAACAAACATTTATTCATTATAATAGAGAAAAAAATAGATTACAATTATTAAAAAGGTAAAAGGTTTATTTAAAAAGAAGATTAAATGGAATAAACATTAAATTTAATTCAACATCTCTATAAAGCTTTTACATTTTATTATTAAAGAATATTTTATAATAACAACTTTTGTTTAGTTAAAGATTTTCATGAAACAATTAAACTCTCAACAGTCTCCGCGTTCAACATTATTAAATGTTTATGAGAAAAGGAAACACTCTAAGAATTCTCGGTTACTTTTTATAAAAGAAACATGTTAATTAACTTTAAACACTGCTTGATAATTAAAATTTATTACTTTTAACCTCACAAGTTAACGATTCATTATTCTCACAAAGTTAACAATTAATCAAACAATATCTTTGGTAAAACAACATTTTTGGTAAAATGACATTTTAGTGACCATATAACATCAAACAAGAGAGGAAGTGTGCACAACATTACCCGGTCTTCATGCCGTCGTCGTCCCTTGTTGCGGTGAAGTGGCTTCTTCGTCGGCGGGCTCCGCGATAAGTTAACTGATTGTAGGCTTAACGGATAATAATAGTCATAATAATAATAATATTTTTATTGGTTTCTCATGAAGGATAATGGAACTGGTACTAAAATAAAGGATGTTTCTTAGTGAAAGTATTTCACTCTAGGAAAAATAGCGACTTTTGTTGTAGATTTCTCCATCTTCTCACAGCTCACCGTAAACGTTCTCTCTCAATATCAGAAAAAAGTTTGAATCGAATCGAATCTCCAAGCGAACTCTCATTCTACTAAACTTCGCAAAAAAGACTGATAATATCCCTTAAGAAATTGTAAGGGAACGCCGGTCACCGATGATGGAATAATCATTGCTGATTGGGTAAAAATTAATAGGTGCTCAAGAGTTGATGGACACGGCACAGAGCTCGCTATCGAGGAGGAGCACAAGGGGGGATGATGGGGTGAACTCGACAGAGCTAACTGTAAAAATAACGCCGCTGTCAGACAACTCCGATGATAAACAATACGTTCGTCCGGCTAAAATACCGTTAAAATAGTTTCAATTAAATGTTCTGTTTTATAACAAAGTTATAAAATCGGTACAGACTGTTAATAAGCTTCATAATAAATTATTATTGTTCTGTGAAAGGGGACGGGTCGCCACACTCCAACTAAGCCTACAGTTCATAATCAAGCGTATGTAAACTGGGGCTTGAAGCGAGCCACTCTTCGACGCTTATGAAAGATGGTACTTTTTCCATGCAATCATCATTTTGTCCATTTGTATTTGTGAGCTAGTGCATTATCTTGTTGAAAACACCATTAGGTACTTTTGAACAGTGATGAGTATACTGGCTTCAGCTCAGTTTCCAAAACTTTATTGATGTAGTTTTCGTCATCAGGTCCTTGTGAATCAGTTTGTGCATTGATTTTCTTAAATTTGTGCTATATGGGCAAGCTTTCTCTATGCATTTTTTCTTGTACCTGTTTGATCCCTTTGCTATACGAGCCGATCGAGGTCTCAGCGGGTCTGGATTCAACGATACAAGTGTCCCTGTATAAAAAAAAGATAAATTTGAAAAATTTTCAAATGAACTAATCATTACGAGATATAAACTTTTTAAGTTTGTTTAGGTAATGCTCAATCTCGTCTGTTTTTTATGTTTGTCACGTGCTAGCATTCTATGTACATGCTCACGAGTGCTTCCTTTCTCAAAAAATTACAACAATGCTCGTATCGTACTAAGGCTTTACCATACTTAGGGGACATAATTTTAAAAAGTGAGAAGACTTTGTAGACCAGGAGGTATTTATGGAATGAGCTGGAGAGGTATGTTGGTAATATATCTTTGCCACCCTGGAACAGCCAGGAGTTAGATGTACTCGTCTTAGCATGAAGTTGACTTTCGTTTGAATGTTCCTGGCACCTTGTGAAATCATTGCTATGATCCGTACAAGCTATAGTGGATGCAAAAGAAGAGTCTACATGTTGATAAAAACATGTTTCTACTAAACTGACTTAAAGTGTGTGAGTTTTTATTTAGTGTTTATAGGAAAATAATAAATAAGAATTGGAGTTAATGCTCCAACATAAGGTAAAGATATTAACATGAAAAAACTGAAGGAAAATTTCCATGATCTGGAGTTGGACCAAGTACCACGAATATCCAGCTCATCACCTCTACCAACTGGACCATCACAGACGTGATACAGCAAGGCTGTCTCAACTGCCCTGAACTGTAGTCAACTTGTTCACGGTGGCCCAGTTGGTAGAGGCAACGAGCTGGATATTCGTGATTCCCGATTCAAAACCAGATCACAGAATCTTCCCTTTCATTTTTGCAATGTTTTTAGGGCATTATTGTGTGTGAGAGAAGGAGATAAGCACAACGTACACAGTATTATGTTGTTATTACTGACGTTATTTTATTTATTTTTTAAGAAAACCGTAACAGGAAAAGGACGTCATGTAAATATCTCTGCTGGTATGATAAGACTGGTTTCATATCTATTAAATGCATTTGGACAAATTGCCATTGATAGGGTATCTAAAATTCTATTAACAGTACGAATTTTTGCTGCTGATATTTAATGTTAGAGATTGCAATAATCTATAATATTTAATGTTCTCTTTCAGGAAGAATATGCTCATGGAAAACAGATGATGAAATTGTTTTTATCTGTGCTTCCCAGTGATTTTAAGTATGAAATTATTACCATTTTTAAAATAACTAAAGGGTTATTCAAAAAGAAGGAGCAGATTTAAAATATTTATTTCTAATGAACGACAATAGAAACACATACGATACATCACTGGATAGAGGAAAATTCAAAGTTTTATTTTATGCATTCAGCATGAGCTCCATTTGATATGCAACAAACGTCGAATCGGTAGTCCACTTCTTGCCAAACACGAAGTAATAACAGTCTATTTCTTGCCAGATACCAGTTATTGAACTCACTCCTGTAACAATTCGATCTCGCAGATCTTGAAGAGTATCAGGCATAGGTGGTACATGCACGATGTCTTTTATGTACAAATAAAAATCGCAAGGGATAAGATCTGGTGACCTTGGAGAGGCCACTTAAGATGAGCAAGATCATGTTGCCCACCTCTTCAAATCCGTTGCCCTGAATTGTGCCATTCAGATACTGTCGTACCTCATAGTGGAAGTGAGGTGGAGCACCCTCTTGCATGAAGATAAAATCATCCCTATCTTGTTGAATTTGTGGAAAGAACCAGTATTGGAGCATGTTCAGATATGTAATTCCAGTCACAGTTTGCTTCATAAAAAAGAAAGGGCCATAAACTTTGTTGACAGTATTAGCGCAGTACACATTCAGCTTTGGAGAGTCTCTTTCATGTTCGATGACTACGCCGGGATTTTCAGTCCCCTAAATTCTGACATTGTGGCGATTCAGACATGAAATGCTGTTACCAGAAATATGAAATGTTTACCACAGTGACGGAAAATGCTAGCCTTTCAGAAAAAATGTTATCTTCCAAATCTTGCAAAATTGCATTGAAAAATTCTAACTTTTTTCCACGATCGCCAGGATGCAATATCTGGAGTAACTGCAACTTACATGGCTTCAGATGCAGACGTTTTTTAAGCATACGCCATACTGTTGTTTGCGTAATTCCAAACTCTCTGCTTCCTCTGCTTGTGGATTTCCTAAGGCTGCATTCGAAAGCAGTTCGGAGTGCTCAGCATTTTCATCTCACGGGCGAGGACGACCAATGCTTTTCCATTTTGCATATGCAACTATCTTCTATGATTTTCTTGTTCCAATTGAAAATCTGTTTATGACGAGGCGGCTCTTTGTTAAACCATGGGTCACTAGATTATAGAATCTATAATTTAGTGGGCCATGGTTGAAGCTACAAACAGCAACAATGGATTCACTCTTTGCATACTGCAGCACACAAAACGACTTTTCCTGGGGTGTCACCATTTTCTCGTAAACAAACAACAGTGCCACTGTAGGCATTGAATGGAACTAATAGGTGTGGGCAAGAATGGATGAAATAAAACTTTGAACTTTACTCTAACCACTGATGGATTGTATGTGTCTCCGTCTATTGTCGTTCATTATAAATAAATATTTTAAATCTCCTCCTTTTTGAATAACCCTGTATATTCTAATATAAATGAATAGATTATAATGTATAAAGATTGGACACAAAATTAAAATGGGGAATATTTAGTAATCATAAAAATACTTTCTTCAGATTATAACATAATTGATGGGACTGAGAAGAAATCTACATTATAACAGAGTTTACTTAATATCCTAGCTTACGCATCATTAGAATCAAAATAGAAGGGCTGAAGAATTAAAAGCTCTTTTTGCTTGTAGAGTATAGTTTATTAAAGATTTTAAAAGCTACATTTAAATTGTATATCGTTACAAAAAATTCAGTACATCAGTTTTATTTAAAAAAGGTTCACGACTGAAATCTGTTATCAACGTCTGCTTAGATTTAGCGTTCCAAAATGAGTGATGCTGTTTCCACTACTTCAACATTGATTGTCCTATCTGTGTAATATGTAATCTGTGGTACATGTATTTTGTATTCTTATGTGTAGACTGTTTTTGCTATTCTTTTCTATACTTGATAATATTTCATTTGCCAAAAACAAGTTGGAGAACATTATAAATAGGAAACGTCAGTGCTGAATAGCATGAGGCCAACGAGATAACAAGGCCTGGAAGCGAAAAAGTCACCTGACCAACTGGGTGCTAGCAACAATCCAACCTTCATTGTTTCCAACAAAAGAAAAAACACTGATTATTAACATCCAAGATGGAGACAATGAAGGTTGGATTATTGCTAGCACCCAGTTGGTCAGGTGACTTTATCGCTTCCAGGCCTAATCTCGTAGGCCTCGTGAAGAGCAGAAGATGTGAATCTTATATGAAAACGAAAGAAATAACGATGAAATTTTATTATATCGTTTTCGAAAACGAAACAAAATTAAAGTCCTATTCTAGTCGAAACTGAGAAATGACGTCACATTTGATCACAGCACCCCTCATCTAGACTGGCAGATATTGTCCTGATTGGTTGAGCCGAGGCCAACGAGAGACAGGCCAGGGCACTCAAAAGTTAGATGATCATCGGGTCCGGGCAACAATCCATCCTTCATTGTCCTTATATTGAAGATGTTTTCCTTATATGGCCACATGATGAAAACTCACTCTTTTCTTTTATCTTCCACTCTAACTCCATTCACTCCTTCAGAAGCAGTATGTTGGAGAATCTGGTAATATCATACGTACCAGATTCGCAAAGCACAAATTCGATGTGTTAAGGATACCTCTGCCGCTAAACTTTAATTCCCCTGGCCACTCCTTACAGAATGTTAGTCTTTATATTCTTTGCAACAACTTCCATAATAAAAAAGAAAGAAAGCAACCCGAGTCTTTTCTCATTTGGAAATTCAATTCCCTAAGCCGTAATAGCGTTAATCTTAGCAAAGCCACCATTCCTTCATTATCTTTCCCATATCCCCCATCCCACTCCAGCTGTTCTCTAATTTGTCGCTGGCCTTTCTAAAGTTTTTTTCTGCGCCTTTGTCTTTTCCTTTCTACAACTCACCCCCCCCCCACCTATCTCTCTTAGCAGATTTTCCATTTTTGTCTTATTTCTTATTGCTTTAATTCATATTTCCTTTTTTCAATATACTTTATATATTCTTTCAGTATTTGTCTTCTTTTGTCTTCATTTTTATTAAATCCATTTAGATTGAATAGTTCCATGTTGCGGTATGAATTAATAATCGTGATAACTGGGTTCAATTGCAACAACGTAGTTTCATTATTAATACGCGTTTCGGTTTTAAACCATCGTCAGTTATGTTTCAAGACTTAAAAGATTTTGAGCAACTTATACATGGAGGGTGGGCTATGCTCCCCGTCATTTCCCTGTTGGTGAAGGTGTTGATTGTATCCATATGGCCCTTCCTTCACCCCCTTCAATCTCGGGTGAGACTAGAGAGAGTGTATGTTCCCAATACTGTTATTAACATCTTGTTATTATTGTTAATAATATTAATATTATTAAAGACGGCAGTGAAATATGACAACCAATATATTCCTAAAAACTTGGAACGCCTACTAACCAAAGACACATAGAATATTTAGTAATCATGTATAGTCTGTAAGCATTTATTAGAGAGACGTATAATTATAGACCCCCACGAAAAAAAATTTTTTATAATAATAATTTTACTATTTATTATTATTTTGTCACTATTATTTATTTATTTATTTATTTATTTATTTTTTATTTATTTATTTATGTATTTTTATTTATTTATTTATTTTAATTTTTTATTTATATTTATTTTTTTTTCTTATTATTATTTCCTCATATATAAGTGTAGATAATGATAATTTCATTAATTATTTAAGTTATTCCGTTTTAATCATTTATCCACGTATCAATTCATCTTCAAATTTTATTTTTTAGCCAAGCAATTTGTTATTTAATTTATTGTTTAATTTGTTTGTATATTTAGACGTATTTGTAATATTCACTGATCATGTATTCAAAGTTTTTGTTCCCCTTCAGTTGCTTGTTGTTGGGAACATACTCTCTCTAGTCTCTCCCGAGATTGAAGGGGGGTGAAGGAAGGGCCATATGGTTACAGTCAACACCTTCACCAACAGGAAATTACGGGAAGGATAGCCCACCCTCCATGAATAAGTTGCTCAAAATCTTGAAACACAAATGACGATGGTTTAAAACCGAAACGCGTATTAATAATAAAACTACGTTGTTGCAATTGAACCCAGTTATCACGATTATTAATTCATTTTTATTGCTTGGTCCTGTTATTTTTTAATTGCAGTCGAACCGACTTGTAAGAGCACCATTGGGGAATTGCAAATTTTCTCATATAAGCTGCGCGTTCTTTTATCTGGACCTCTTATATTCGGATTTGAGTGTATCATTCCTGTTTTCTTTTACAATTGTTGTCACTTTGACTTGTGATGCGTCACCATTGTGGTGTGTTAATTGACCTCCAATGGGAGTGGCCAGGAATGATCCAGAGTTCATAAAATAAAATGCACAGTTATATTTCATTCTCCTGGCACACCAATTATTCAAAAGGGAACCTAACCTAACCTCACAATCGGATTTTATGTCAATTGTTTTTGTCCAAACAGAATCTTTTTATGTGCGAATTATTGTGTTTTAAAGTTTTTTCTCAGTTTTGGTTCACGCTCTATAGAATATACACAAGTATTGAAATTATAATTTAATATTGTTGTATAATAAAGTTTCTTATCACTAGTTTTGTTATAATTTATTCATTTATTAATCTTTATTTTTAGCATTGTATTATATTTAAAGGATGTTCTAAAATATTTTTTGTTCAAATCCAAACCAGATCTTTCACATTCATCGGTAAGATTTGTTAAGAATTTTACAAATTATTGTAGCCCTCGACTTAAAATTATTTTAATTATTCTGTAATTTTAATTTTCGAAGTGTTTTCCTAATGCTGATTGTTTTCAAGAAATATGGAAAGAAATTTCAAAGCATTTAAATAATGAAAAATTGAAGAGTTTAGCCCTTTATGAAGAAATTGTCCTAGCACAGGTTTTACAATATAATTTTGTAATAAAACAAGAAAGAAGTTGCACTTTTTTTTAATTTTTTATTTTTTGTATAAATATTTTGCTCAATTTTAGAGACCAAAATCATATCTAGCTTCTGTATGTCAGTTGTTAAACATAATTGAATACCTGTATATTACAAATTCAACTGATGACGTTTCACTTGAAAAACTTTTACTTACTGCATTTCAATCCATTAAATTGAATTCTGCACATTCATGGATTGCTGGTGTACATGATCAAATAGCATGTGTAATAGCCAGCGGTGTTATCATTAAATTTTTTAAGAAAGGAACAAAAGATTTTCATCACTTTTGTATTTTGTCCTTGAAGTGTATCATTGCTATATGGAAGGTAAACTTAATAATATTTGGATTAGTATTTGCCTTATATTTATCTGTTTAGTTTTCAAATATTTGATTATTTTAATTTTGCAGGCACTCTGTACATTTTATGTATTGCCTCCTGAAATTATTGAAATAGTTGAGAATCCAAACAAATGGAATGATTTCAGTGCAATATTCAAAGTAAAAAATTAATAACATTAATATCCAACTTTGTGAAATTTTTTTTTAAATCGTAATTTCATTGCATTTAGTATCAGAATATTAAATAATATTTACATTTTATAATAGGTAGAATTGATTTTTTTAACTTTTATTTTTATTTCCTGCATATTATATACCGAAAATTGTTATTTAATAAACCTCAATCCCTTTCGTTGCTCTAAGAACATCCAGACAATATTCAATTTCTCACCCAGTATTCGCCAGCATTTCTCTTGTTACTAGCATTATCGCATTCATTATTCTCCCTCACAAAGTGTACTTTTCAGGACTACTACAGAAAACATTTTATCTTTAACATATCCCCACAGGATAAAGTTTAAGGGAGTAATATCCAGAGAACCTACTCAACGATTTCGACCCGTTGAGTTCAGAAATGCTTGTACAGATAATGCTCAATGTGGTAGCGCACTACCCTGTTAAAAACCATGGCTGGTATTCTTCAAGAAACCACAGAACACATTGCGTTTTCTCTTTCATACCATTTTGATATGGCTGATGATAGCGCCACCTACAGCAGTTCAGCTTTTAACGTACTATCCGTTAAAACAACTTAAAAGAACTTTGAGATGAAGAAAACAATACAAAGAAACAGTATGTATCTATCTAACTTGAGTTTTTGCTTTATTAAATTTCTTTATGAGGGAGATACTGTCTGATCACCCTTTCTGAATTCTACATACATGTACATGTATTACAATTTTAAGTATGATTTGTACAATTTTTTAATGCCAGTTTCCGAACATAAATTAAAAGTGCTAATAAGACGATGTTTAAAATTTGCTCAGACGAGTTATTGAATCCATCTCGTATTTACGAAAATAAAATCACATAATCATCAAATGATTGAAATCAGGGCCGTATATTTGAAGGAATGGCAGTACAACATAAAGAGAAACGAATTTAATTATCCAGAGCAATTCAAAATAAGTGGCATAAAAATAAAACATACCAAGGATTGCTCTAATGAATTTATTTCACAAAAACTGAAATAATACGACATATTAATTCTCCTAGTTTATACAGACATTCGCAGATGTTCAAGGTGGGCACCCTTTGTGAAACCGCAGATATCTGGACAATTGAAGGGTTTGTTGCAAAAATGAGGTAGCTCCATCATGGGATGTTTCTGCGTTGTAAGTGCCAAATTCTTAAAAAAAATTAGCTTTCGTTTGGTCCAAGAAAGATGTAGCTCCATTCGTTAGTTCCTGTGTTTCCTGAACCCGGTCACAACTTTATGCCTTGTGACCGAGCTTTTGGAAACACTTTAAAAAGGATGAGGAAAGTTGAAAGACTTTTTTTTTTGCCAAGTGGAGCTACCTACTTTTTGCAGCAAACCCTTCAATTCTTGCCATGCCCATGCCAGCATAGCTTGATCAATTGAGTCAACTGCTTCGCCTATCCGTTTCTTTAGCTGCTGTTAAGTCCTGTGATTTTTTGAGTACAAACACCTTCTTCACATACCTCCAAAGGAAAATCACTGATGCTGCCATTTTGAACAACAGTGCCTCTAGTGAGCATTTTGGAAACGACAGACTTTTTAGTGTTGCCAAAAATTATCACCAGTTTATTTTCATTGATTTAGTTGACACTTTTCTTGGTTTGTATTGTATCAGCCGACTCAATGGCCAAGAGAGCTAGAGCGCTGGTCTCATCGTTTTCGGAACCAAAGTCGCGGGATTCGAAACTTGTTGAGGGCACGGATGTTTGTGTTTGTCTTTAGTGGGGTTTGGGTTAGTGCAGTATTCCCTCGAGGAATCAGTATCAGTACCTAAGGTTATTGTTGGCTTTGTACAACGATAATCTAACCCAGTTTGTTAATAATAATAATAATAATAATAATAATAATAATAATAATAATAATA